>JAANYP010004038.1:127500-325835 GCA_020465985.1 Centrapalus pauciflorus
CTCCTACGTTTGATCTTGAAGCACTGGATGCATAAAGTTTTCCAACTATTTATGTAACACCCCAATAATTAAAAGGGTAATTAACTTTGTGAAACAATTATAATTGTGAACTTAAGTGCAATATTATGAGTTAATTACCAAATATTAGTGATGCTTGCTATTATCGGGATATGAATGATTAAAGAAAAATAAAATGTTGAGTTGTACTTAAATGACAAAAATAGGTAATGTACTTTGAAAACGAAATAATGATTAGTATGACATAAAAATGGTTTAATGTAGTGTTTGAATCCATTTAATATAATTATGTCAAAACTACTTGGTTGGGCATGCAATTATTTATTTGTTGCATCAAGTAGCATTGTAGTTTTATTAAAAAAAATGAAAGAGTTGTGGAAGGGTTAGGTTGTCAAATGGATGAAAGATGGAGGTTGGGATGGCCAAAGGCCAATATCCCTCCCCTTTTCTTCTCTTGGTCGTTCAAGACCACACACACACACACACACAAAATTTCATATTTGCAATTTTGGAAGAGAATAGGAAGAAGAAAAGCTAGGGCTTGGGGGTTCATCAAGATTTGGCAAGCTTCAAGGTTAAAACCTTGATATTAGAAGCATCTTGAAGGTATAATCATCCTCTACTCTTCTTCATCTTCTTCATTTTCTCCAATTCTCCATTGATGGAGAATGGAACCCTAAGTGGGTTTTTGTTGGGTTGAGTTAGTAGATGACTCAAAAATCATGTATAGGTTGATGTTTATGGTTTATAAACTTATTTGAGTCATAAATTCGTAATGTATTGGGTTGGATTGGTGATTTGAGTGAAAACCCAAATTAGAGCTTCCTTTGAGCTCCAATGGTGGATGAAATGGGTTATGGTGTTTTTGCATATTTCGTATGATACATTATGGTCCAAACATGTTATTTATAGCAATGGAAGTAAATAGAAGCTAGTAGGAACTCAATTGGAGTTGTGAATGCTAAGTTCGGGTTTTGGTCGTTTGGAACCCGTTTGGAATTCGTATGAACTCCATGAAGCAAGAAAATGATATGTTATGGTATAATGTGTTTGGAAAGTGTTCAATTGTGTAATTAAAGTGTTTACATGAGTTGGGAAACATAAAATATGTGCAAGAACTCAAAATAGTGTTTTTAGGCTAAACCGCACGCCAAGTGTTCGATGAAATGCCTCAATGAGTTCCAAAACATTTTGGGATTGGGTTTTTATGCTTAGATGTAATTTGAATGTCTAAACATGACCCAAATATGTTTAATATGGCTATGAGATTGGTTGAAATTGAATCCAAGCTCAATTGGAGTTCGGTGTCATCGGTTGGAGTTTTCGGTCATTTTCGGACTCGTTTGGAGTCCGTATGAACTCCACGGGATCATGGAATGTTATGAAATGGTTCTAGTATGTTTAGAGGTGTTTACCTTAATATCCTAATAATATGGTTGGTAAAGTCCATTTCAATTGTCGGAAGCATTTATGAGAGTTTTGGAGTGTTTTGGTGCATTTTTGGGCATTTAAGGTGCAGTCTGAGGGGGCAGGGGGTTGGTAGCGGCACGACCTACCCCTTGGTCGTGCCATGACCATGTTTCTGGCCCAAAAATGGATTTTTATTGGTCGGGGGTTGATGCTTGGGTCTTATACGTTCATTACACCTTTAAATTAAGTGTTTAAAGGGGTTCAGGGCCTTTGATCCATTCTGGAACTTGTGGGGCCTCATTTGGACTTAGTACCTTCGGTTTGATGTACCAATACTCTTAGGCCACTCTTAGGGGCTTATATTGTGTTCGGGGGCTTACGGGTGCGCGTTACGAATGCTTTTAGGTGAATCGAGTCGAAAGGAGCTTGATTGCAAGCTTAAGCCATTCTTGGGGCTAATGTGACTTCGTTGGAATGCTTGTGAATCTTATAAACCGGTCACTGTGAGTTCTAGCATTAGTGTTACATAATGTTCATGTATATTGTTGTTTTGCCTCATTGAACATGTTGTTGAGCTAATTGTTGATACATTGATAATAGTAGTCTATTTGCTCTTACTTCTTACATGTTGTTTCATTGGACATATGTGAGGCACCTTGGACCTCACCACACTTGATATGCTTTCATTTGATATCACCAAGAGTTGAGTTAATTGTTGATATTGTGATAGAAGATGCATATGTTCCCTCAATTCTCACATGTATGATTATTTGGGCATATGTGAGGCACGTTGGACCTCACCATGCTTGATATGCTTTGTAGAACTATACATCACTAGACACTCTGTGGAGTTATTTGTTAATGTACTGATAGTGTTGCGTAATCGCCTTCATTTCTTTTATGAATGCTTTATTTGGGCATACGTGGGGTACCTTGGACTTCACCATACTTGATATGCTTTGAAGAGATATGCCTCGTGGAATACTTTGTGGAGCCATTTGTTGACATATTGATGGCTGTGTATATTTGCTTCATTACTTCTATGAATGATTTATCTGGGGCTTATGTGAGGCCCGTTGGACCTCACTATACTTGATATGATTTGTGAAGCTATACCCTGTTGAATACCTTGAGGAGCTATGTGTTGACATATTGATAATTGTTGCATACTTGATTTCTTTCCTTCTATGAAAGATTTGTTTGGGATTATGTGAGGCACATTGGACCTCACTATACTTGATATACTTTGTGAAGCCATACCTTGTTGAATACTTTGAGGAGCTATGGGTGACATATTAATAAATGTTTCATACTTGATTTCTTTTCTTCTAAGAAAGATTTGTTTGGGCTTATGTGAGGCACATTGGACCTCACTATACTTGATGTGCTTTGTGGAGCTATACCTCATTCAATACCTTGTGGAGCTAACTGTTGACATGTTGATAGTTGTTGCATACTTGCTTTCATTCCTTCTGTAAATGATTTATTTGGGCTTGTGTGAGGCACGTTGGACCTCACCATGCTTGACATGCTCTCAAATGACCTCACCTGGATATCCATGGAACATGTTGGACTAGCTCTAAGACTAAATTGAGCAATAATGTTGGGCTAGCTCTAAGCCTAAATTGAGCAATAATGTTGGACTAGCTCTAAGTCTAAATTGAGCAAGACGTTGGACTAGCTCTAAGTCTAAATTGAGCAATATATTGGGCTAGCTCTAAGCCTAAATTGAGCAATAATGTTGGGCCAGCTCTATGCCTAAATTGAGCACTTGACCATCTTGGTTATTGGACATACTCGTCGCTTATCATTGCATGCATGTATATTATGTATTCCTTCTAATCTAGCAACTTACTCAACTTTGTTGACCCCCTTTTAGTTGTTGACCTTTCAGGATAAAAGAAAGGGGCACGATGGACCATATCGATAGTGGATTGGACTTTGACTAGCGGCTCCATTGTTTTCGCATGTCTTTGATAAAGCTTTGGGTGGGGATTTAGTAGACTCCCGGTTTGGTATATACGCATGAATGAATTTTGTTTTATCCATGGTTAAGTATTTTGGATGTTTAAAAATTGTAAACCCCTTCTACTTCGATCCATGATACCCCACACTTTGGTCATTATTAGGTGACAGTGGGAAGTATCATGTTGATGGCTTTTGAATATTTAAAATTTAAATTTGACCACATTTCCGCAAGTATATTCTGAGAATTATTGTTAATTGTTCGTGAAACATCTATTTTAGTTGAAAGGGTGTTTCAATTTGGTATCAGAGCCTGTGTTCAATGACTGAGTGTAGTTGACGATACTCAACACTGAACGCGGCTTCAGATGCTGGTATTGACCTACCTAGGCAACACTAGTAAGGCAATCTTAAGATTAAATTCGGCCTAGGATGGGAATGTAAGGGGTAGACCGTAAGTCTATAATGTGCTATGTGTGTACTCGTGTATATCTTTAATCCTCGTAATGTAGCTAATATGGATATTGATGGATTGAGGTAAAATTCATGATATACAATGGACAAAACTCGTATTGTCTCCATTATTTGACTAACTGGATTGTGAAATCTTTTCATGTAGGATAATAGCACTTATATATGAACTATGAAATAGATGGTGATGTAGGTGGTGGATGAACATACGTGGATAAAATCACGACATGAAAAGTGTTGTAATTAGTCTTGAATACCTATGTGACTGAGTTAAGTGTGATGAATATGCATATACTATAGGATGCAACTAAATATGAATCATTGCAAGAACATTGACACGTTCAGTTGCCATGTGAACATTGGTAGTAGCTGTTGTTTGCTATATGCAAAATCACGTTCATAGAGATATGTCAGCAATGAGATAATATTTGGCATGTTACTGCTAACTCTGAACATTTGGACTGTAGTTGAGCTTTTGATGGCAACTATATTTCTTGTATATGCATGCCTTATTTGCATTGACATGTTTTAACATGAACTATATGAACCACTGGGTATGCTAAGGTAATTTCAACATGCATGATTTAAGAACTGAACATTGATTGGAATAGGCTACGGTTGCATCTGTTAACGGATTGATATAATTGTCGCATTATGGTTGAGATTGATCATATTAGTTGTCATATCACCCTTGAGTACGAGTTGAATGCATGCTAAATTATAACCTTATGAAGATATGGTAAGCTAGTTAATGCTGGTAAATGCTTACATTTTAACTATGCTGATTGTGTAACAGTTGATTTTGTTTTGATAATGTGCGAGGGAAGTAAATACACTATGAGCACTAAATGTTAATAGGCTTCATTACTTGGTTATTGGTGAAACTCCACATAGGATAGAATTGGTCATGGGACGACCTATGATGAGGGATGATATTACTCTCAAATTTTATTTCGAAAAATATTGAAAATTATATGTTGTTAAGTTATAACAACCTAAAGGTAGTTGTACAATACATGTATGAAGACGGATTGACCTTAATACATAAAATGAGTGTAATGGAGTAAGGTCATTATTAAAAGTACAACGTACAACTAAGGTCAAGTAAATTGTTAATGGTAGTTATGAAAATCTTAAGGGATAAGTGGCTAATTGATACATGTAGCATTAAAAATGAATTATATCCCTTTGACACTCACATATTGCATTTCTATGATTCTTGGGCATCGTTCCAAGGTGCATATATTGGGTAAACTTGACTTGAAACTTAACACGGATTGTATCATATGTGATGACTTTATTGGTTAAATAGTTAATTACATTTTTGGATGATTTCTCTATGATCATTTTATATGTCTTAGCTAATGATGTGGTTTGGTCTTGTCTTATGTGACAAGACAATTAATTATGTAGTATGGTCACCACCTTGGATAATGACTCAAGCTCATGAGATATCTTATGGTCTTAATGTTGAGTAGGTAAAAGTGTTTGCTCTTGAAAATGGCACGTATGTTAGAGTCTTTTATGCACATACGGTAGAGGAAACTGACGTATTTTGATATCTCGAGGTAATGAATATTAATTATATATTGTCGACCACGTTATGTAATGGGTTTTGTTGGTGGAAGTGACCAAAATAGTTGACCGAGCCGCTATAGGTGCTCATTTTAATTGGTGAAAGACTATCAACCCTGCGAACTTGTTAAAATCATATGAGTTTTATTAGTAAAAACTGGTCTACTGAAAGTCATAGTGACGTGACAATGTACTATGCTGAAATTTGACATAAACGGATAAAGTGTAATTGAATTATCTGAATTATGTTATTATATGGTGAGTAGTACCGTGATTGGCATGAAAAACATATATCAGTCAGTGGATGAATATGTCTGTATATTGAAAACTTGAAATAGAATTATGTGAATATCAAGTTGAGAATATGTTATAACATCGTACAAAGTTAAAAACATATCAAAAGAGACATACTTGTGAAATCACCTACATTGATTAAACCTAAAATTTTGTATAGTTAGTAATGAATACTAATGTATGTAGTTACCCATAATTGACTTTAGAAATATACATTTTGAAAACCCATGCATGGATGTCTCGGCATACGACCGAGTATTGAATTGAAAGGTCACTAAGTGGAGAAATAAAAGGATCGAGATAGTGTTGGTTCATTGGAATTTGGAAACATCATCGTATGTCTTTAATGACTTGTGGAACGAAAGCCGAGATTAAGGCCAAATACCCAGCGTTGTTTGAGCCGAATTGATTCCGTGGGCGTAATCCTTTTTAAGTGGGGAGGAATTGTAACACCCCAATAATTAAAAGGGTAATTAACTTTGTGAAACAATTATAATTGTGAACTTAAGTTCAATATTATGAGTTAATTACC
Source organism: Centrapalus pauciflorus (assembly GCA_020465985.1). NCBI lineage: Eukaryota > Viridiplantae > Streptophyta > Magnoliopsida > Asterales > Asteraceae > Centrapalus > Centrapalus pauciflorus. The sequence continues at coordinate 133,766 of JAANYP010004038.1, forward strand.
AAATATTAGTGATGCTTGCTATTATCGGGATATGAATGATTAAAGAAAAATAAAATGTTGAGTTGTACTTAAATGACAAAAATAGGTCATGTACTTTGAAAACGAAATAATGATTAGTATGACATAAAAATGGTTTAATGTAGTGTTTGAATCCATTTAATATAATTATGTCAAAACTACTTGGTTGGGCATGCAATTATTTATTTGTTGCATCAAGTAGCATTGTAGTTTTATTAAAAAAAATGAAAGAGTTGTGGAAGGGTTAGGTTGTCAAATGGATGAAAGATGGAGGTTGGGATGGCCAAAGGCCAATATCCCTCCCCTTTTCTTCTCTTGGTCGTTCAAGACCACACACACACACACACACAAAATTTCATATTTGCAATTTTGGAAGAGAATAGGAAGAAGAAAAGCTAGGGCTTGGGGGTTCATCAAGATTTGGCAAGCTTCAAGGTTAAAACCTTGATATTAGAAGCATCTTGAAGGTATAATCATCCTCTACTCTTCTTCATCTTCTTCATTTTCTCCAATTCTCCATTGATGGAGAATGGAACCCTAAGTGGGTTTTTGTTGGGTTGAGTTAGTAGATGACTCAAAAATCATGTATAGGTTGATGTTTATGGTTTATAAACTTATTTGAGTCATAAATTCGTAATGTATTGGGTTGGATTGGTGATTTGAGTGAAAACCCAAATTAGAGCTTCCTTTGAGCTCCAATGGTGGATGAAATGGGTTATGGTGTTTTTGCATATTTCGTATGATACATTATGGTCTAAACATGTTATTTATAGCAATGGAAGTAAATAGAAGCTAGTAGGAACTCAATTGGAGTTGTGAATGCTAAGTTCGGGTTTTGGTCGTTTGGAACCCGTTTGGAGTTCGTATGAACTCCATGAAGCAAGAAAATGATATGTTATGGTATAATGTGTTTGGAAAGTGTTCAATTGTGTTATTAAAGTGTTTACATGAGTTGGGAAACACAAAATATGTGCAAGAACTCAAAATAGTGTTTTTAGGCTAAACCGCACGCCAAGAGTTCGATGAAATGCCTCAATGAGTTCCAAAACATTTTGGGATTGGGTTTTTATGCTTAGATGTAATTTGAATGTCTAAACATGGCCCAAATATGTTTAATATGGCTATGAGATTGGTTGGAATTGAATCCAAGCTCAATTGGAGTTCGGTGTCATCGGTTGGAGTTTTCGGTCATTTTCGGACTCGTTTGGAGTCCGTATGATCTCCACGGGATCACGGAATGTTATGAAATGGTTCTAGTATGTTTAGAGGTGTTTAAGGGACCTTAATATGATAATTATATGGTTGGTAAAGTCCATATCAATTGTCGGAAGCATTTATGAGAGTTTTGGAGTGTTTTGGTGCATTTTTGGGCGTTCAAGGTGCAGTCTGAAGGGGCAGGGGTTGGTAGCGGCGCGACCTACCCCTTGGTCGCGCCATGACCATGTTTCTGGCACAAAAATGGATTTTGCTTGGTCGGGGGTCGATGCTTGGGTCTTATACGTTCATTACACCTCAAAATTAAGTGTTTAAAGCGGTTGAGGGCCTTTGAACCATTACGGATCTTGTAAGGCCTCATTTGGACTTAGTACTTTCGGTTTGATGTCCCAATACTCTTAGTCCACCCTTAGGGGCTTATATTGTGTTCGGGGGCTTACGGGTGCGCGTTACGAATGCTTTTAGGTGAATCGAGTCGAAAGGAGCTTGATTGCAAGCTTTAGCCATTCTTGGGGCTAATGTGACTTCGTTGGAATGCTTGGGAATCCTATAAACCGATTCTAGCATTAGTGTTACATAATGTTCATATATATTGTTGTTTTGCCTCATTGAACATGTTGTTGAGCTAATTGTTGATACATTGATAAAAGTAGTCTATTTGCTCTCAGTTCTTACATGTTGATTCATTGGACATATGTGAGGCACCTTGGACCTCACCACACTTGATATGCTTTCATTTGATATCACCTAGAGTTGAGTTAATTGTTGATGTTGTGATAGAAGATGCATATGTACCCTCAATTCTCACATGTATGATTATTTGGGCATATGTGAGGCACGTTGGACCTCACCATGCTTGATATGCTTTGTAGAACTATACATCACTGGACACTCTGTGGAGTTATTTGTTAATGCACTGATAGTGTTGCGTAATCGCCTTCATTTCTTTTATGAATGCTTTATTTGGGCATACGTGAGGTACCTTGGACTTCACCATACTCGATATGCTTTGAAGAGATATGTCTCGTGGAATACTTTGTGGAGCCATTTGTTGACATATTGATGGCTGTGTATATTTGCTTTCATTACTTTTATGAATGATTTATCTGGGGCTTATGTGAGGCCCGTTGGACCTCACTATACTTGATATTCTTTATGAAGCTATACCCTGTTGAATACCTTGAGGAGCTATGTGTTGACATATTGATAATTTTTGCATACTTGATTTCTTTCCTTCTATGAAAGATTTGTTTGGGCTTATGTGAGGCACATTGGACCTCACTATACTTGATATACTTTGTGAAGCCATACCTTGTTGAATACTTTAAGGAGCTATGGGTGACATATTAATAAATGTTGCATACTTGATTTCTTTTCTTCTAAGAAAGATTTGTTTGGGCTTATGTGAGGCACATTGGACCTCACTATACTTGATGTGCTTTGTGGAGCTATACCTCGTTCAATACCTTGTGGAGCTAACTGTTGACATGTTGATAGTTGTTGCATACTTGCTTTCATTCGTTCTGTAACTGATTTATTTGGGCTTGTGTGAGGCACGTTGGACCTCACCATGCTTGACATGCTCTCAAATGACCTCACCTGGATATCCATGGAACATGTTGGACTAGCTCTAAGTCTAAATTGAGCAATAATGTTGGGCTAGCTCTAAGCCTAAATTGAGCAATAATGTTGGACTAGCTCTAAGTCTAAATTGAGCAAGACGTTGGACTAGCTCTAAGTCTAAATTGAGCAATATGTTGGGCTAGCTCTAAGCCTAAATTGAGCAATAATGTTGGGCCAGCTCTATGCCTAAATTGAGCACTTGACCATCTTGGTTATTGGACATACTCGTCGCTTATTATTGCATGCATGTATATTATGTATTCCTTCTAATCTAGCAACTCACTCAACTTTGTTGACCCCCTTTTAGTTTTTGACCTTTCAGGATAAAAGAAAGGGGCACGATGGACAATATCGATAGTGGATTGGACTTTGACTAGCGGCTCCATTGTTTTCGCATGTCTTTGATAAAGCTTTGGGTGGGGATTTAGTAGACTCCCGGTTTGGTATATACGCATGAATGAATTTTGTTTTATCCATGGTTAAGTATTTTGGATGTTTAAAAATTGTAAACCCCTTCTACTTCGATCAATGATACCCCACACTTTGGTCATTATTAGGTGACAGTGGGAAGTATCATGTTGATGGCTTTTAAATATTGAAAATTTAAATTTGACTACATTTCCGCAAGTATATTCTGATAATTATTGTTAATTGTTCGTGAAACATCTATCTTAGTTGAAAGGGTGTTTCAATTTACCTTTTTGTCATTTAATGTAGGTCCCAAAAGGTTCCCTAGAGTATTGTTCTAAGCCGTAGAGGGGGGGGGGGGGGTGAATACAGCTAATTAAATTTCAACACTTTTTTCTCAATGTTTATGTATACTATTAACAAATGTTAATTACAAACAAGCTTGACTGCAGAAGGGTTCAAGCTGAGATGACAGTTACAACAGCTGTTTCAACTAATCTAAGACACACTCAGACTAGATACAATGAATACACTCACTTAGATGAACTCACTATTTTTACAAGACACAGATGGACAGCTTGAGTATGAACAGCTTAGACACACGTACTGTTATGTTCAAGCAGACTTGCATGCATGAAAAACACACTTTAATGCATGATCTGATTTCTCACCCTTGGATATCTCACAATCCTTAGAAGCTTCCTTTTATACTCTCACTGAGAATCTCAGTGAAGCTTCTTCATTGGACGATGAGAAAGTGGGATGCCTTTCCAAAAAGACAAAACAACTTTTCTGCACATTCTGATAAAGCAGACTTGTCTTCATGTGGCAGAATCTTTGTCTTTTTCTTTTTGTCACTGTTGCATAAGGCTTTAACCAAAAGAGGAATGTCAACTTTGCATCTTTCTTCTTTTGTTAAGGCCATTTTGATATAAGAAAAGGTTTGTCACCCTTTTCAGATATCCGTTTGTCTTCATGCAACAGAACAACGTAGGCAGGCTTTTGCAGTTTCTGTTTTCCACTTTGTCTTCGACTTGTAAACTAATCTTGTAGCCAAAAACAATACATGAGGACTTGGAAACATCTTCCATAAAGTGTTTAGCCTGTTCACAAAGAACAGGTTCTTTTCACAAAGAACAAAACACTTGAAAACTGTCCAAGCTGCTCAACAGAACAGAGCAGCGTAGACAGTTTATGTCCAGCCTGTTCAGCAGACAGAACAGCTTGGACAATCTGCCTTTGTTGCAACGAATGCAACAGGGTAAACAACTTTGGCTGATATTGCAAATCACTTTTCAGGTTTCAATAATGCATTAACAGACCTTAAATTATACCTTTAAGTGCATCAAACATATTTGATTAAAAATCTCCCCCTAAGATGTAGAGCAGGTTTGACTGAGGCCTTTTTGTGCCTAACATTTAATCTAAACCACACAATTTTTTGAACTAATGAATAACATAGGTTCTTTTGTACCTTGATACACAAAAGTTCTCAAGTGAACATCCATATATATGTATATAGGGTTGGATCATTGCAGAACCTTAATTTAGTACAGAATTATAGAACCAATCTACACCATAGGATTTAATACAACATTAGGGATAAGATGGTAAATATGCAATTAACATTAAATTAAGGGTAGCCTTATTTGATTATTAAGTGTAGAACCATAATTTGTAATGACATAAATGCATCACTTTGTATTGTGGTAGTATTAACAACATATAACAATCATGTGCATACTAGTTGTTTTGAAAAATATTTTTGTAGCCTTATTCGAATGTATGCACTAGTAAACATTAACAGTATTAAGAAGAGCAAAGGGTCAATGTTATCAATGTATATGGTTATTTAACAAAATGGTCTTTTGTTATGTCAAAATGGAACATTGTGTTCCTAAGCGTATGTTACCGTTTATGACTCTAGTGATATATATATATATATATATATATATATATATATATATATATATATATATATATATATATATATATATATATATATATATATATATATATATATATATATATATATATATATATATATATGCAACACGTTGACGACATTAGTGACACATAATGGATGTGTTCACAGACAGTGCTTGACTTTGTTGACAGAATAGTTACGCGATTAAGCAAGGAGAAAGAGCGTCGTGAAAACTTAAACAACGATGTACCATCGTTCAGCCTGGGGATGACACAGCTTAAGCCAGTGAACCTTTCTATGATTGGATATGATGCACCTCATACACCACAACCACTTGTTGTTGTAGACCCAAATAAATGTGCAATGGATGTCCAATGCGAGACTGAGTCAACAAATGAGGTGATTAACGCTGAAGTTGATCATCCTAAGAGAGCAATACGAGCGGGTACAAGCATGAAGTCTCCATTTCTGAAAAGAGTTTTGGATGTGGATGCGAGGTTGACAATGCTCGAGAAAGAAGTATCAAATGCATTCTTTTTCATGCAACATAATGCACAGTAAGAACGTATTAATTTGTCACTATAAGTATATCTTGTATCTTTATCTATAATAGTTCTGATATTTGGTTTTAGGTTTTAGTGACATTCGAGACAAATTTGAAAATGAGTTCGATATGGGTGTGTCTTGATACTTTGATGTCTGATGCAAATGTAGTCAACAGCGTCGTAGATTGTTGGGCAACAATTTTGAATCACGAGGAGCAACTTCGAAGTGATAGTTCCCCGCTTTGAATATACTTCTCTTCTCAATTCCTCGTAAGTAATAATTATCTTTTGTATGTGTTTGTAAACACATAATGTGATAGAATTTTGTTATTTAATACATTCACATGTGTTACCCTACAAATGCAGACACAAGCTTTGTTGTATGGGGATTGGAGTTCAACGACAATGTATAAAAGATTCTGCACCAACGTCGGACTATGCATTGTTGGTGATGTCACACCGAACACCGTGAAGAACTTGGATTTAGTAAGTCCATGCAGTTTAAATTATGTGCATAAAAATGTCTTATAACCTAACCTATATACGAAACTGTGGCGTGACATGCATGAGGTTTTCTTTCCTATCATCAAGCACTTCCATTTTTATGTGGTTTGCTTTGACTTGAAAAAGGCAACGGTAACAATTTTGGACAACATTCATGCAGAAGTGTCAACTGAAATATAGTATGGTGGTGTCATTGAGAGACTGGTAAGCGTAATGTAGAAACATGTTGATATAGACGCAATCCCTTTATTGATTTTCCCTTGTTGATACATGTATATGTTTGTTTTTCAGCAAAAGTTTCTTCGACATATTTGGATTCTTTGGGGCATCCTATGTGTGTCCGTTTGGCAAATATCGTACCGACAAAGCCGATATTGCCTTGGGGTTCAGAAAGAATATATAGATTGTGGGGTTTTTGTGATGCGTCATATGAAGACATATATGGGGAAACCCAATAAGGGAGTGGGATCATGGTCTAACACTCAATGTTAATAAACAAGCCAGAAAAATGCATACTCTAAGAAGACATTATCTTACAAAGATATTGAAATCAACAAGCAACGTGAGAATCTCATCAAAGAGTTCATGGAGTACGATAAACTTTCAGAATATGATAAGGTACGATTAGCGATCACTGCGGATGAGATGAATAAACAGTGTTTTGACAAGTATGTTTGATTGACGTATTAAAAGGAACATTGGCAATGGTGTATGAACAATTTTGAGAGTTCAATTGGTTATTTTTAATTTATGCACATTGTTGATAGTATTTGCATGGTTGTTTCATTGAATTCAACGGTCGTTGCATCATTTGGAGATATTGTTTGTTTTTTTTCAATAATAATAGTTTATTCTTAATTATAAAGTAAGGTACAATGATATTGTTTTGAGACTTGTTTGTTAATCTAAGTATCATGATATTGTTTATATATGATAATCATTTTGATTTTGGTGCTACTGGATGCGAACACCGATCAATGTTGCTCCCAAATTCCGATTTGTTCTTTTTCATGATAATATATTTAAAATGAAGAATCATTGAATGTTTTGTTTGTTGTGCTTGTCACAACTAATTCCAACGTGTGATGCATTCATGTGTTGTTGATGTTGTTAACCAATTGTCTATGTTGGTGCCAAAAACGTAATTCATTGGATGTTTTTTTGTGATTGTTCATCTTAAATATTTTTTGCATGATCTTTATACATGTAAAGTTATGCATCGTATAAATATCATAAAAATTTGGTAGGTAACATATTCCAAGTTTTATACAATCAATCAATTCACCATGCACAATAAAACCAAACCTTAGAAAAGGGCACTAACAATAAAACTCAAGAAACATAGACCCAAATTTAAGAATGTTATTGATTCAAAATACATGCAAACAAACTATAAAGTATACTCAACAAAATCACAAGGTAATTGATCACACAATCATGATTATTTTGTAGCCTTCTTTGGGCAGTTGCATGAATCGTGTAGAGAAACCTCACTGCAAAATTTTCACATTTGCTTCTTACGCTTACTTTTGGTCGCAACCTCTTCACCTACACCCACCAACCTTTTCCTATTACGAGATCTTTATTTCTGATCCCTGAAGGTGAGGTGCACAGATTGAAACCTTTATAGGTTAGGAGGCTCCAAGTATTAACCCAATTGAATCGTCCTTGGTGCGTGGATTCTTGTCCTTGTTTTGTGAAGCAAGCTCATCTCTTCTTGTTTCTGCGTATCTATGACTCCAAGTATTTCATCGTCGTCGTTGTCAACGTAGTTAACTATTTCAGCAAAGGTAGATTTCATTTCATGACATAGCCCACTTGTCGTGGAAACATTTGTGGAACTGTTTGTTATATTGGTCAATCGGGTGTGCACAACATCTTTCGTCCATCGTTTAATAACATATCTTTGAGGTATATCATCAACTCCAGACAGTCTCAATGTGTATAACACGCGTCGACATATAACCCCTACACATTGAAATACCTTGCATGAACATGATGCGGCTCGATCCTCAAGTTTAACAACAGACTATATAAGTAGGTTGCTTTGGTATCATTGTATTTTAGAACGCATTGAATACACATGTGTTGAATAAACATTTGTTCACATACCTGACATTCAATGTTAATCTCAACATCAATTACTTTACATGTGCGCATCACATTGTTGTCCTCGTTTACTCCATCAGTCGACATGTATGACAATGCGGATTTGTAGATCTCGTCTTGATAGTCTAAAAATATTGAACGGGAAAACAATTGTGCCGCTTCATGCTCTGATTTAAATTTTGTTTTTAATCTAGGAGCATTCTCCCTTGAATTTAGATCAAGAATACGTTATGATTCACGCTGGTGACGTTCCACAGCAATTTCAAACTGATCATAAAATTCAAAAGAGTTGAATCACCATTTGTGAACTGTCCAAAAAATGAATTTTCGCTCTCCGGTTGTGAGGTGGTACGCATCAAACCACCCAAAGGCAAATCATATGAAAATGCTGGTATCCAGTTCACACGCATTTTAAACAAATCGCAAAACCACTTATGCTCTTCAAATCGTGCATCAACTGTTTCCACCTGACTTCAATTTCATTATCATCAATTGTCTTGTTCCATACTATGTTATTGAAACGGCCTAAAAAGAATTTGTTTTTGCACAGTCGAGAACCAATCTACAAACGCAAATTACATTATTATATGCTAATATGCAAAAATCAATATTAGATAGTACTTCAACGTTTGGGTGTTGTTATACACAAAAAACACAGTTTGTAGCTTACCGGTGATATGCCACATACAAGATTGATTTCCTCAAACACATGTATGAAGGCAGGATCCGGGTCAGTGAAAACAATGTAGGTTCCTTACCAAAAATTGTTAAAAATGCTTCCATAAGCCACTTGTATGATTCTGTGTTCTCCCTTGCTATTAAAGCAAACACCAAAAGTAACACACCTCTTATGATTGTTTATCCCTGTGAATGGTACAAAAACCATATCGTGCCTGCTAGAACACATCAATGAATCCGTGATAAATATGTATTAGTACGACATGTTTCATATTAACGTATTAGAAAATTTAATAAAAAGTAAATGCACTATAAAATAATTCACACTCACTGGTTTGATCGATACGTTGCATCGAATGATATCACATCGCCAAATTCCTTGTAGTTGCATTTTCCCACAGAGTCCGCCCAGAAGACACCGGTTAATATCTCATCTGTGTTATATGTGTAATGCATCGAGAAACCACCATCATCTTCACACATCTTCTTTAGTTTGTCAATGAACATTTATGTGTCGTTCTCACCGATAAACAAACTTATATCCCTCCTAAAGTTCTTCAAATCAACCTTTGTTGCACTGATGCATCAAATGATCCCTTAACCTCCTTCATCAAGTTATGTACTCGACTGAGGCCAATGTTCATATTACAAACTTTGTGAATGAATGCTTGTTGTTCAAAGTCTAACTTACGTGCTAATGTTAATAGATGCCTATCTTCGGGGTCCACAATATCAAGGTTGGGCCACGCAATGAAACGATACACTTGGTACCTATTCCCACTAACAAGGTTAAACCTAATTGATGCAGGGCACCTCGTACGCATTGATGATGTGGATCGTTTTTTGGCACTGTCTTGGTTGCATATTGTATTGTCGCCAGCCTTGTAACATAATAATACCTTTAAGGTTATTATTCCATCGCGGTTGCGCTTTTTTATTGACTTACGAATAACAAACCCAGATGCTTCTGCATATTTTTCATAGGATTTGATAGCTTCAATAAGAGAATCGTATTTTAAGCCAAGATATAGAATCTGGGTACCCAATAAAACAGGTTTACGATACATAGATCTCCTAGCAACACGCACTCATTGCTCTCACACACCTCATTAAAAATCTCATCACCTATATAATAAAAATTATTGTGTCAAACTGGTTAATTACCTTCGTTGACACACACTTCTTAGAAAACAAATAACTGACAAACAAATGGTTACATTTTATATGTTGTGCATACATGTGGTTATATATGATGCTACGTTCTTATGTAGTTACATTTTGTTGAGAGTGTCTTGCATTTGAACAAGCTAAGATTAATAAAAAAATATGTGTTAAAGTATCGCAATAGCTCCATAAAAAATCAATATTGTATTGCGGTAACACTACTTTAATATCATGCATATAAAAAACGGAAAAACACATTACTGAGAAACTCCATATGTGTTGAAGTATCTCAACAGCTCCATAAACTATGCATATGAAACTATGAAATGGGGGGATTCGAAAAATTCACTACTATAATAACCAATTATACTATGCAACGTGTCGAATGCATGAAACTAAATGTATCATATTAATAACCATTAATAACAGTGCAACGTACAGAAAACTCACAATAGATACTTCAACACGTACTGAATACATATGAACAGGAATGAAATGATGCCAGTAACAGATTAAGAAATATTAACTCTCATGCAGCACATACTCTCCTTATGATCAATTGAAACTTTTTCATTTATGTGTTGCGAATCATTCATGTTTCCTATCTGCATGAAGCTCGGTTGATTGTTCATCATAGATAATTTAGAGGTAATGAAAATGGGGGGATTCGAATTCAAAGCATTTCATGGGGGATGATGGGGAGTAGAAATGAGAGACTCACTCAAAATGATAACAACTTTCATAATTTTAGTAATATCCTTAATTAAGTTTGTTTAATTCCTAGGAATAAGGATTAAATTAATTCTGAAAATATAAATATATTAATTTATAATTCCTATTATGTCCACAATGCATCCTTGTTGGGATATATGGTGCAAAAAAGTTCTCTAAAGTTCCTCAATGCATAAAAGTTCTCAACTGAACCTATATATATATATATGTTATAATAAGACGGATGAAAACTTTTCTCTGAAGTTTACTAAAGCTAGAAATAACATGCTACGGTGATTCAATAGTATTTTGTATCACATCATTTTTGTAGTATAAAACTTCTTGATTGTTGCATGAATGATAGACCCAGAATGTTGATTTCACGTTTGTATTTCTACTTGTTCTTATTCTATATATATTGCAATATTAATGTTATAATTAGGTAAGATAATAACACGTTATCAGCACGAAGAGCTCTGCATTTAAATCAAGAATCACACGAGGTAAGGTCGTTACTTAAGTTATAAAATACAATCATGATAATACCATGAAAAATTGATATGATGATTAATAACAATACATCTTATGGACAATTATGGGCTACTGTAACACCATAACTCTAATTAACAATAACAGTAATAAGAATCAATATTTCTAACGAAAATTCGGCATGACCTATTTGTAATATCAATAAACCAACCTGTATTTTCTGTTTCTAAACAAACTTAAAATATAATTCGAATACATCAAATTCCCAAGATACAATTTCCCAAAACAGAGCAGAGTTTTATGCGCTTAAAAACGCCCATGGATCTAACTAACAATTCATAATGTGACCATCGCCCAATATACACAATTCTATGACCACCATATCCAAGTACATTACACAAAATGGAATAAAATACATCACCATTCATCAAGCTTAACTAATAAAGTCATGATGAAACATAACAAAATGGTGATCTACTCCCTTCCAAAAATAAAACACAAGTAAATGTACCAAAAGAGTCTTCCGATCACAGACTTTTACTTCAACCCTTGCTTGATTCAACCTTCTCTTTCCCTTTACCTTCTATTCCTGGAAATGTAAATCAACTAAATGGTTAAGCAAAATGCTTAGTGAGTGACTAGATCAATAATGTACCACATAGAATAGCTAACCGGATTAATATACCTGCAATGCATGAATCATCACAATAAAACATATTATATAAGAGATATCAAAGGAGATGAGACATATCAAGAGGGAGACTCTTGATAGTGTCACGACAACACTACACACTATGTGTACTTCCAGGGAGTGTGTAGCACCAAAAATCATCGGGGCCCGCAGTACCCGGCATCGTACTCCCGCCAACAATGAAGTACGCCATCATACTCCGAGATCATCGGTAGTATGGCTATAATGTACATCACACACAGTAATGTACTATGTCATAATCAATTATAAGCACATGTACATGTTAGTAATAACCATATGAATCGATCAAGGTAAATGAATAAGCATAACGATCATAGATTAAATAACATGAAATATAAACATGAAACAAGTGACATAATTAAGGGAGATAAGCAATTATCATCATGTATGAGGTACAAAATTAATACTAGTACTCACAATCAATGCATAAAAGATCCCGTCAATAACAAGCCAACACAATATATGGTCATAGAGTTAGTATAAGCCTCGGAACAAGCTCCAAGATCGCCGAAGTTAGCTATAAGATACCTAAACATACATACGATCACCAAGCATGTTAATGATGAGTAAATGTAAGAACATCCTCCTAAACTAACTTTTACATACTTTTTATGGACTTCTAACTAAGCACCTAAGTCCCTTGATATGAATTAGAATCCATCTCAACTTGGTCTATAGGTTAAAATAATCATTTATCATGTTTTAGTTAGTGTTTGATGATTTTAGGCCCTAGCAACACATCTCCACACTCGAATTGCAAATATACCCCATTTCGGTTCCTTCAAGAAAGCTCATACATCATTTTGAAGCCTTACAAGATTCCTAATCCCAATTTGACTTTACAATACTTTTAACCCTGAATTTAGAAGAGTTTTGGTGGCCTAAAACCAAAGCAAGAGCCCTTGAATCAAAATATGAATTTTTTGGACAGAACTATTTGACTCGTCGAGTCTCCTAATTGACTCGTCGAGTCGCTCTCAGACAGAGCTTGGTTTCCTCCTTTTTCAGCATCAAATTTTCCCAACTCCCCCAATTTTCTTATTCTACCATGTTTGATGATCAAAGGTTGATAAATAACAATAATCATTGAACTTTTATGCTACAAAGTGTTATTATATCAACATTTTAACATCATCAAACCATAAATTCATCACATGAAATTCCTAGGTTTAAAAATCACTAATAACCCATTTGAGTTCATACAAGTTTCATTATCAACAACACAATGGAATCTTTCAATACACTTACAAGAGTTGTAAATAACACTTATATACTTGATTGATTCACATTCAATGATCAATCTTTATTCTTTTCTTTGGTTGTCAAATACCTAATTCTCCCATTGTTGAGCTAAGATTAAGGAGAAGAGAAAAATGCATCAATGGATACCAATAAGTTGAAGTTACATACCTCAAAGGCTCTTTACTTCCTTCAATTTCAGATTTTATTGAAGCTTCCTCTAGTCTCCCATAGAACTCCCAAAAACGTGGAAGTGAGAATGGATGAATATATATATATATATATATATATATATATATATATATATATATATATATAAGGTGAAGATGGTTCTGGACCAATCAGGTCCCTTCTTCATATAAATAAAAATCTGATTTTTTTTTTAATTTGCAACCAAGTCCTTCATCTCTTTCATTCTATTTATTTACCACCAAAAGTTGAATTATATTATATATGTAACTCCCATCTTAAATCCCTGACCTCATTCCAAACTATTGAAAGCAAATACTACTAATAGATTGTAGGGTACACGCCTCTAAAGCACGCTTATCATTTATATAGTTACTTCAAAATCCTTGTTAAATTTATCCACCTCATAAGATATCAATTATTTCAATTATTAAAATTAGAAATTTAAATATTATATAAAAAAATACCTAAAATATTGGATGTTACAGCTACTAATATTTATTTCTCTTTACTAACATTTATTCATTGTTACTAACATTTTAATTATATTTACAAACCTATTAATTATACTAACATTTATTTATTGCTACTAACAATCTATATATATCTACTAACATTTAGTTATTGTTACTAACATTTTATTTATGTCTTCTAACATTTAATTATTGTACTAACATTTTCTTTATACCACTATCCTTTATTTTCTCTACTAACGTTTATTTATTGTTACTAATATTTATGTATAATTACTAACATTTATTTATATACTGAAATTTACTTACACACTAGTCATGACGGCCCGTGCGATGCACCGGGCTAATTGATTATTATTTCAAATATTATGTAATAAAAAAAATGTATGTTTGTTAGAGCCACTATATAAACTTTAGATTGACAAATATCATATCAAATTGTATTGCCAAACAAATTTGTGTGCATAATCAGCTACATTAAAACCACACAAAATGTGTCATAATAGTAATGAAAGACAATTGTCAAATGACATTTGTTAGGCACAAAAAGGCCTCAGTCAAACCTGTTCTACATCTGAGGGGGAGATTACTAATCAAACCTGCTGATGCATTTGATGGTTGGCCTGTTATATGCCTTATTGAAACCTGAAAATGATTTGCAATATCAGTCCAAAGCTGTTCTATGTGTTGCATGTGTTGCAACTAAGACAGTTTGTCCAAGCTGCTCTGTCTGCTGAACAGGCTGGACACAAACTGTCTACGCTGCTCTATACTAGTGAGCAGCTTGGGCATTTTTCAAGTGTTCTGTTCTTTGTGAACAGAACCTGTTCTTTGTGAACAGGCTAAAACACTTTATGGAATATGTTTCCAAGTCCTCATGTATTGTCTTTGGCTGCAAGATCAGTTTACAAAGTCGAAGACAAAGTGGAAAACAGAACTGCTCAGTCTGCCCAAGCTGTTCTGTTACATGAAGACAAAAGGTTATTTGAAAAAGGGTGACAGACCTTTTTCTTATATCAAAATAGGCCTTTACAAGGAAGAAAGACGCAAAGTTGACATTCCTTATTTAGTTAAAGGCAATGCAACAGTAGACAAAGTGAAAAGACAAAAGTTCTGCACACAAGAAGACAAGTCTGCTTTTCAGAAAGTGCAGAAAAGGTTATGTTGTCTTTTCAAACAAGACTTCTCCTTTTTTATTCCGTCCAATGAAGAAGTTTCTCTTAGATCCTCTGAGTGAGTATAAAAGGAAGCTTCTAAGGTCAGAAAAGATTAGCCAAAAAGCTAAGTGCTGAAGCCAAGAGTGAACGTGCAAGTATATTCTTCATGCATGCAAGCCTGCTTGTGTAATACAGTTTCTTTGTGTCTAAGCTGTTCTACTTAAGTTGTTCCTCTAAGTCTTGTAAACACAGTGAGTGCTTATTAGTGAGTGTATTCATTGTAATCTAGTTTGAGTCTGTCTTAGACTAGTAAACATACTGTTGTATCTGTCATCTCAGCTTGAACCTTTCCGCATTCAAGCTTGTTTGTAATTAACAAATTGTTGATAATACATACAAACATTGAGAAAATAGTGTGTAGTTTTTAAATAGTTGTATTCACCCCCCCCCCCTCTACAGCTTAAAGCTATATACTTTGGGAACCTCTCGGGACCTACAACTGGTATCAGAGCAGTTTAGAGTGTGTGTCATTCTAGATCTCTCATTCTCCTAAGTTTCCATGGACAACAGTGCTGCAAATTCCTCATACTATGACAATGGCTCAATGGGCAAACCTCCAAAGTTCAATCATCAGAACTTTTCTGGTTGGAAGTGCAGAATGATGCTCTACCTAGAGAATCTGGATGTACAACTACCAGAAATTGTAATGGAGGGTCCTTATGTGCCAACCTCTGTTACAACAATAACTCCTGCTGTTGAAGGAGCAGCTCCTGAGATCAGAACATTTGAGAAAGCAAAAGCTCAATGGTTTGATGAAGACAAAAGATTGGTGGCTCTTGATGCAAAGGCCAGAAACAATCTAGTCATCTCCTTGCCTGATGATGTGTTCAAACAGGTTGAGAAGATGAAGACTGCTAAGGAGATGTGGGATACTTTGTGTACTGTCTATGATGGACCCACAATCACACTGGATAACAGGATTAACAATCTTGTTAGACAGTATGAACTCTTCTTTGCAAAACCAAAGGAGACTCTCACAGAAACCTACACCAGGTTTACTGCTCTTGTGAATGATCTCAAAGTTGTTGGGATCACTAAGGATAGTCTTACTCTGGTGAACAAGTTTTTGGACATCCTCCCTGAAGAATGGAATTACTTTTCAACAATTTTAAGAAATTCAGGAACAATCAGAAGTATGGATCTTGTCAACTTGTATGGATCTTTACTAAATGATGAACAGTCAAGGCAACAGAAGAGAAATGCCTTGGAGATGTCTAAAAGAGGTGCAGCCTTTGTGGCTAATGTGAGACAGTCTGTGAGTCAGGTGAGTGATGTGTTCACTCAACCTGATCAACAGGATGATGACAAGGAGGAGGTGTCAGATGAGGAAGATAATGCAGATCTTGCTGAACAGGATGATGAGCAAATGATAGCTATGCTTGTCAAAAGGTTCAACAAGAAAAGGTTTGGAAGAAACATGCTGCAAGGAAGTTCAGGTGCTGGCAAAAAGAAGGCATTTGATAAATCCAAGGCTGAGTGTTTCAAATGTGGCAAAACTGGCCATATAGCTGCTGACTGTGTGTCAAAAGCTGTTGGTCAGTCATCCAAACCATACAAGACAAACAAGGATGATGGGTATAGGGTTAAGTACCTTATGGCCATGGCTAAGCTGAGGAAGTTGGAAAACTCAGTGGGTTCCAACCGCCAAAAGGGACTCATGGCAGAGACTTGTGATTGGGAGGAATCTGATTCATTATCTGATGAAGAAGACAATCAATGTCTGATGGCCAATACTGATGTCCCATCAACAAGCAGTTTCAAACAGGATATGGCTGAAGCTGAAGCTTTCAGCAGCTTAGAGAACTGGAATCCTACAATGATGTATAAGGTACAAAATTTTATGGCTTACAGTTTTGAAGAAAAGATTAAGATGTTTGAATATATGTTAGTTGATTTGAAAGCTGCTGTTGAGAAGCATGATGCTTTATCATCTGAAATCTCCAAGCTTAAAACAGAGCTTAAAACAAAATCCAATAAACTGAACAGTTTCCATAAGTTAGAAATTGAGCTTGATGAATTAAAACACATCAACTCTATTCTACTGAAAGAAAAGAGAGAAACAGATATAAAGCATGCTAAGCTTCAAAAGATAGTTGACTCTTGGTGCCAATCTGCACAAAAAGTCAGCCATTGTATAAGTCAACAGATCCCTGCACAAATTCAAGCCTATCTTGGAGGGGATCTTGATACAGCAGCTTCCATTGTTGAGATTAATAATCTGAAAGAAGATTTATCCACTCTTGGTGAGCTTCCAAACACTTTTGTTCAAAAAGTGAATGGTAAACTAATTTCAACAAACAGGTTTGTCAGGCCTCAAAATACTGACAGCTCGTGTGAACCTAGCTCAAAAGCTGGTGTTGGAATATGTTCTCCATCAATCCAGCCTGCTAAGTGCTCTGCTGATTCACACAAGCAAAAGAAAGGAAAACATGTCCAAACTACAGCTGTGGATACTAAACCTGTTGACAAAACAGGCTCTGTGTCCAAAGCTGATGGCAAAAGACATAATAATCCTTTTGATGCTAAACATTTTGAAAACAAGTTTTCAAAAGTTAAGCAGTCTGTTTTCAACAAGGGCAAGTCTCATGTTGAAAGTAAACCTGCTGTGATTTCTAATAAGTTTACTAATCATAGTGGTAAACTGGTTTTACATGAAAATAAGTTTTTCAAAACCAGAAACAATGATTATGTTGATAGGCAGCATAAATCACGTCTTAGTAGTGACAAAGGCAAAGCCATTGCTCAACCTGAGAAACATGGGAATAAGTTTCCCAAACCTGTGGAAGTTCAAAAGCCAATTAAGCTTCCTGTCTTTGACATTTGTCCTCCTAAAAGAAGGAAAGAAGAGACAAACAAAGCTGTGACTTTTGAACCCTCCACACAAGTTGTTGATTCATCAAATAGTAACAAATTTGCTAAACCTGCTAAAAGAATCAACAAAAATAACTCAGAATGTGTTTCTGAAAGTTCTTCTTTCAAAAATCCTAAAAAGAGAAAATGTTATAAATGAGGGAAGAAGACACATCTAGCCAAAGACTGTCCTGAACCTGAGGACATGTGGCCTGTTGACTCTGATAGTTCTCTCAGAACTGTTACAAGCAGTGTTGGAAACATCTCAGTAAATAAAAATGGTATCCAAGCTGACACCATTCAAATTGGGAATATTAGTGTGGATATTATGAGTCCATCAACAAATGTTGATGAAGTAGGAGAACTCATCTCTGTGATGAGTTCCCCTAAAAATGACTAATATCTCTCTTATCACTCTGCAGGAAAAACAACCTTCCCAGGTTTGGTACTTGGACAGTGGCTGCTCAGGGCACATGACAGGTTGTAAAGAATTGCTGAGTGATCTCAGGTCTGAAAAAGGGCCAAAAGTCACATTTGGTGACGATGTACAGGGATCCACTGAGGGATATGGAACTCTTAGAGCTGGTGCTGCAGTATTCAAAAGAGTTGCCTATGTGGTTGGGCTAAAATATAACCTTGTTAGCATAAGCCAACTGTGTGATGCTGGTTACAAGGTTAACTTTGATGAGCACCTGGGTTACATATTGGATCCCCAAGGCAAAGTTGTGCTATGTGCTCAACGAAAGAAAGGTGTATATGTTGTGGACATGCAATCTGCTGATTCCACAACTGAAACCTGCTTTCTCACAAGAACAAATGCAGACTTAAACTGGTTATGGCACAAAAGCCTGTCACATCTGAACTTCAAGAACATCAATAAACTCTGTAAGAAAGAGTTTGTGACAGGTTTGCCCTCTATAACCTTTGTTAAAGATAAACTCTGCACAGCTTGTGAAAAAGGCAAGGAGAGGAAAACATCTTTTAAATCCAAACATAATTTCTCTATTGATACTCCACTCTTCTTAATCCACATGGACTTGTTTGGACCTGTAAATGTCCCAAGTCTAGGAGGAAGAAGGTACACTCTAGTAATGGTTGATGAGTTCTCCAGGTACACATGGGTGATCTTTCTGAAGAGCAAAGGAGAGGCTGCTAAAGAAATTATTGGATTTGTGAAAAAGATGGAGATGCTGAACTCTGCTCAAGTGAAGCAGCTTAGACGTGATCATGGTACTGAATTCAGAAACAGTACTCTTGAAGACTTCTGTGAAGAGAAAGGAATCACTCAAAACTTTTCAGCTGTAAGAACTCCACAACAAAATGGAGTTGCCGAAAGGAGAAATAGAACTCTTATTGAAGCTGCTAGAACCATGCTGTGTGCATCAGGTTTGCCTTCATCATTCTGGGCTGAAGCTGTCAACACTGCTTGCTTCACTCAAAACAGATCCTTAGTGGTAAAAAGGTTGAACAAGACTCCTTATGAGCTGCTCAAAGGAAGGAAACCAAATGTCAGTTACTTCCATGTGTTTGGGTGTCCCTGCTTCATTCTGAATCAGAGGGATCAACTGACAAAGTTTGAACCTAAAGCTGATGAAGGTGTGTTTGTTGGCTACTCTGCTATCTCTAAAGCCTACAGAGTATACAACAACAAAAGAAAGGTGATAGATGAATCTATCAACGTCACCTTTGAAGAGTCCAAGAATTCTTTCACCAAAGCTGTTCCTGAATCAGTTTCGGGAGAACTTAACTTTGATGATCTGATGCATTCAAACAATGAAGAGGACTCAAAAGCTTCCACTACACCCAGTGTGGAACCTGTTAATCATGATGGACATGATGATGATTATGTCAATACACCCTGTGTGAATAAGTGTACTGACTTAATTACAAATGCATGTCCTGAACCTATCAATGCTGATTTTCCTAGTTCTACTGCTGATATGTTCAACAGTGGTCAGACATGTTCAACAAGTGAACAGGCTCAAGACAACAGTGTGTCTGAAAATCTTGAGAGCTGTTCAACATGACCTGCTGAAGATGTTAACAACTCAGGTGAATCATCATTGAAAAATGGTCCTAAGTGGATCAGGTGTCACCCCAATGATCAAATAATTGGTGACATCAACAAAGGGGTACAAACACGGTGGGACAGCTTAGGGAATTTTTGTATGTTCTCTAGTTTTGTTTCACTGATGGAGCCAAAGAAGGTTGATGAAGCACTAAAAGATGCCAATTGGATCACTGCCATGCAAGAAGAGCTCAATCAGTTTGAGAGAAACAATGTATGGAAGCTGGTCCCTACTCCTAAAGGTAAAACTATAATTGGCACTAAATGGGTTTTCAGGAATAAGATGGATGAGCAAGGTATGTCATTAGAAATAAGGCAAGACTGTTTTGCTCAGGGCTACAGACAGGAGGAAGGAATTGATTATGATGAAACATTTGCTCCTGTGGCCAGGCTAGAAGCAATTCGTTTGTATCTAGCTACGCTGCTCATAAGAGCATTAAGTATTTTCAAATGGATGTGAAGAGTGCATTTTTAAATGGGAAGCTGCAAGAAGAAGTTTATGTCAAGCAGCCTCCAGGTTTTGAAAATGAACAACGTCCAGGTTTTGTCTATAAGTTGGACAAAGCTCTCTATGGTCTCAAACAAGCCCCTAGAGCCTGGTATGACACTCTTACTGAGTTCCTTATGAGCAATGGGTATTCCAGAGGTAAAGTGGATACTACACTGTTCATAAAGAAAGTACAATCTGATATTATGCTTGTTCAAATTTATGTGGATGATATAATATTTGGTTCTACTAATGAGCAGTTGTGCAAGAATTTTTCATTACTCATGAAATCCAAGTATGAAATGAGTATGATGGGAGAACTTACTTTCTTTTTAGGATTACAGGTTAAACAAACCTCAACTGGAATTTTTATAAATCAAAGAAAGTACACTTTAGATCTATTGAAAAAGTTCAAATTTGATTAAAAATTCTCCTATTAAAACCCCAATGGCAACTAATGTAAAATTGGATGCTGATGCCAGTGGTAAAGCTGTTTCAGTAACAGCTTACAGAGGCATGATTGGGAGCTTGCTATATTTAACTGCTAGTAGACCTGATATTATGTTTGCCACCTGTCTGTGTGCTAGGTTCCAAGATGATCCAAAGGAATCCCATCTAGCTGCTGTTAAAAGAATCTTCAGATACCTGAAGGGTACACCAGGTTTGGGTCTTTGGTATCCAAAGACTCCAGCCTTGAACTAACAGGCTATTCAGATTCTGATTTTGCAGGCTGCAGGCTAGACAGAAAAAGCACAACAGGTGGATATCAACTCCTTGGTGGAAAGTTGATCAGTTGGAGTAGCAAGAAGCAGAACTCAGTGTCCACTTCTACTACTGAAGCTGAGTACATTGCTGCTGGAAGCTGCTGTGGGCAGATTCTGTGGATGCAGCATCAGCTTGAAGATTATGGCCTTGTGTATAGGAAAACTCATATTCTGTGTGATAACACAAGTGCCATAGCCATCTCCAACAATACAGTATTTCATTCAAGAACAAAGCATATTGAAGTCAGACATCACTTCATCAGGGATCACATTCAGAAAGGTAATGTGGAGGTAAGTTTTATTTCCACAAATGAACAGCTTGCAGACATTTTCACCAAACCTCTGGATGAAACAAGGTTTAATTACCTTGTCAGCAAGCTGGGCATGTTAAAAAAGAGTGACTAAGTGTTTCTCAAAGGTCTAAAAATCTATGTGTTTCACACTGCTCAAGTTTCTCAGAACAGCTTAGACAGAACAGGTTATACATGTTCTGTACTTAGTCATTTGTCTGAAAAACTTGAACAGCTTGAGCATACAACAGGCTGAACAAAATCAGTTTATTCGTCCAGCCTGCTCTGATGGTCCAATCTTCAACTTGTCCACTTCTTCACACTGTCTTACAAGCCTTTGTCTTGTAACCTGTTCAACTATTGAACACATCCTGCTCTTAAAAAAAAAAAAGGGAGAGCAGGCTGGAGGAACAGTTTGAAAAATGAACAGCTTGAAGATTGACCAGCTTGTGATGACCTTGGTCATCACAGGGTTGACCAATAACTTAGACCAAAAATTTTAATTACCTTTCTTCAAACTTAAGTTACTTAATTAAGTTTTTATTTAACTTAATTACTGCGGATAATGTGGATTACGTGTGTAAGTGATTAAAAAGGACTCAAGTGGTCTGACAAACGGTCTGACATGGACAACCGTTCCGTTTTCCGTTAACGACTTTTTTAAATCAAACCGCCCAAAACCTTCTCTCTCATACACACTCACATCAATCCTATAAATACCAAAATACTGTTTCATCTTCCTCATCATTTCCAGAAATCCTCAAGCACCCTAAAAATCGACTAAGTGTCTTTTGCTTCCTCAAAACCTCAAAACTCTCCAAATGGCTCACAGACCTAATCCCTTTCTTCCAGTGTTCGTTGGTGATGATGTTGTCAAACACTCATCAGTCACCACAATGCTGACCATCAAACCGACAAACTACGTTGCAAACCTTACTATCCCCAAAAACTATGTGGGGAAAGGTTACGATTAAATGGTGGAGTTTCTACAAGTTCATCCGTTGAACTATGCTATGACTGCAACTCCTGGTGTCCTGTACCAGGAGATGGTGTATGAGTTCTGGTACACCTGTTCTTACAACCCCAACACCACAGTCATCAAAGGGACTATTCTTAATGGGACTCAAACCATTGAGATAACTGCTGATCTTCTGAGGGAGGTTCTTCATCTGCCTGTTGCTGAGTCATATGATCTGCCCCAGCCTGAGAACGAGCAAATGAGAAATCTGCTACGCTTCTGTGGTGTAGCAGAACCCAAAATTGGAGCAACATTGTACAGGAAGGATTTGTCTCCTGCCTACAGCTTTCTGTTTGCTTCGGTGATGATGAGCTTCAGCAGCAAAGTTGGTTCATTTGACCAACTGAGTAGAGATGAAGTTCCAATAGTCCTACAGCTAGTGGATGGGACTACCCTTGATATGGCTAAGTGGATCTTTGTGAACTTGAGGAACCTGGTGCAGCAAGAGCCAAGACCAGTTGCTGTCCGTTATCCCAGGTTTCTAAGCCTCATTTTCAACCATGTTTGTGGTGAGGAACTATACAACTCTCAGCCCTTACTTAAGTCTGCTGCATTCCCTGTCATAGGGAATAGAATTTTCCATACTCCTGTACTTCAAAATGAGCCTCCTCTATCCACACCGATGAGGAGGTTGTTAGGTTTGGTGGAAGGACCCTCTGCTGTGAGGGTGGATCCAGAAGCTGCTGCTCCCGCAACAAAATCCAAAGCCAGGTCCAAACTTGTTAAGAGGACCCTGGCAACTGCTGAAGCTGGGCCTGTGAAAAAGAAGGCCAAATCAGCTCAGACTGAGTCTGTACCTTTAGCCTCTGTGGCTGAAAAGGAGAAGACTCCTCACCCTGGTTCATTTGTTGAACCTCAAGCCTCTGTGGCTGGTGCCTTTGTGGCATCTGAGACTATGGAACAGGCCAACCCACCTGTTTCTGACCCAGTCTCAAAATTTGTCCAGTCTGAACCTCTCATCTCCTCTCCCCAATCACCCACTCCATCCATCCTCTATCACCGAAAACCTATCTCCAAAAAGAAAACAGCTACAACAACCACCCCCTCTGTTCCCTCTCAACAGGGTTCAGTTGTAAAAGAAGCAACCCCTGCTGCCTCTCCTATTTTGGGAGAAGGTTCAGCCACATTGGAGCATGCTTCACTCCATTCTGAGTCTACCCAGAGTCAGCCTAGACCCTCTGGTTCCTCCCAACAGGAACCAGTTGTACAAACGGAGATACCCACATCAACTATCCCAGCCTCCCAACAGGCTGAGGATATTGAAAGACAGGAGTCCTCTCCACTCCATACTGCGTCCACACTGTCCCCCTCTAAAATCTTCTCACACCCTGAGTCTGCACGAGGTGCCCACGCTGCTGGTATAGACCAATCAGCAGCTCAGCCTCAATCTTCTGCTCCCCATGATACAGCTGTTCTACACCAAACAGCTGCTGAGGGACCAACAACCCAAGCTGATGAACCTCAGGGATCACACCATCCCTCTGGTGAGGCTGCTCCCTCCATGCAAACTCCATCAGCAGGTTTCACCACTACTGATGTTGAAATGCATATCCCATCTCCCAATGATGAGGTGCTTTTAAACCAAGGCACTGCAGAGGGAACCACCACTGGTCTTCATGAGGATGTTGCAGCACAAGCAGCATCTGAAAGGCCCTCAACACCAACCCCTTCTCCTGGTGATGCAGCTACAGCCGCTGCTGAAGGACCTCTTGACCCCTCCAAGCTGGGCCATCTAACTTTTGCCCAGGATATGGAGCTTCTTTCAAAAGTTTCTCTTCCCTCTCCATCTCATCCTCAAACACCAGCCTCATCATCATCTTCTCCATCTACCCACTCAAAACAGTCTACCCATACCCCTCCATCTCCTAAAGACCTGCCTTTGAAGGATCAGCTTTCCTTGCTGACCAACAAAGTTAGTTCTTTAGAATCCTCTATGTCTTCTCTCCCCTCTTTCATATTAGACTCTGTGTCTGCACAGCTTCAGGGGTTCTTTGATTCGTTCAAGGCCTCTTTCCCTACCACTCCACAACCTGATCACTCTCCACAGCTGTTAGCACTCACTGCTCAGCTGCAACATGTGTCCACATCCCTCTCCTCTATTCTTTCCATGCAACAGGACTCTGTGTCCTCAATGACAGCCCTTTCTCAACAGCTATCATCTCTTCTTACTTCTTACAACTCAACTCTTCCCGCCACTCTGGCTAGCTTACAAACTCTCATTGGCTCCCTTTCAAACTCTGTGTCATCAGATCTTGCTGATGTGCAAGATTCTCTAGAACTTCATCTTGCACAGCTGCAAACTCTGCTGTTCACAGCGTCTGATAGGGAAAATATTGTAAAGCTAACCTCCCTTGCTGATTCCCACTCCTCTTCTCTTCAGACCTGTCTTTCCCAGCTTACAAAGGTGAAGGATAACTTGGCTTTCTTAGTGACTAGCCTTGTTGGTCCCAAACCTTCTGCTAAACCTGCTTGCAAGCCTGCTGACTTTGTGTCTTCAGGCAGACCAGGTGTTGAAGTCGCTGCTTCATCTCCTTCAAAGGGGGAGAAGTCATCTGCCTCGAAGACTAAGTCTAAGGGGGAGAAAACTTCTTCTCCTAAGGAGATACCAGTGTCTGCAACCCAAACTGGTCAGCCAACAGATATTTTTGAAACAGGAACAGCTGAAGGTGCTTCTCAAGCTGCTCTGCCTACTCAGGCTGTCTCTCCAAACCCTGCTCAGTCTAAGGGGGAGGAATTCATCTCTGAGGACAGGCCCAGCAGTAAAAGAAGGCATCTAATTATAACAGAAGAAGAAGAAGAAGAGGAAATTCCTGAGGCTGCTACCACTACAGCAGCTAAAGGAAAAGGAATAGCAAAAGATGATCCCATACAGCAGAAACAAGCAGAAGATCAATTTCACAAAGCCAGGGCTAAAGAAATGGGTCTTCCTATGCACAAGTACTTTGAGTTTAGAGAAGAACAGCTTCAAGCTCTGGAAGTGCTTAGAAAAGAAGAAGAATCTGCCAAAGCTGCCAAAGCTTTTGCACTTCAAGAAGCAAAGAAAATTAAAATGTCTACTCTGGAAGTGCAAAAGAAAATATTAGAAGCTGCTAAGGGATCAGCAGGGGAGAAGGAAAAGGAAGTAGAAAAAGGTACTCCGGTCTCTGTGACCAAATCTACAGTGCCTCATGCAAGAGCTCAATACCACTTTGACAACTTGGCAAAGAAAAAGTTTCATGATGTTGCTGAAAGAAGGCTAGCCAAGGAAGCAATTGTCAAAGATGTCCCTGTATCAAGGAAAGGCAGTCAGTGGAAGCTGAAAATAACAAGAATGGGTGCAACAGGCCCAGAATTGGAAACATATGACCACACTGACGTAGCACAGATGGGGTACAGAGAATGGATTGAGCTGGCAGTTGCTCTGAGTGAATCAAAGTCAGAAACGACTAAGGAAATCAGGGCATATGTCAAGAAATTGATGAAAAGAGTAAGGACCTTGGCCTGATCTCTAAAGAAGTAAGTGAAGGTGTCTTTGTGACACATCCTAAAATAACGGCCAGGAGAACTAAGAAGGATACAGAGCTGGAAGAACTCCGTATAATGATTGAACAAGGAGATTATGCTGTGGAAATTAAAGGAGTTGACCACAGCCTGCCTAAAGGAGTAGAATTTGAAGATGGCAAAGTAATTGAAGAGCCTGAGTTAGGGGCATTTTTTTTAGATCCCTTGTCTCAAAAGAAATGCTTTCAAAGAGCTTCAGACCTACATAAAGTTGGTCTTAAGCAGCTTGCAGCCTTCAGGATTGCCTCCTCCTTCAGACAGTCCAGCTTATGGAGAGCAGCCATCTGGGATGAGCTAAAAGGATTCTATAACAGAGGTGAGCTTCAAGATTCTAACTTCATGTTTCTCAGAGTTGAAATTGAAGAAATGGAAGAAACGAAGGAAGAACTTGAAAGAAGATTCAAACAAGGAATGCCACCTCCAGTCCAGTGAAGTCCATCTACCATATGGGTAGGTGAAGAATGGAAGCTGTCCATCAGTTGGACAGGCTTACCATTATTTGCTCCCAACAAAAACAGTCCAATGTACATCAGTTGTACTTTATTTACATTTGTTGTAATTTCACTTTACATTAGTTGTAATATACATTAGTACAATAGTTGTACTTTTGTAAGAACATGTGTTGTTCTAATGTATTCAAAAATTAGTGTATATATAAATTGATCTTTTACTTTATGTTGATGTTGTAATTCTATTTCAACAAGTATATTGTAAAAATATATAGTGATTTTTGACGAAGACAAGCTTAGACTGGTTATTGCAAATAGGGGGAGATTGTTAGGCACAAAAGGCCTCAGTCAAACTTGTTCTACATCTGAGGGGGAGATTACTAATCAAACTTGCTGATGCATTTGATGGTTGGCCTGTTATATGCCTTATTGAAACCTGAAAATGATTTGCAATATCAGTCCAAAGCTGTTCTATGTGTTGCATGTGTTGCAACTAAGATAGTTTGTCCAAGCTGCTCTGTCTGCTGAACAGGCTGGACATAAACTGTCTACGCTGCTCTATACTAGTGAGCAGCTTGGGCATTTTTCAAGTGTTCTGTTCTTTGTGAATAGAACCTGTTCTTTGTGAACAGGCTAAAACACTTTATGGAATATGTTTCCAAGTCCTCATGTATTGTCTTTGGCTGCAAGATCAGTTTACAAAGTCGAAGACAAAGTGGAAAACAGAACTGCTCAGTCTGCCCAAGCTGTTCTGTTACATGAAGACAAAAGGATATTTGAAAAAGGGTGACAGGCCTTTTTCTTATATCAAAATAGGCCTTTACAAGGAAGAAAGA
Organism: Centrapalus pauciflorus; assembly: GCA_020465985.1. NCBI lineage: Eukaryota > Viridiplantae > Streptophyta > Magnoliopsida > Asterales > Asteraceae > Centrapalus > Centrapalus pauciflorus. The sequence continues at coordinate 161,289 of JAANYP010004038.1, forward strand.
CGCAAAGTTGACATTCCTTATTTAGTTAAAGGCAATGCAACAGTAGACAAAGTGAAAAGACAAAAGTTCTGCACACAAGAAGACAAGTCTGCTTTTCAGAAAGTGCAGAAAAGGTTATGTTGTCTTTTCAACAAGACTTCTCCTTTTTCATTTCGTCCAATGAAGAAACTTCTCTTATATCCTCTGAGTGAGTATAAAAGGAAGCTTCTAAGGACAGAAAGATTAAGCCAAAAAGCTAAGTGCTGAAGCCAAGAGTGAACGTGCAAGTGTGTTTTTCATGCATGCAAGCCTGCCTGTGTAATACAGTTTCTTTGTGTCTAAGCTGTTCTACATAAGTTGTCCCTCTAAGTCTTGTAAATACAGTGAGTGCTTCTTAGTGAGTGTATTCATTGTAATCTAGTTTGAGTCTGTCTTAGACTAGTAAACATACTGTTGTATCTGTCATCTCAGCTTGAACCTTTCCGCATTCAAGCTTGTTTGTAATTAACAAATTGTTGATAATACATACAAACATTGAGAAAATAGTGTGTAGTTTTTAAATAGCTGTATTCACCCCCCCCCCTCTACAGCTTAAAGCTATATACTTTGGGAACCTCTCGGGACCTACAACATTAAAAAACTTAGATTAATGCATGTGAAAAATTCCTGAAAAAAAATACTTGTAAAAAATTTAAAAAATAAAAAAGTCTTTTAGGCTAGGTCATTTAACTTACAACTTGCTATCTCGGTATTATGATTATAAAACCAACATACTAAATTAATAGTCTTACACATAATAAGTTAAAATATTAAATTATAAGTTCAATGAAAAATTCTTCATAGATTATTGGTATGGGAGTACTTAGTAAATTGACTATAAACATAGGTATTAAAAGTCATTTTATAGACTGTATTTTGTATGTAGTGTTTGACTATTACTGTCTTCAAACATGAATTTTAAGTCATTAAGCATTTGTTACTCTAGATAGTGTCACATAAAACAGTGATTGGCACATAAACTCTTACCACAACTAAACGATTCGCCTTGGGTTTTACTTTAGTATATTATTATCATATCTATTTGTATTCATCTTAGTGTGAAATTTTGTTTGCAAGATTAAAAACAAATGCAAATGGACACATATTAAGAGTTTAATTGATATGAAAAAATGAAGATTAGAATGAATTACACATATATTAAAACAAATTTGCCATGTAATTTAATCATTTAATATTATAAAACTTTGGACTTTAATCATCCTAAATGTTGAAGAGCTTCACTAAAATTAAAAATATATATTGAGATTTTCAAATTCATTTTTACTTTGAAATATGTAACAGCTAGTACGTATCTCTTTGATAACCTATGTTATTAAGATCGATTACTACAAATTATAATTTTTACAAATCATTATTACTATTATATATATGTAGGGTTTAATTATGGTTTAAATATTTAACTAAAATTAAGTAAATCATTATAACTTTAAATTTATATTAACAATACTATTACTTATTACTTTAGGAGTTGGAAGTTTTTTGTACGATTTTATCCTTGCTAATAATACATATAAATTAAAGCACATTCAATTAAATGTTCGGATTAATTTAAAGGTCTTAATAATGTATTCCATATAATAAGTAATTTAATTAGTGTATAAGTTTTATTACGTGACGTAAAACCCAATACATTGTATAGATCTCTCTTAATAAATATATTGAATGCGAACCCAAACCATACATTAAAAGACTATGAAATTTTAGATAAATAACAAATATCCATACAAATAATCCAAATATACATGCATGAAACGAATGAGAATTATAACGAACATAACATGCATGAAACAAATGAGAATTATAACGAACACAAATGAAAATATATGGACATCTATGCAAAAATTTCAAATCAAAATAATTATTTTTAAAAAAGATGGGTACTTGTGAAAGAAACCCAAATAAAAATAAATATAACAGGATAAGTATATCGATTAACATTAATTAAATAAGGTAATATACATCCCCAAAATATAAGATGGACGATCATTAAAAGAAATATATTATGTGATTAGCAAAACATGAGTATGATACACTTGAGTGAAACCATTCATAGCCGCTCGTACCTGTGATGAAAACTTGAATTTGAAAATTAATACTATTATGTATCTTCACAATTAATACTATGGGCAAATGATCTTTGTATATTGTTAATCAATAACCAAAAAAATACAATCATTTGAAAATGTTACACTACAATGTTGATGTCCTAAATTAAACATTAGCTTACTAAATAATTCGATTCTAGTAATTGGTATGTAAATTTATTTGAAAATTAAATACCTCGGGTTAAAACTTAAGATGGTCATTATAGTCTAGAATACCAAGAAATCGCTAGCAGTTCCACCTACAAATTCAAATAAAAAATTAATGAGTTGTGAGGGGTTTCTTAGTGATTGTAGGAAAAAAAAATCAGTGGAAACCTATGCATGTGAGCGAGTCATTAACTTTATACCTGTGAGCATATTTGATTAGTTGTTAGATTGCTAAAAATGAATTTTATCGGGTAGGAGCCATTATAAGAACACAAAGATTGATTAATAAACAACAAACATAACACTTTTAAATGTGTACACATATCATGGGTCGTGCAGCAATTAATTAATAAGAAAATGAAAAGGTTGGATGGTTTTGTTATTATAAGATTTATTGAAAAGGTTGGATGGTTTTGTGCAATAATATCTTGTATTTTATGAAAACATATTTTCATCACAAATGAAGTAACGAACCAAAACATAATTAGTAATTAATTGTAAATTACTAATTAATTATGGATAAATATGTACATAAAAAAGATATTCATGATATAACTATTTCGTGTAATACATAAATATATAAACAAGTGATTTAAAATATTAAAATTTTTGTTTGAACAAAATTTTATGTATTTATATTTATAATCACTACTACAAAACGACATGATATAGATATTTATGAATACATTTTTATTTATAATGCACAAATTAATATTTAAATTTAAAAACATTAATGATATTTAATATTTCTTGTATTGTAAAAAATATTATCTAAAATATAATTATTCCAATTAAATTAGAAAAATATGTATGTGTGTTAATGGTCACTATTTAAAATTCACAAGATTTTTGTTATACTTTAACAAAATGGTTTTCATATACAGAAATAATAAACTGTGAATATTTATTTATAAAAGAACTCGAAGAACTCTTTTATATTATATTATTTATTTATAAAAGAACTCAAAATGATTTTCATATACATAAATAATAAATTGTAAATATTATTTATTATAAAAGAACTCTATTATATTATACTATTTATTTATATCTAGAACTCAAAGAAATCAAGTATATAAATTTTTCTTAATAAATATATGTATTTAATTATTTATGCTAATAGTCACTATTTATAAGTGACATGGATTTTGTTAGATTCCAACAAAATGATTTTCATATACATAAATAATATACTCTAAATATTTATTTATAAAATAACTTCAAGAACTCTATTATATTATATTCTTTATTTATAAAAGACAAAAATAATACGCTTTAAATATTTGTTTTAAAAAAAAACTGAAAGAACTATATTATATTATATTATATTATTTAGTTAAACTCAATATAATAGTTGATTACATTATATTTAGAATTTAAAGAAGTCAAGTATACAAAAAATTTATTACAATTAATTAATACATATGGACTCAACATTTTTATAGAAAGAACTATATTGTATTATATTATATTATATTATATTATATTATTTATAAAAAAACTCAAAGAAATTATGCACTTTCATATATGCATTTGTTTGTATTTTGATAATTTTTAAAATAATGCTAATGATAATCGTAAAAATATCATATTTATATCTATGTCTTTTAGATGGTTTTGTTAGACGTGGTCGTTACTAATTCACTATACATTAATCAAAATCACTTATGATATATATGATTAATGGTTCGTTATTAACGATTAAGCATTTTATTTATATAATAAAATGAGAAAAAATTTTATAACCTTATAATTAGCAAATTATTTTATGAAATGATTAATGATATTTAAATAAAATAATTATTATTATGAGCTATATTATTTGAACTTTTTTAAATCCGAAAATATTGCATTAATGTGTTGTATTTGTAGGTCCCAAAAGATAACCCAAGTATATAGCCTTAAGCTGTAGAGGGGGGGTGAATACAGCTATTTAAAAACTACACACAATTTTCTCAATGTTTGTATGTATTATCAACAAATGTTAACTACAAACGAGCTTGAATGCGGAAAGGTTCAAGCTGAGATGACAGATACAACAGTATGTTTAACTAGTCTAAGATAGACTTAAACTAGTTACAATGAATACACTCACTAAGAATCACTCACTGTGTTTACAAGACTCAGAGGAACAGCTTGAACAAGAACAGCTTAGACACCAAGCACTGTTTTATTCTAGCAGACTTGCATGCATGAAAGACACACTTGAATGCACGTTCACTCTTAGTTTCAGCACTTAGCTTTTTTGGCTTATCCTTTCAATTCTTGGAAGTTTCCTTTTATACTCAATCAGAGGATCTAAGATAAGCTTCTTCATTGGATGAAAGGAAAAAGGGAAAGTCTTGTTGAAAAGACAACATAAACTTTTCTGCACTTTCTGAAAAGCAGACTTGTCTTCATGTGGGCAGAACTTTTGTCTTTTCACTTTGTCTACTGTTGTATTGCCTTTAACTAAATAAGGAATGTCAACTTTGTGTCTTTCTTCCTTTGTTAAGGCCTATTTTGATATAAGAAAAAGGTCTGTCACCCTTTTTCAAATATCCTTTTGTCTTCATGTAACAGAACAGCGTGGGCAGGCTGAGCAGTTCTGTTTTCCACTTTGTCTTCGACTTTGTAAACTGATCTTGTAGTCAAAAACAATACATGAGGACATGGAAACATATTCCATAAAGTGTTTAGTCTGTTCACAAAGAACAGGTTCTATTCACAAAGAACAGAACACTTGTAAACTGCCCAAGCTGCTCACCAGTGTAGAGCAGCGTAGACAGTTCATGTCCAGCCTATTCAGCAGACTGAACAGCTTGGACAAACTGTCTTTGTTGCAACACATGCAACATATAGAACAGCTTTGGACTGATATTGCAAATCATTTTTAGGTCTCAATAAGGCATATAACGGGCCTTAAATTCAACCTTTAAATGCATCAACAGGTTTGATTAAGAATCTCCCCCTTAGATGCAAAACAGGTTTGACTGAGGCCTTTTTGTGCCTAACAATCTCCCCCTATTTGCAATAACCAGTCTAAGTTGGCCTTATCAAAAATCACTATATATTTTTACAGTATATTTGTTGAAATAAAATTACAACATCAACATAAAGTAAAAGATCAGTTTATATATACACTGATTTTTTATTACATAAAACAACACATGTTCTTACAAAAGTACAACTAATGTACTGATGTATATTACAACTGATGCAAAAGAAAAATTACAACTTATGTAACTAAAGTACAACTAATGTACATCAGATTTTGGACTGTTTTTGTTGGGAGCAGATAATGGTAAGCTTGTCCAACTGATGGACAGCTTCCATTCTTCACCTACCCAGATGGTAGATGGACTTCACTACAATGGAGGGGGACCTTCAAACATCTTCTCAAGTTGCTCCATTGTATCCTCAAGTTCTTCAATCTCACTTCTTATGATTATAAACTTGGGATCTTCAAGTTCACCTCTCTCATAACAGTCTCTGAGCTGATCCCAGACGGCTGCTCTCCACCTGCTTGACTGCCTGAATGAAACTGCAAGTCTGAAGGCTACAAGCTGTCTCAGATCCACCTTGTATAGATCTGATGCTCTCTGAAAGCATTTCTTCTGAGTTAAGGGATCTACAAAAAATGCCCCCAGCTCAAGCTCTTCAATGATCTTGCCATCTTCAAACTCTATTCCACTAGGCAGGCTGTGATCAACTCCTTTCATCTCAATAGCATAGTCACCTTGTTCTATCAAGATGAGGAGTTGTTCCATCTCAGTGTCCTTCCTTGTCCTCCTGGCCTTTATTTTTGGTTGTGTCACATAGACACCTTCACTAACTTCTTTGGAGAGCAGGCCAAGATTCTTCACTCTCTCCATCAGCTTCTTGACATATGCCCTAATAGTCTTAGCAGTTTCTGACTTAGACTCGTTCAGAGCAACTGCCAGCTCAATCCATTCTCTGTACCCCATCTGTGCAACATCAGTGAAGTCATATGTTTCTAGTTCTGGGCCTGTTGCACCCATTCTGGTTATTTTCAACTTCCACTGACTGCCTTTTCTTGATATGGGAACAACTTTGACAATTGCTTCCTTAGCAAGCCTTCTATCAGTAACATCCTGAAATTTTCTTCTTGCCAGGTTGTCAAAGTGAAACTGAGCTCTTGCAGAAGGCACTGAAGTTTTGGTCACTGAGACCAGAGCACCCTTATCTTTTTCTGCTTCCTTCTCTCCTGCTGATCCCTTAGCAGCTTCCATTATTTTCTTTTGCACAACCAGAGAGGACATTTTAACTTTCCTTGCCTCTTGAAGTGCAAAAGACTTAGTAGCTTTGGCAGATTCTTCTTCTTTCCTTAGAGCTTCCAGGGCTTGAAGCTGTTCTTCTCTAAACTCAAAGTATTTGTGCATAGGAAGACCCATTTCTTTGGCCCTGGCTTTGGGAAATTTAATCTCTGCTGCTTTCTGTTGTTGGGGATCAACCACTGCTTTTTCTTTTCCTTTAGCTGCTGTAGTGACAGCAGCTTCAGGACTTTCCTCCTCCTCTTCTTCTTCCTCTTCTAGAATCAGATGTCTCCTTCTGCTGCTTGGCCTGCCCTCAGGAATAAATTCCTCCCCCTTAGACTGAGCAGGGATTGGAGATTCAGCCTGAGTAGGCTGAGCAGCATGGGAGGCACCCTCCATTGTACCTGTTGCAGATGCTCCTGCTAGTTGGCCAGTGAGTATTGCAGGCACTGATTTCTCCTTAGGAGAAGAAGTTTTCTCCCCTTAGACTTAGTCTTCGAGGCAGATGACTTCTCCCCCTTTGAAGGAGATGTACCAGCACCTTCAACACTTGGTCTGCCTAAAGACACGAAGTCATCAGGCTTGCCAACAGTTTTGGCAGCAGGGCTGGGGCCAACAAGGCTATTCACTAAGAATGCCAAGTTGTCCTTCACCTCTGCAAGCTGGGAAAGACATGTTTGAAGAGAAGAGGATTGGGTATCAGCAAGGGAGGTCAGCTTAACAATGTTTTCCCTATCAGAAGCTGTGAACAGCAAACTTTGAAGCTGTGCAAGATGTAGTTCTAGAGAATCTTGCACATCAGCAAGGTTTGATGACACAGAATTGGATAGGGAGCCAATGAGTGTGTTCAAGCTGGCCAGAGTAGCAGGAAGTGTAGAATTGCAAGAAGTTAGGAGAGATGACAGCTATTGAGAAATAGCTGTCATTGAGGACACAGAGTCCTGTTGTAGTGAAAGAATTGAGGAGAGGGATGTGGATACATTTTGCAGCTATGCAGTGAGTGCAAGCAGCAGTGGAGAATTATCAGGTTGTGGAGTGGCAGGGAAGGAATCCTTGAACAGATCAAAGAATCCCTTAAGTTGTTCAGACACAGAGTCTGAAATAAGAGAGGGTAGAGAGGACATAGAGGTTTCTAAAGAACCAACTTTGTTGGTCAGCAGGGAAAGTTGATCCTTCAAAGGCAGGTCTTTAGGCAATGGAGGTGTATGGGTGGACTGTTTAGATTGGGTTGATGGAGAAGAAGATGATGAGGCCGGTGTATGAGGATGTGATGGAGAGGGAAGAGGAACATTTGAGAGAAGCTCCATAGCCTGGGCAAAAGTAATGTGGCCCAATTTGGAGGGGTCAAAGGGTCCCTCAACAGTGGATGTAGCTGCATCATCAGGAGAAGGGGTTGATGTTGGGGGCCTTTCAGACGCTGCCTGTGTTGCAACACCTTCATGAAGGCCAGTGGGTGTTCCCTCTGCAGTGCCTTGGTGTAAAAGCACCTCATCATGGGGAGATGGGATATGCATTTCAGCATTAGCAGTGGTGAAACCTGCTGATGGAGTTTGCATAGAAGGAGCAGCCTCACCCAAGGGATGGTATGTTCCCTGAGGTTCATCAGCTTGGGTTGTTGGTCCCTCAGCAGCCGTTTGGTGTAGAACAACTTTATCATAGGGAGCAGAAATTTGAGGCTGATCTGCTGATTGGTCTATACCAGCAGTGTGGGCACCTCGTGCAGACTCAGGGTGTAAGAAAGTTTGAGGTGGGGACATTGTGGACTCAGTATGGAGTGGAGAGAGCTCCTGTCTTTCAATATTCTTAACCTGTTGGGAGGCTGGAATAGATGAGATGGCTATCTCCATTTGTACAACCGGCTCCTGTTGGGAGGAACCAGAGGGTTTAGGCTGACTTTGGGTGGACTCAGGTTGGAGTGAAGTAGGCTCCAATTGTGCTGAACCTTCTCCCAAAATAGGAGAGGCAGCAGGGGTGGCTTCTCTTACAACTGAACCCTGTTGAGAGGGAACAGAGGAGCTGGTTGTTTGGGCTGATTTTCTTTTGGCTAGAGATTTGCGTTGGTATTGGATGGATGAAGTGGGTGATTGTGGAGAGGTGATAGGGTCTGTTTGGACAGGGTGTGAGACTGGGTCATGAACAGTTGGGTTGGCCTGTTCCATGGTCTCAGGTGCCACAGAGGCACCAGCCACAAAGGCTTCAGGTTCAACAGATGAACCAGGGTGAGGAGCCTGCTCCCCCTCAGCCACAGAGGCTAAGTAAGCAGACTCAGACTGAGCTGTTTTGGCCTTCTTGTGGACAGGCCCAGCTTTAGTGGTTGCCATGGTCCTTTTAACAAGCTTGGACCTGGCTTTGGATTTTCTCTTGGGAGCAGCTTCTGGATCCACCCTCACATCAGAGGGTCCTTCCACCAATCCTAACAACCTTCTCATTGGTGTTGACAGATGAGGCTCATTTTGAAGAACAGCAGTGTAGAAAACTCTATTCCCTATTACAGGGAAGACAGCAGTATGGAGTAAAGGTTGAGAGTTGTACAAGTGCTCACCACAAATGTGCATGAAGATGAGGCTTAGAAACCTGGGGTATCGAAAAGCAGCTGGTCATGTCTCTTGCTGCACCAGGTTCCTCAAGTTCAAGAAAATCCACTTAGCCATATCCATTGTAGTCCCATCCACCAGCTGTAGGACTATTGGGATTTCATCACGGCTCAGTTGGTCAAATGAACCAACTTTGCTGCTGAAGCACATCACTACTGAGGCAAATAGAAAACTGTAGGTAGGAGACAGATCCTTCCTGAACAGCGTGGCTCCGATTTTGGGTTCTGCTACACCACAGAAGCGTAGCAAATTTCCCATTTGGTCATTCTCAGGTTGAGGCATGTCATATGAATCAGCAGTTGGCAGATGAAGAACCTCCCTGAGAAGATCAATAGTGATCTCAATGGTCTGAGTCCCATTGAGAATAGTCCCCTTTATGACTTTGGTGTTGGGGTTGTAAGCACAAGTGTACCAAAACTCGTATACCATCTCCTAGTACAGGACACCAGGAGTAGCAGTCATGGCGTAGTTCAACGGATGAACTGTCAAAAACTCCACCATTTGGTCATAACCTTTCCCCACATAGTTTTTGGGGATTGTGAGGTTGGCAATATAGTTAGTGGGTTTGATGGTTAGCATTGTGGTGACTGATGAGTGTTTCTGCACATCATCACCAACAAATACAGGTAGAAAGGGGTTGTTTCTGTGAGCCATTTTGGAAGTAGTGAGAGTAGCAGAAGCACAAGACACTTAGTCGATTTTTAGGGTTCTTAGGAGGTTTATGGTAGAAGTGAGGAAGACGAAGATGAAACAGTATGAGGTATTTATAGAATTTGAATGTGAGTGGGTATGAGAGAGAAATATTTGGGCGGTTGATTTGAAAAAGTCGTTAACGGAACGGTTGTCCATGTCAGACCACTTGAGCCCTTTTTAATCACTAACACATGTAACCCACATTATCCGCAGCAATTAAGTTAAAAAAAATTAAGTAACTTAATTGTGAAGAAAGGTAATTAAAAACTGTTGGTCAAAGCTGTTGGTCAAACCTATGATGAGTAGAATCATCACAAGCTGTTCATTCTTCAAGCTGTTCATTTCTTCATACTGTGCTTTCAACCTGTGTTCTAATGTAAGATCGGGTTGTGTTCATTCTGCTGAACAGAGTACAAGACAATGTCTTGTAGAACAGTGTGAAGGAGTGAGCAGGGTGGAGAATGGAACATCAGAGCAGGCTGGACGAATAAACTGTTATTGTTCAGCCTGTTATCTGTTCAAGCTGTTCAAGGATTTCAGAAAAATGGCTAAGTACAGAATATGCATAGCCTGTTCTGTCTAAGCTGTTCTGAGAAACTTGAGCAGGGTGAGACATACAAAGTCTTAGACTTTCGAGGACACTTAGTCACTTTTGTTTAACATGTCCAGCTTGCTGACAAGGTAATTAAACCTGGTTTCATCAAGAGGTTTGGTGAAAATATCTGCAAGCTGTTCATTTGTGGAAATAAAACTTACCTCCACATTACCTTTCTGAATGTGATCCCTGATGAAGTGATGTCTGACTTCAATATGCTTTGTTCTTGAATGAAATACTGGATTGTTGGAAATGGCTATGGCACTTGTGTTGTCACACAGAATAGGAGTTTTCCTATACACAAGCCCATAGTCCTCAAGCTGATGCTGCATCCACAGAATCTGCCCACAGCAGCTTCCAGCAGCAATGTACTCAGCTTCAGCAGTAGAAGTGGACACTGAGTTCTGCTTCTTGCTACACCAACTTATCAACTTACCACCAAGGAGTTGACATCCACCTGTTGTGCTTTTCCTATCTAGCCTGCAGCCTGCAAAATCAGAATCTGAATAACCTGTTAGTTCAAGGCTTGAGTCTTTGGGATACCAAAGACCCAAACCTGGTGTCCCCTTTAGGTATCTGAAGATTCTTTTAACGGCAGCTAGATGAGATTCCTTTGGATCAGCTTGGAACCTAGCACACAAACAGGTGGCAAACATAATATCAGGTCTACTAGCAGTTAAATATAGCAAGCTCCCGATCATGCCTCTGTAAGCTGTTACTGAAACAGCTTTGCCACTGGCATCAGCATCCAATTTTACATTGGTTGCCATTGGGGTTTTAATAGGAGAACTTTGATCAAATTTAAACTTTTTCAATAGATCTAAAGTATACTTTCTTTGATTTATAAAAATTCCAGTTGAGGTTTGTTTAACCTGTAATCCTAAAAAGAAAGTAAGTTCTCCCATCATACTCATTTCATATTTGGATTTCATGAGTAATGAAAAATTCTTGCATAACTGCTCATTGGTAGAACCAAATATTATGTCATCCACATAGATTTGAACAAGCATAATATCAGACCTCACCTTCTTTATGAACAATGTGGTATCCACTTTACCTCTAGAATACCCATTGCTCATAAGGAATTCAGTAAGAGTGTCATACCAGGCTCTAGGGGCTTGTTTGAGACCATAGAGTGCTTTGTCTAACTTATAGACAAAACCTGGATATTGTTCATTTTCAAAACCTGGAGGCTGCTTGACATAAACTTCTTCTTGCAGCTTCCCATTTAAAAATGCACTCTTCACATCCATTTGAAATACCTTAATGCTCTTATGAGCAGCATAGGCTAGATACAAACGAATTGCTTCTAGCCTGGCCACAGGAGCAAATGTCTCATCATAGTCAATTCCTTCCTCCTGTCTATAGCCCTGAGCAACCAGTCTTGCCTTAATTTAATGACATGACCTTGCTCATCCATTTTATTCCTGAAAACCCATTTAGATCCAATTATAGTTTTACCTTTAGGAGCAGGGACCAGCATCCATACCTTATTTCTCTCAAACTGATTGAGTTTTTCTTGCATGGCAGTGATCCAATTGGCATCTTTTAGTGCTTCATCCACCTTCTTTGGCTCCATTAGTGAAACAAAACTAGAGAACATACAAAAGTTCCCTAAGCTGTCCCACCTTGTTTGTACCCCTTTGTTGATGTCACCAATTATTTGATCATTGGGGTGACATCTGATCCACTTAGGATCATTTTTCAATGAGGATTCTCCTGAGTTATCAGCAGCTTCAGCAGGTCCTGTTGAACAGTTCTCAAGATTTTCAGACACACTGTTGTCTTGAGCCTGTTCACTTGTTGAACATGACTGACCACTGTTGAACATATCAGCAGTGGAACCAGGAAAATCAGCATTGATAGGTTCAGGACATGCAGTTGTAATTAAGTCAGTACACTTATTCACACAGGATGTATTGACATAATCATCATCATGCCCATCATTGTTAACTGGTTCCACACTGGGTGTAGTGGAAGCTTTTGAGTCCTCTTCACAGTTTGAATGCATAAGATCATCAAAGTTTAGTTCTCCTGGAACTGATTCAGGAACAACTTTGGTGGAAGCATTCTTGGACTCTTCAAAGGTGACATTGATAGATTCATCTATCACCTTTCTTTTGTTGTTGTACACTCTGTAGGCTTTGAAAATAGCAGAGTAGCCAACAAACACACCTTCATCAGCTTTTGGTTCAAACTTTGCCAATTGGTCCCTTTGATTCAGAATGAAGCACGGACAACCAAACACATGGAAGTAACTGACATTTGGCTTCCTCCCTTTGAGCAGCTCATAGGGGGTCTTGTTGAACCTTTTCACCACTAAGGATCTGTTTTGGGTGAATCAAGCAGTGTTGACAGCTTCAGCCCAGAATGATGAAGGTAAACCAGATGCACACAGCATGGTTCTAGCAGCTTCAATGAGAGTTCTGTTTCTCCTTTCAGCAACTCCATTTTGTTGTGGAGTTCTTACAGCTGAAAAGTTTCGAGTGATTCCTTTCTCTTCACAGAAGTCTTCAAGAGTACTGTTTCTGAATTCAGTACCATGATCACTTCTAAGCTGCTTCACTTGGGCAGAGTTCAGCATTTCCATCATTTTCACAAATCCAATAATTTCTCTAGCAGCCTCTCCTTTGCTCTTCAAGAAGATAACCCATGTGTACCTGGAGAACTCATCAACCATTACTAGAGTGTATCTTCTTCCTCCTAGACTTGGGACATTGACAGGTCCAAACAAGTGCATATGGATTAAGAAGAGAGGAGTATCAATTGAAAAGTTATGTTTGGATTTAAAAGATGATTTCCTCTGCTTGCCTTTCTCACAAGCTGTGCAGAGTTTATCCTTAACAAAGGTCATAGAAGGCAAACCTGTCACTAACTCTTTCTTACAGAGTTTGTTGATGTTCTTGAAATTCAGGTGTGACAGCCTTTTGTGCCATAACCAGTTTAGGTCTGCATTTGTTCTTGTGAGAAAACAGGTTTCAGTTGTGGGATCAGCAGATTGCATGTCCACAACATATACACCTTTCTTTCGTTGAGCACACAGCACAACTTTGCCTTGGGGATCCAATATGTAACCCGGATGCTCATCAAAGTTAACCTTGTAGCCAGCATCACACAGTTGACTTATGCTGACAAGGTTATGTTTTAGCCCAACCACATAGGCTACTCTTTTGAACACTGCAGCACCAGCTTTAAGAGTTCCATATCCTTCAGTGGATCCCTGTACATTGTCACCAAATGTGACTTTTGGCCCTTTTTCAGGCCTGAGATCACTCAGCAGGTCCTTACAACCTGTCATGTGCCCTGAGCAGCCACTGTCCAAGTACCACACCTGGGATGGTTGTTTTTCCTGTAGAGTGACAAGAAGAATATTAGTCATTTTTATGGGAACTCATCACAGAGATGAGTTCTCCTACTTCATCAACATTTGTTGATGGACTTGTGATGTCAACACTAATATTCCCTATTTGAATGGTATCAGTTTGGATACCACTTTCATTGACTAAGATGTTTCCAACATGTTTATGTTAGCTGTGAGGGAACCATCAGAGTCAGCAGGCCTCATGTCCTCAGTTTCAGGACAATCTTTGGCCAGATGTGTCTTCATTCCACATTTATAACATTTTCTCCTTTTAGCATTTTTGTAAGAAGACCTTTCAGAAACACATTCTGAGTTATTTCTGTTGATTTTACCAGTAGATTTAGCAAACTTATTACTATTTGATGAATCAACAGCTTGAGTGGAGAGTTCAATAGCAACAGCTTTGCCTGTCTCTTCTTTCCTCTTTTTAGGAGGACAGATGTCAAAGATAGGAAGCTTAATTGGCTTTTGAATTTCCACAGATTTAGGAAACTTATTCCCAGATCTCTCAGGCTGAGCAATGGCTTTGCCTTTGTCCTTCCTGAGATGTGATTGACGTTGCCTATCAACATAATCATTATTTCTGGTTTTGAAAGACTTATTCTCATTTAAAACCAGTTTACCACTATGATTAGAAAACTTATTTGAAATCACATCAGGTTTGCCTTCAACAAGAGACTTACCCTTGTTAAAGACAGACTGCTTACCTTTTGAAAACTTATTTTCAAAATGTTCAGCATTGAAAGGATTAGTATGCCTTTTTACATCAGCTTTAGACCCAAAGCCTGTTTTGTCAACAGGTTTGGTGTCCACAGCTGCAGTTTGGACATGCTTTCCTTTCTTTTGCTTGTGTGAATCAGCAGAGCACTTAGCAAGCTTATTTGATGGAAAACTTATTTCATCAGCAGCTTTTGAGCTAGGTTCACACGAGCTGTCAGTGTTTTGAGGCCTGACAAACCTGTTTGTTGAGATTAATTTGCCATTCACTTTTTGGATAAAAGTGTTTGGAAGCTCACCAAGAGTGGATAAGTCTTCTTTCAAATTATTAACCTCAACAATGAAAGCTGCTGTGTCAAGATCCCCTCCAAGATAGGCTTGGATTTGTGCAGGAATCTGCTGACTTATGCAGTGGCTGACTTTTTGTGCAGATTGGCACCAAGAGTCAACTATCTTTTGAAGCTTAGCATGTTTTATATCTGTTTCTCTCTTCTCTTCCAGTAAAATGGAATTGATGTGTTTTAATTCATCAAGCTCAGTTTCCAACTTATGGAAACTGTCCAGTTTACTGGATTTTGTTTCAAGATCAGTTTTAAGCTTAGAGATTTCAGATAATAAAACAGTATGTTTCTCAACAGCAGCTTTCAGATCAACAAGCATATATTCAAACATTTTAAATTTTTCTTCAGAATTGTAATCCATAAAATTTTGTACCTTATACATCATTGTAGGGTTCCAGTTCTCCAAGCTGCTAAACGCTTCAGCTTCAGCCAGATCCTGTTTGAAGTTGCTTGTTGATGGGACATCAGTGTTGGCCATCAGACAGTGATTGTCTTCTTCATCAGATGATGAATCAGACTCCTCCCAGTCACAAGTCTCTGCCATGAGTCCCTTTTGCCGGTTGGAAACCACTGAGTTTTCCAACTTCCTCAGCTTAGCCATAGCCATAAGGTACTTAACCCTATAGCCATCATCCCCATTTGTCTTGTGTGGTTTGGATGACTGACCAACAGCTTTTGACACACAGTCAGCAGCTATGTGGCCAGATTTGCCACATTTGAAGCACTCAGCTTTAGTCTTATCAAATGCCTTCTTTTTAACAGCATTTGAGCTTCCCTGCAACATGTCTCTTCCAAACCTTTTCTTGTTGAATCTTTTGACAAGCATGGCTATCATTTGCTCATCATCCAATTCAGCAAGATCTGCATTGTCTTCCTCATCAGACATTTTCTCCTTATCATCAGCCTGTTGATCAGGTTGAGTGAACACATCACTCAATTGACTTACAGGATGTTTCACACTGGCCACAAAGGCTGCACGTTTCTTAGATATTTCCAAGGCATTTCTCTTCTGTTGCCTTGACTGCTCATCATTCAGTAAGGATCCATATAAGTTAACAAGATCCATACTTCTGATGGTACCTGAATTCCTTAAAATTATAGAAAAATAATTCCATTCTTCAGGCAGGACGTCTAAGAATTTGTTTACCAAAGTCATGTTGTCCTTGGTGATCCCAACAGCTTTGAGATCATTTACAAGAGCAGTAAACCTGGTGTAGGTTTCAGTGAGAGTCTCCTTTGGTTTTGCAAAGAAGAGTTCATACTGTCTAACAAGATTATTAATCCTGTTGTCTAGTGTGATTGTGGGTCAATCATAAACGGTACACAAAGTATCCCACATCTCCTTTGCAGTCTTCATCTTCTCAACCTGTTTGAACACATCATCAGGTAAAGAGATGACCAGGTTATTTCTGGCCTTTGCATCAAGAGCCACTAGTCTTTTGTCTTCATCAGACCATTGAGCTTTTGCTTTCCCAAATGTTCTGATTTCAGGAGCAGCTCCTTCAACAGCAGGATTTATAGTTGTAACAGAGGTTGGCACATAGGGGCCCTCCATTACAATCTCTGGTAGTTGCACATCTAGATTCTCTAAGTAGAGCATCATTCTGCACTTCCAACCGAAAAGTTCTGATGAGTGAACTTTGGAGGTTTGCCCATTGAGCCATTGTCATAGTATGAGGAACTTGCAGCACTGTTGTCCATGGAAACTTTGGGAGAATGAGAGATCTAGAATGACACACACTCTAAACTGCTCTGATACCAGTTGTAGGTCACAAAAGATATCCCAAGTATATAGCCTTAAGCTGTAGAGGGGGGGGGGTGAATACAGCTATTTAAAAACTACACACAATTTTCTCAATGTTTGTATGTATTATCAACAAATGTTAACTACAAACGAGCTTGAATGCGGAAAGGTTCAAGCTGAGATAACAGATACAACAGTATGTTTAACTAGTCTAAGACAGACTTAAACTAGTTACAATGAATACACTCACTAAGAATCACTCACTGTGTTTACAAGACTCAGAGGAACAGCTTGAACAAGAACAGCTTAGACACCAAGCACTGTTTTATTCAAGCAGACTTGCATGCATGAAAGACACACTTGAATGCACGTTCACTCTTAGTTTCAGCACTTAGCTTTTTTGGCTTATCCTTTCAATTCTTGGAAGTTTCCTTTTATACTCAATCAGAGGATCTAAGAGAAGCTTCTTCATTGGATGAAAGGAAAAAGTCTTGTTGAAAAGACAACATAAACTTTTCTGCACTTTCTGAAAAGCAGACTTGTCTTCATGTGGGCAGAACTTTTGTCATTTCACTTTGTCTACTGTTGTATTGCCTTTAACTAAATAAGGAATGTCAACTTTGTGTCTTTCTTCCTTTGTTAAGGCCTATTTTGATATAAGAAAAAGGTCTGTCACCCTTTTTCAAATATCCTTTTATCTTCATGTAACAGAACAGCGTGGGCAGGCTGAGCAGTTCTGTTTTCCACTTTGTCTTCGACTTTGTAAACTGATCTTGTAGTCAAAAACAATGCATGACGACATGGAAACATATTCCATAAAGTGTTTAGTCTGTTCACAAAGAACAGGTTCCGTTCACAAAGAACAGAACACTTGTAAACTGCCCAAGCTGCTCACCAGTGTAGAGCAGCGTAGACAGTTTATGTCCAGCCTGTTCAGCAGACTGAACAGCTTGGACAAACTGTCTTTGTTGCAACACATGCAACATATAGAACAGCTTTGGACTGATATTGCAAATCATTTTTAGGTCTCAATAAGGCATATAACGGGCCTTAAATTCAACCTTTAAATGCATCAACAGATCTGACTAAGAATCTCCCTCTTAGATGCAGAACAGGTTTGACTGAGGCCTTTTTGTGCCTAACAGTATCCCATAATGAAATCACAACCAAATAAGAAACGAAATACTACACTAAATGAAATATACCAATTAAAAAATATTAAATTACTAATTCAATAAACATAAAAACTTAAAGTAATATATATAGTGCATTGTTAATATTAAGGAAATATAAAAGACCTAGAAAATGTATAAACATAGATACACATATTCTCATTAAATTAAATTTAATATTAGTATTCACAGTATCAAATTGTGTAACGATGGTTATATTAAAATACATTACAATTTTTATTAAACCGTATGTTATTCAATAACGTTTCTAGATCAATATTTATTGAAAATTCTTCAAAGATGAATTGAAATAAAAAATAAATCATTAAGAATAAATATTGTAAAATTTTTATTGTTGAAAAAATAATCAAGAAGATATTCATAGAAGAATTCAAGTATAGAGAAACAAAAATTTAGTTGTTGATACATTTTTTTAAAAAAAATTATTATAGTTTAAAACTATATAGTTGAATGAATTGGATGACAATGAACTATTTATGTTGGTGAATATAACGTTGACATATATATTTTTTTAGCAACGAACCTTTAGGATATATGACATATCCTAATTGAACACATCAAACACCTACATCAACACAAACAATTTATTAATACAAACATATAATTCGAAATAATTTAAATAAATATATCATTAAATTTAAAAAGACTTATCAATGTATGGATTGAAGAACACACCAAATTTTTTCTAAAAAATCTATTTGTCAAGAACTTCTTTGCATGGATGGTCAGTTCAATAATGTCCATCACATATCACTGTCAAATATAAAATATCACAAAATAAAAACAGTAATAATCAATTTCACAAAATAGAATAAACATACATGTGTTAGAGATGAAAAACAAACTTGATATTTGGAAAATAAATCAAGAAGAAAACTAACCAGTGAAATTCTAGGAGGAAAATGTTTTACGTTGACAAATGGATTATTTGCAACCCATACAATTTAAAACTTTTGATGGTCATTCATCTTCTTTGTAACCTATGGATAAATAATGAAATAACAATTAATTATAGATAACCAAGGGTTATGAAACGGTAATGACATTAAACAAAAAAAAACAAAAATTTAAATGAGACTTAATTTTTAAATATAAAAGAAGATAAGTTAAAAATGAAATTTAAAAGTATATATATATAGTATAGATATGATAAATGTTGTAGATATTTAATTAAAATTAGATGGGCAAACTATTTTAAATATTTAACGAAATTTATCAAAATGCTTACTATTGTTATTTAATAAAATTTTTTGTTAAAATTAAATCAAATAAATAATACTCATATCTATTGCATGAAACTCAACTTATATATAATAGACTCAACATTTATATAAACAACTAACTAAATATAATTATATATTACTTGTTAACAATTTAAAGTTAAATTAACTCATTAGTTTTCTCATTTATCAAAAATTAAAATTAAAATTTTCTTATTCATTACATGAGATTTATCATCACATTTATTACATGGAGGACTCAACTTTTATATATATATATATATATATATATATATATATATATATATATATATATATATATATATATATATATATATATATATATATATATATATATATATATATATATATACACACACACACTAACGTTTATTAATATTTATGCATACTAATGTTTATTTCTGCATTTATGCCAACATTATTTATGATTACTAATTTATTTACAACATTTAAATTTTTTGTTCTTATACTAATTTTGTTTATGTAAACTGATAATTCTTTTTTATCTCTTTATATCAACAAGTGCTTCATATTTTTAATCATCATTTTACATTGAATAAATTTTATCATTTAATCATTTTTTTATTAAATTTTAACAATGGCTACATAACCATTGCAACCGTTAAAAATTCAACTGTTTGATGGCTCTATTTTTCCCTATAGATTTCCGAATACAAAACCTCATTATTTCATTAAATCATTCTTCTTCTTTTCTAAAAAAAGAAATTTAACTGGTTGAAGGATGAAGATGTCTCTCTCATTTTTAATTTTCTATTGTAATACTTTCAGTACTTTTTTATTCTTTGTTGCAACTTCCATTCGATAAGATGTACCCTATTCTGATTCTGTTTTCTTTTACGGTTCTACCACTATTATGTGTTGTAATTCTTATTGAAATAACTTAATACTAATTTTATGTTGTTTAACTTTTATTTTGATAGTCAATATGACAAATCTTGAGAAGTTATCATTTGTTGCATTGGACGGAAATGACAATAACTACATGTCATGGAGCATTGATGTAAAGATACTTTTAACATCAATGGGTATTGTAGAAACTCTAAATGAAAACAACAATTGCTCCATTAAAAAAAAAAAAGACAAAAGCAAATGCATTTATTCGTAAACATATTGATGAAAATTTTAAATTTGAGTATATGAATACAGAAGATCCAAGTATTCTATGGAAAGATTTGAAGGAAATATATGATCATCAAATTGAGATATTTCTTCCGAATGCCAGAAATGATTGGAACGATTTGAGGTTCCAAGATTTTAAAAAAGTGAATGATTATAGCTCTGCATTGTTCAGAATATGCTTATAACTCCATTTTTGCTGGGAGACAATTACACATGCAGATATGTTGGAGAAAACATATTCAACATTTCATGCATCAAGTGTTACCTTACAAAAACAATATCGAATGCAAAACTTTAAAAGATATTTTGATGTGACACCCTTGCCACATTTAACCACAATTACATAACACCCAGGATTAAATACCAAACATAAATTACATAATGATATGCATACTTAAATTACAGTGCGGAAGCATAAAAGTACATAAATAAAAAAATACAACTGTTTCAAACACCCTACGGTGCTACAAGGTTTCAAGTCTAAATCTACATACTCAAACTTTATTACAATCATCCCAAACATATTACAACATTGGTCCCATAACACAATTACCGATTGAGTAGTATCAAATCTTCCAAGACTTCACAAACGACCTAACTAAAAGGTCCGGCAGCAGATTTTCCTTTTCCTGTAAAAATTCAACAACTGAGGGGTAAGCGAATGCTTAGTGAATACACAGATTTACGCATTTTATAAATCTTTATGAAGCCCCAAGAGTAACACCGACGACAAACGTCGTATACTCTCTTTGTACACCAAGTACGGAGCAAGAGCCGCAGCTCCTTCGAGCCCAAAGCTCGGCATTAAACCAACCATCTGAGACAGACATAATATCGGGGATGACTTACTGCCTACCAGAACCTCGGAGGGATCAGCTCCGGGTCATATAGCGCAGTAACATCGGATTAACAGATGCGACACGCCGGTCCATCGATAGATGCACAACAAAAGAATGGACATGCAACAAGATCAATGTGCATCTAAATCTACGCAAGTTAGTAGAATTCCAAACGATAATGAAGCAACATGTCTCAGCAGGCAATAGCTAACATAAAACAGATATAAACATGCGAAATCATATGTACTCACAGTGAGTGCGTTATTAAACTTTAAGTTATCTTATATCTCCTCGGGCTTTCAACCGGATCCACAAAGTATCCCACTCAACACCACAAGGGACCTGTTACGTCAGTTGTATCAAAACATTGTGTCAATTGTTTAATTTCATAAAACCAAATTTTATAATTCTTGCAACATTTGACCCGTATTTCGGATCCATGTCCGAATTCGGACCCCACCCGAATTCGGACCATAGTCAAGTTCGGACCCCATGTTAAGTTCGAACCATGTCAAGTTCGGACCATGTCAAGTTCGGGCCCATCCGAATTCGGTCCCCAACCGAATTTCAACACTTAGAAATTATTTTTGCTATTTTTAATATTCTATGGTCCGGGCCACATTATAAGTTCGAACCCATCCGAAATCGGATCATCCGAATTTCGAACTTGTGCAGTTTTGTCATTTTCTAGATTTAATTTCCATCATTTTTGTACTTATTCAGTATTCGAAATAATTTATGCCAACTTAAATACACTTATTTTCAACCATTTTGACACTAATATTAACACTTTTATGTACCAATTCAGGTCCTATTTGACCATTTTTGTTAAACCGTCGAACACACACACTAAAATCCCAAAATCATACTTATGGTTGATTCAGAAGCTGAAATTCAGTTTATAGCATCTTATTCACTAGATTTAAACGAATCTACAACTTGATCATACATGCATTAACATTTGAAACCCCAAATCTGTGTTTCGGATTTTGTCAAAACCGAACCAAAATGCTTCTAAATTCGAAATTTAAAGAATTATTACCTCAAATCTTCGATTGCAGCGTTGATAGTTCCCTTGAATGATCTTGATTCCAACTTTTCAAACTTAAATTCCACAATTTGATGATCTTGGATTGTTTAGAGAGAGAGAGAGAGAGAGAGCCGAGAGAGAGTTTGAGAGTTTAGTGAGAGAAAGGTTTGGTGAAATGAAAGTCTTTCACCCCCTTTTTATTTCATACTTTAGACTCATGACACATTTAGTCCCTCCACTTATCCGGTTCCATTAATTACTGATTTTATAAAATAAAGAATTCTATCTTTATTTTATTACCCTTAACAATTTAATAATTATATACACTTAAATAAATTAAAATTCCTCAATTTCTAAATAAAGCAACCAACTTTATAATTAATCCAAATTCAGTACCAACTTTCATAATCCAACTTAAATTACAAATTTAAACTAATAACTTCAAATATAATAATTTAAATCTGAGGATGTTACATTTGAACTTAGCATTGTCTTTCTAGTTCCAGAGAAAAAACAATGAGGGGTCATTTGGTTCAAAGATTCTGAAGGAAACTAATGGAAAATGAATGAACATTTCATTCCCATGACATGTTTGGCTGTTAAATTCCACGGAATAACAATTTCCTTTCAAACAAAATATTCTCTCTACTAAAGGAATGTGTAGTCCGTTAGAGATGTTAAGGGATGAACATTCCATTACCATGTATCTAGTCACTCATACCTATCATGCAATAACTATATTGAATGGTCATCCGGGTAACTTATTTTATGAAAAATAAACACGTAAAATTTAATAATACATATTTAAATTTAATTAACGATAATTGATACATTAATATTTGCAGAATTATGGTAGAATTAAAACTTTTACAATTAATGCATCATAAGTTACGCATCAGAATAAAACAATTAAAGTCTATAAGAAGACGGATCGTGATCCTGGCATCCTGCAATCAGATAGTCAAGGTTGCGAAGTCAACTACCCAAAACCCAACACAACATTCAAGTCATATCGTTAGCCTCGAATCTACTATCTTCAACAATAAGGAAGTCTGAATGTTTCCGGCGTGATATCACAAAACCTGTAAAAATTTTAACAACTAAAATGTAAACAACAAAGTTGTTTACTGAATTACAAGATTAATATATATATATATATATATATATATATATATATATATATATATATATAACAATTAGACGGTAATGATGTCATGCATTCAAATTAATTCAAATATTGTCAAACACTTGACAATATCCGATTCACAACTTATGTGATGGTTCACCTCACCTCATTGAGGACTATTGATTTTTCATATTTATTTCCATAGGATTCTAAACTGTTACTACGATTAATTTACATAATCCATATCCATAAGTTCCACTTTCACAACCTGGCCTAGCCGAGTCAATGTGTGAAACTAATTAACATCATAGTAGCACGTTGTGACGTTCAATCAATATCACCCGTTGGTGGCCCGTTACATTACCAAATACATACAACTCATAACTTCACAACATAAGTGTTGCCTCACCATGCTTTCAACCCAACGATTATTCATCCTTGCCATACACCAATAGGCGTTGCTTTCCTCAGATGTTACAACACTTCGATTTAGATATCCTATCAAGTCATGCTTGCAACCCAACGTTTAGTCATCATCTCCCGCAGGCTGCCCGTTGTTGTCCTCACATGTTTGGATATCCTAACAAGTCAAGTTTTCAGCCCAACGTTTAGTCATCATCACCTGCATATGGCCCGTGGCTGTCCTCACATGAAAGAATGTGTCGCAATCCAACCTTTATATGTATACAAACACACACACACAGATATATATATATATATATATATATATATATATATATATATATATATATATATATATATATATATATATATATATATATATATATATATATATATATATATATATATATATATGACCACATCTACCCCAATCAAGTACGGGAGTATATATATATATATATATATATATATATATATATATATATATATATATATATATATATATATATATATATATATATATATATATATATATATATATATATATATATATATATATATATATATATATATATATATATATATAGACACACACACACATATAACCACGTCTACCCTGATCAAGTACGGGAGTGAGTATCCACAAAATAAGTATGATGTACACCCAACAACCCAATTGGTCAAGAATGATCTAATGTGGCTATTGTGCCTCATGCGTTATCAATTATATCTTCTTATTATTAGGTTTCCAGCTATAACCTTCCAAATGGGTACTCCTCGGTTACCACCTTAGGCCTACTGATCAAATGGCCCCTAACCGACAACTTACAACCAAATAGATTAGCATGCAATGTGCCATAATGATCAGTTAATGATGGCCTCAAGAACTGCCCGACTAATCAATAACAATTATTGTACTATTCAATGTTTAATATCCAAGTGGATTATCGTACTCAACCCTAACAACAATTAAGCATATAAATGACTCTACAAATAGTCCTATGAACGATTTGACCAACCAACAAGGTCACCGAGACATATGTTGTCTCACTCAAATAGATATTATTTCCAATACGACATGCATGACAAACCAAAATCCACAACGTTGTCACCTAGCATGGCAATACACTTTCTATTTATGATGCATAATTACATGTCCAACAAGGGCTACAATAAATCTATTAATATGGCATATGAATATGCATGATCGGAACGTGTTAACACTCCAACATAAACATAAAATTTACATGTAATCGTTATTCTACATTAATCCTAGAACTCATAGTGCTTGATGTAATAGGACTCCAAAATCTTCAACCAATGCACAATAGCCCCGAAGATAGCCAATACTTGAGTTCAAGTCCCTTCCAACTTGATTTACCTATATAAGCATGCAGATGCACATACGTGAGCTTACGCGTATAAAGAAAGCACCAATATCCTGGTTACGGGTATTGGGTCATCAAACCGAACATACTAAGTTCACATGGGACACATTGATCATTGACCCTAAACCCTTTAAACACTTCCATTAGAGGTGTATTGCAAGTATAAGACCTGAGCATCGACCCCAACCAACAGGAACTACCATTTTTTATTTTTGTTAAAAACAAAGATATACGTTACCATTCTTTTTTTGTCTACTACAATTCCAGATATAATTGATTAATTGTAACACCCTGACTCCCGAGCAGGTGCGTGTAATTATATATCTTATTGACTGATTATTATATTGATTATTACGTTGGTCCAATTATGTCCCGTTTGGTGGATTATACTTGAGAAAGTAAGGAGTTAGAGCTCAGAAGTGAGAACGGAGCAAAGCCAATCGACCAGAGGGAGAGGCTGAACCGAGAATACGTGGTCGGGTATCGGTGTCGAACCCATGAAATAAACGGATATGTTTATATGTATTATACGTTTCTTTCCTTCCTTCACTTTACGAAGTTTACAGATGTGAGTGTGTGTGCTTTGGGCTGCTGCTGGAGTACAGATTGAAGCCATAGCTGATCAAGTTGAGCTGTGAAATTCATCTTCATTTTTGCTTGTTATGTTCTTCAAGTGTTGAAGGTAAGTGACAACTTAAAATCAGCCTATTGATTGTGTTATATAAAGCTAGATGTTGTGAACTGCTTTAGCAAATGTTTGCGAATGTTTATATAGTGTTTTATGGATTTATAAAGGTTGGGTTCGAGTTTGAGGATGGGATTTTCCCCTAGACAAAGTTGTGAAAAAGAACAGAGGTTCTGTAAATCGTTGTGATCGCGGTCGCGATGGGTTGAGCGCGGTGCGGGGTCGAGCGCGGGATAAGGTTCATGTGTATGGTCTGTAGTGGGAACGCGACCCACGACGGGGGCAGCGCGACCGCGCTGGGGCTTTAGAGTATTCGCGATCAACCCTTTTGGGCTAGAATGAGCTTTTGGGCCGTAGGGACTATTTGGGGTTACTTTTGGGGTCAATTGGTGATGTTAATGATTATGAAGTATGCAGGGCTTGTCTGTTGAATTGGGATTAATCTGGGAAGATTCGGTGTGTACAAGGATTGACACTGACCCGAACAAGATAGATTTGGGTTAGCGAGACTAGTTAGAGTTAGTTGTTGTGATTCAGGTAAGTACACGAATTCTTTTTTAAAAGGCCTACAATTATTCGAGTCCTTGTATGTGTATATATTATTTGTGATTATGTTGTGGGCACTGCAAGCTGCCTCTTACCTTTCTTTATTATATGATAAATATGTATGTATCGAGAGTTGTGAATATTTTTTATTATAGAATTGATCGCGATGAGTTATCGTGGGAGCTGAGTAGCTCTTTTAACCCTGTGTAGGGTTCCATATATATATATATATATATATATATATATATATATATATATATATATATATATATATATATATATATATATATATATATATATATATATATATATATATATATATATATATATATCTGTGTGTGTGTGTGTGTGTTGTATGTATGTATGATGTATGTATATGTATGTATGTATATATGTGTGGTTGTGTTTATTGTCTGGTCGCTCCTGAGCTTATTAATTTCTACTAGCCTCCACGGGCGTGGCTCGGCTGGTATCAGTGTGTTATCGGATCTCAAGTACGTTGTGCCTCTGGGTAGAGGTTAGTGCGACATGAGTTATACCAAAGAATGTAGAGTTACTATGATTGTCATGCTTAACATGTGTTATGTGATTAGTTGCAGAGTCTGAAACCCTTGTGTACTTACGAGCTATGAAAGCTTACGTATTCGGGTCTAAATGTGTATGTCAGGGGGACAGAAGATATGGTCGCCAGCTCTTAAGCAAAAGTAGGAGCTGTGAGCTTGCTGCAGATGGTTTTTACATATTGTTGACTTTATGTTGTTACAATTACTGTTGGGAAACCTGGGTTAACTGTATTTGGGTTATGTACTAGTGTTAGGGTTGTATCGATGGGGTTATCAGTTGTTATATTGTACGTCTTTAAAATGTTTTAATTAACAGTGTTTGTGTAAACCTCTGACATTGTGTAATGGATATTGTATTTGTTATTGTCACGTGTGTATTGTGAATAATGTGACATTTAATCGGGTTTAGCGGGTGTTACACTAATAATATATGTTTTGTTCCCTAAAAAAACAGTATTGTATATTAACATTTGTGTTTTTAATAAATTAATATTGCATTTTATGTTCTAACTTTACATAAAATATCGATCAAAGTTGTGTGTCATATTAGACATCAACAAACCGTTCAACTACGAGTGTACAAAACCATCTATCTAAATTTTTCTTAAGAACAAAAATATGCATTATCGTTCATGTTTTAGCAGAATTTAAAATTCTGCTTCAAGTCCAATAATAATATATGATTTGCTTACTAAAAACCAATAACGTATATTAACGTTTGAATTTCTAGCTAATAGAAAATAGTGTATTTTATGTTTTGACGCTGTATAATATACCCATCAAAGTTGTGTGCTTTTAAGTAAAAACACATTCTTTTCGTATCTATTTATCTATACTATTAAATGAGTAACTAATCTGTCATGTGTCATACTCTCCTTTGATTTCTTACATGTCGCTCTCTCTTTTTGTCATTTCGTTTACTAAATTTACTTTAAATTTTAAAGCAAATCAAATTTATCCAAATGTAATATGATTAGTTTAATAACTATTTAACTAAAATTGAGCAAACTTTATCATTCTTATAATTATTATATTATACATATTTATAAATATTTGTTTTTAAATTAACTCATTTAATACATCGGTATTAATCTAGTAAAACATCAATCAAGCATGTACATTCGTTAGACTCGTAATTAAACTCATTATACGTTTCAACTTTCAACCACGGGTGTAAAGAGACCATCATTTTAGAGTTTTGTTAAAAGGACAAATTACCAAAAAAGATAATATAAATTTCAAAAATTGACAATAAAGGTAAGGGTTAATATTGAAAAAACTCAACTAACTTTCATAGATTTATTGATTAAGTTACTCAATTTCTTTTTGAAATGTGTAAATCCTTGAACATCATTTGTCTTATCTTAAAGTATATGTATTTCCTGCTCAACAGGTCATTAGCATCTCTCTCTCTCTCTCTCTCTACACACGCACATCAACTATCTCTTATCTCCCTCCATGACTCCATCAACACTTTTTCATAGCAGTCAATTAACTACGAGTGTATGAAGTATCTATATATGATATATAATTAAGAAGCATTTTGAATGACACTTGAGAAAGAGTATGAAATATTCCCAAATGATGTCGAATTCAAACACTTGCAAGAAAAAATGAGAAATCAAAACCCATAAATCACAAGTTCACAACTAGATCTTCGTTAAATTGGAAATAGTCATTCAAAACTGCAAACTGTAATCATCACCTTTAGTGTTCTTTATATCATCAAAAACTTGTTAAGATCTACCACACAAAGAATCCTAAAATCCTTAAAACACAACAAAAGTGAAACCATCCACACAATTTTCTCATAAAAAAAAGGTCAAATGTAATAACAAAAGGTTAGGGTTAACACCACATAATTTTTTATGACATTCTCAAATCCTCCATTACTTATTGTATTAGCTATACTCATCATCCAAAAATCATAATAGACGTGAGAACATTGGTGTGAATAATCAATCTCAACTGGTCCATTAATATTCTAGGATGCTTCAAACCTTCAAGGCTTCAATGGGTCTCAACTCTGGAGATGCTTCATCGATTGGTATCTTGTTGGGTCTTCTGATTCCATTTATCCTCTTCCTCTTCCATTTATCTTTTCTCGATATTACCATTGATTTCTTTCACGGATTAAGCTTCAGTCACCCGTAGATATATTGTTGTTTGATCCCATCTTTTTATCTTCAGGATTAGGGTTTTTGGGGGGTGATCGTTGGAGAGATGTGAGAGGTTCCGACGGTGATCACCAGATAAAACAATATTGGTGTAGGTGTGCGTGGTTGGTGGTTGTGGGGCTTTGATCAGGGGTCCTGTTTCACCAATAAATGAGAGAGAGGGGAAGGCAAACAAGGAATTCTACCGACTTGTCCAACTATAGGTTAAATTTATATAGTTTTAGATAAGAAAAAATTTGATAAGGGATTTAAATAGTTAAAAAAAACTTTAATGTGAAATTTGGTTCGTGAAATGAAATTCAATGGAATTGGAATTTAAATTTAGCTTATTTAGAATTTTTGATAACTAAGACAAATGTTATACTTGATGTATTTTCCATCAAATTTTTTTGTTTATAGAAATTTGACATTCCTCCCAACACATACATGAATTAAATTCCAACCCACACATGAATTAGATTACAACCAACATCGCTAACAAATACTAAAAACTATATTCTATTCTCATCATAAACCATATTAATAACTACAATTTAAACTTCACTTCCTTCGAATTACATTCCGTGAACAAACGCCACCTAAGGACTTAATCGATAAAATGATGAAAGATAATTGGGTTTTTCCAATATTAACCCTAAAAGTATTATAAAATCTTTTAGGCCAAGAAATATAACATAAAATTCAAATTGGACAAAAGAGGGTATTGATGATCAATTAAGAAGGTAATTTTTTTTTAATTTTATGCTACTTTTTTGGTAAAAGAATAATATGTGATTATCCCCTTCTTGGCCTAAAATTTGAATTTCATGTCCTTTCTCGGCTAATATAGAATTTTACATCACCTTTCTCGACTAAAAAAATTTTTCAATACCTTTATTGTCGAAATCTCATCTAATTTTAAGGTTGTAAATGTCGGTGGTAATTCTATTGGAGACAATTCGCTGGAAATCTCATCTAATTATAAGGCCAATAGTTTTTAAATATCTTTTTAACGTCCAGCCAAATCTGAATCACTTTCACAAAAACGTATTTTTGAATTTTTGCCTCTGCTCTAGATCAAAGATGATAACAGTAACCATTACTGCTTGTCTTGTCTGGACTTACTTTCTTCATTTTAATTTGTTCATCGCTCCATAAAATTTGTCTATTAGTTGTTTCTTTTTCTTCACTATATCCATGTATACTATCGAAAATGAGCATATATAGATTGATCAACAGAAAGAAATGAAAATTGAATCCATTTCCTCTATGTAAATAAATTTTGAATAACATCACCCAGATAAAGGAAAAGATGAATTGGAGATAATGGTCTCACTTAAATTGATACATAACAAAAGTGCAGAAAAATAAGGATCCAGATTGAACCAAATAATATGTGTGTGTATGGTATTCATAACCGCAATATATACGTTTTCGTGCCTACAGGTCAAGAATCAATTTCCAACCCACAACATTTATGGAGCATGTGTTTTAGATTCAAAATTCAACTTCTCTTCAGAAAGAAACTATGTTAGTATTGAAAAGTTAATCTATTTCATTAAATTTAA
Organism: Centrapalus pauciflorus; assembly: GCA_020465985.1. NCBI lineage: Eukaryota > Viridiplantae > Streptophyta > Magnoliopsida > Asterales > Asteraceae > Centrapalus > Centrapalus pauciflorus. The sequence continues at coordinate 191,758 of JAANYP010004038.1, forward strand.
GACTCCATTTACCAATTTCTTTTTATTGTTTTTTTAATTGGTCATCAACTTATATTCTAACTAGATCTAACTAGAGAGATTTTAACTTTGAATTCGACTCATACTCACATTTACTCATTACTCATCAATATAAAAGTCTTGTGAAATCAATAAATTGAATTCAATTATCGTAGAGGCTAGAGGTTGTATTTAGATGTATGTTTAACCTTTTAAAGTGAACTGCATATATATCATATAAGAGTGTTTTTCAAAAACGTTAATTATTATTTTCATATTCTATCATAATCTTCATTTTTGCATAACCCAATATCATACATCTTCTTGATGCATAGATTCTTCCAATCAAGTTATCATCATTATGATAGAGAAAAAAATAATTTATTTACATTTTTGACTATGATACTTAATGTAACACTAGCAGACCTAAATCCACATTTCACAATTGAAGTGCCTTAAAATTGCCATTGTGTTGCTTTTGGCCAAAAAGGGAAAAAAAAAAAAATCATCTGAATTAATGATTCATAACTGTTTGATTTGGCTTGATTGAATATGAGTGATATTTAATAATAACGAGAACGACTAATAAGGTTTTATGATGCCAAGCAGAATTATTTCTTGAAAAGATAAGCAAAATCCAAAATATGGAAAAAAAATCAACTTCAATATTGATCGAATTCATCTTAGGAAGAAATGCAATTAAATTGAGGTGTTAAATAAACTCCAAAACACAACAACACTAATTGTATAAATAGAATTTGGTATCAAGCCACCTAAATCATAATTCTTGAAAACCCTTGAACCCATTTGAAAAAAAAAAAAAAAAAAAAAAATCCTAAATTGACCAAACACCCATCACAAAGCATTTCACCTCTTACAACATGATCAGCAACAACTATATTAAATTTCTGGAAATAAAAAATAAAAAAACACAATTACAGCAATGATGGTCAAAAGACTATAAAAGAATGGATTTTAAAAAGGATTTGAACTAAATAATTTAAATTTAAATTTGTCTTTTTTATTTTTTTTCTCGAATAAACCTTTTTTTGTGGCTTTTGGCACTTATATTCCAAAATTAATCTAATACTTAGATTTAAGTTTTATGTTAGTGAAATTCGACTGAACCAATAAACACCTATCCATATGTAAAACCTGACTACATTAAACTAAATAACCCTATATATCTATATTCTATATATATTAATAAAGCAAAATAATTCGTGACACGTGTCACTACCTCAGTTCTTCAAATTTTTGTTTCCCGCTCATTTTGCCTAATATAACTTTTTCAATTAATTTAAATAATTGATTTTTAAAGAAAAAAAGATTACTAATATAATTAAATGATTTTTAATGCTTCCTAATTGCGGAATATTAGGTCCTACGTCATGCAATACGATATCAATCAAACTAAGATAGAGTAATTAATTGCGGAATATTAAATTACAGTACAAAATATTAGGATTTAAGTTAAATATAGATTACAAATTTCAAATTAAAGTTATAAAAGGGTATCATCTAATCTAATCATTACATCATAGAATAATATCAAATCTACCCAAAACCACAACAATTGCTTTCTTCCAATCAGTACCGAAAGGTTTTGTTGTGTAGTGGTCTATAGAAACTTCTGTCTTGATCTTTAATAGACCTAAGAGCTAGGTCCAGCAGGTGACTTTCCTTTGCTTTTTCCTGTAAAAATGTTAATGTAGAAACCGTAAGCAATGCTTAGTGAGTAAATAGATTTTCAAATTAACATGCATGTCAAGCGGATCATCAGTCTAGCGTGATATGTCTTGGCTGCCGCTACAGCCCTCATGATTGAGACATAGAAGTCATAGAATCGGATGATGTTCAGGCCACACTCACGCTTAAATCGTGGGGATCAGCCACATACTGGGCTAGCTACCAGTAAGTCAATATGGCGGAACATCGGAGGTCATTACCAAGTTCAATAGAACTGGTGAAATAGCCAAGTCTAGAACAATAGATCAATAGGGCTAATCAAGCTGAATCAATATCTCAGGTTAAATGCAAATGATGAAGCATATGTATTCAAGTCATGATAGCTATAATCTCAAAGCAATGCCAGAAGTGAAAAGTAAATGCGATAGCATATGAAGTGATAAGTCAAATAGCTATCATGTTCCACTGGGCAACACCGTACCATGGTGTGCAGAGATCACAATCCAGCTGATTTTATGAGTGTCAAATCAATCTAACATCAACAATATGTCTCAACCGGAATTTCAACATGTTAAATCTGAATATCTATAACTCACTGATCGGGGTCTTTATCAAACAGATGTAAAATCTGCCACCTGAGTTATCTCAGGATTTTATCTTTAATCTAAGTTCTGGCTTTCTTTTTAATTCTTTGACCCGCTTTCAATATCCTCAAATCTGTGTTCAGAAATTAACTGAACCTGTCCAGAATTATCATGTCAATCATGTCAATATCATATCATTATCATCATCTTTTATTTTTAAAATATTTATTTTATCTGATTCTCATAACTTATTTATTCACAAATCATTCTTTCATTAATATTCTTTGTCTCATAATTTCTCAAAAGTCCTCTATATATTTATATAACAATTTGTATATGTATATAATCATTTATTTAATTAAAATATCAAAATATAGTATTTGGTTTCGGATCACCCGAATTCGGATCTAACGGATTCGGACCAATCCGAATTGGGGACCCGGATTCGGATCTAATGATCATCCGAATTAGGACATCCGAATTTAGGACCAAAGCAAGATCCGAAGTGTAATATCCGAACTAGGACACATCCGAATTGGGATATATCCGAAATAGAGGATCCGAATTAAGTAGCATCCGAAATAGTTTTGTCCGATTTTGTGAAGCATCCGAATTAACCTCTCATCCGAATTTGGGTTCAACCGAATTCGGATCCATAACTTCATAATTTTCCAGAAATTGTTCTTGATGTTCTTGGTTGTATTCATACGGATTTTACATAAAATTCACTAAAACTCTTTTATAATTGACATGCAACTTAATATTTTTATATATTATCATATTTGGGTTTTTTTTATGCATTTTTCCCTATTAATAACATCATAATTCAATCAAGATCATTCAAAATAGGTTATTTTTGTCAAGAACACATTTTGTCCAAAAATTCCGATTTCTAAGTAATTTGAAAGATCTAACCCAAAATCTTTGTTTCTATCACATTTAATTACTTCATTACATGATTATCTATCAATTTTGTACACATGCAACATCAAATCTTAACATTTTAAACCTTGGTTTCGGTTTCTCACAAAACCGATCCCAACACTAAAAAATCGAAATTAAAAGTGAATTTACCTCAAATTCTTTGTAGTTTGATGTTGATTGTAACCCCTTTTGTCTTTAATTCTTCAATTGATTGCAAGTTTATGAAATTTTGATGAATTTTGATGTTGGCCGTAGGATGTAGAGAGAGAGTAGAGAGAGAGAGTAATTTTGGTAAATGAGTGATTAAATGATCTTAATTGAGTTTTATATACTTCATTTAGATATATTTGTAATTTAACCCATTAAACTTTTGTATTTTACATCTCTTTTAATTTAATCATCATTAATAATTCGTAACATAAATATAATTTACTTTATAATTTTATAATAAATTAAATTGCCACATAAATAACGTAATAAAATTACATTATTATCTCAAAATCAATTATTACATGCTTAGCAAAAAGTTAGGTTGTTACAGAATGGGCTTCACCACGCATAAACTTCGTCCCCGAAGTTAGCTATGTTCGAACAGACTGGGATAAGTAGCTTTCATAACATCTTTAGATTCCCAAGACTGATGCGAACCCTTGTGGTGTTTCCACTGGACGAGCACCATCTGTATATCTTTATTTCTAAGCTTCTTAGTCTTCGAGTCCAGAATACGTTCTGGCTCTTCAACCACTCGAAGCTTCTCATCAATCTGCAAGTTAACATGTGGTATTTGAACTTCTCTTTCGTCGGCTAAGCTCTTTATTAGATGACTGACATGGAATACAGGATGTATTCCAGATAAGTCCGCTGGCAATTCAAGACGATAAGATTGATTTCCTATCTTTTCGACGATCTTGAACGGACCGATGAATCTTGGAGCTATGAATCTCACCACATTCTTCATTGGAGATACTTTCAGCATCACCCAATCCTTAACCGCAAAGCTGATTGATCTGTGCCGGTTATCATAGTATGACTTCTGCCTGCTTTGAGCTTCAAGAATATTCCTTCTGACAAGTTGAATCTTCTCATGAGTCAACTGTAGAAGGGCAGGTCCTGCTATTGGCGATTCACCTGTTTCGCGCCAACAGGTGGGAGTTCTGCACATTCTTCCGTACAAAGCTTCAAAAGGAGCCATCTTGATCGTTGAATGATAACTGTTATTATATGAGAATTCGACCACAGGCAAGTGGTCATCCCAATTACCACCTAGATCAAGAACGCAGGCACGAAGCATATCTTCAAGAGTAAGGATTGTACGCTCACTCTGGCCATCTGCATTAGGATGATAAGCAATACTCATAGAGATCCGAGTACCCATCCAGTCTTGTAGAGCTTGCCAGAATCTGGATGTGAAACGACTATCACGATCTGATACGATAGACTTTGGCACACCGTGACGAGAAATTATTTCAGTGATGTATAGTTGTGCCAATCTATCAAGGGAGTACGTCTCTTTCATCGGTATGAAGTGAGCTGACTTCGTTAATCGGTCCACGACTACCCAGATGGAGTCGTGCTGTCTTTTGGTCTTAGGCAACTTCGTGATGAAGTCCATTGCTATATGCTCCCACTTCCATTCAGGAACTAGCAGTGGTTGCATATCCCCGAAGGGTTTCTGATGTTCTGCCTTAAGCATCTGACAGATTCTGCAGCTTTCAACATATCGACCGATGTCTTTCTTCATTCCTGAGACAATGAAGTCCCAAATGGTTCAGAGATAAGAATTGTAACTGCCCTTTAAGATTTTCAGAACCAGTATTCTCTTCTTTCAGGGCTTCAACTTGAGCAGATCTAATATCTTCAATAAGATCGGAAGAGAATACTACAGGAGTCAGGGCATAGCAACACTTTTCTAGATAAACTTTTCTACTCAAAGCATCCGCGACAACATTAGCTTTGCCGGGATGATATAGGATCTCGCAATCATAGTCCTTGATAAGCTCCAAGGACCGTCGTTGTTTCATATTCAGATCCTTTTGAGTAAAAAGATGTTTGAGACTCTTATGATCGGTGTAGAGCTGACACCGAGTCTCATAAAGGTAATGCCGCCAGATTTTCAGTGCAAAGGTAACGGCAGCCAACTCAAGATCATGAGTTGGTGCATTCTCGTAGTCTTTCAATTGCCTTGAAACGTAGGCAATAACTTTTCCCCTTTGCATAAGGACACATCCTAAGCCAGTACCAGATGCATCGCTATAGACAACGAAATCATCATTGCCTTCTGGTAAAGCTAGGATCGGCGCTTGAATCAGTTTCTGTTTCAACGTTTCAAATGCCTCTTGTTGTTTATCTGCCCATACGAAAGGTGTATTCTTTCGTGTTAGCATCGTAAGTGGCACAGCAATCTTCGAGAAGTCCTTTATGAATCGCCGATAATAACCGGCCAATCCAAGGAAACTTCTTATTTCAGAGGCATTGCGAGGCGTTTGCCATTTTTGAACGGCCTCGACTTTAGAAGGATCAACTGAAATTCCTTCGCCAGATATAACATGGCCAAGGAATTGAATCTATAAAGAAATCAGAATGAAATTTCAAGTTTTGTTTCAATCAAAGAACGCTTAAGGAATAGCTCAAGACAATGTAAAGTTATACCTGTCTGAGCCAAAATTCGCACTTAGAAAATTTTGCATAGAGTCTTTCTTTTCTCAGTAACTCTAGCAATTGCTGCAAATGAATAACATGATCAGCCTCCGTTTTGGAGTAAATCAGAATATCGTTTATGAATACGATAACTGACTTATCCAGCATCGATCTGCACACGCGATTCATGAGGTCCATGAACGCCGCTGGTGCATTTGCTAAGCCGAACGGCATCACGAGAAATTCGTAATGACCGTATATTGTTCGGAAGGCTGTCTTTGGAACATCCTCATCTTTAAATTTCAACTGATGATACCCAGAACGAAGATCTATTTTCGAGAAGTAGCTGGCTCCTTGTAGCTGATCAAACAGATCATCGATCCTGGGCAGAGAATATTTATTCTTTATAGTAACTTTGTTCAAGTCGCGGTAGTCGATGCACATACGGAAAGTTCCGTCTTTCTTTTTGACAAATAAGACAGGTGCACCCCACGGAGATGAACTCGGTCGGATGAATCCCTTTTCTAACAGCTCTTGCAATTGCTTTGACATTTCCTGCATTTCTGCAGGTGCAAGTCTGTAGGGAGCTTTGGCAATGGGAGCCGCACCAGGAACCAAGTCTATACCGAACTCGACTTGACGTTCTGGTGGCACTCCAGAAATATCTTCAGGGAAAACGTCTGGAAATTCACAGACGATTGGGATATCAGATAAAGATTTCTTTTGGGCTTCAGAGATAGAGTCAGACGAGATGTAGCATACGTAAGATTCGTGACCCTTAGATAGATACTTATGCGCTTTTTCAACAGAAATGAAGCAGTGAGCACCTTTTCGCTTTTCGCCTTTGATTTCCAATACTCGGCCGTCTGAAGACTTAATTCTGATGATTCGCCGATTGCAGACGATCGTAGCCTCATTATTCATTAGCCAGTCCATGCCGATAATGACGTCGAACTCTTTCAACGGAATCGGGATAAGGTCAAGGTTGAATACTACGTTATTAACGAGTAGAGTGCAGTTTCGGTATACAGAATCAGCCATAACATAGTTGTTACTGGTTGTCTCAATATCACTTACAACAGGAAGCTTTGACGGGGATTTAGATAATCTTGATGCAAAAGAAGTCGATATAAAGGAACGACTAGTGCCAGAATCAAATAGTACGCGAGCAGGTATCGTATATAACAGAAACGTACCGGTAACTACGTCAGGTGTTTCTTTCGCTTCTTCTGCTGTTATCTGAAACGCACGTGTCCTTGCTGTCGGAGTTGCAGCAGAACTTTTTACTGTAGACCCTCCAGCCGACGATTGTGATTGAAATCGTTGCCCGCTTCGACACTGATACATAAAATGTCCTCTTTTCCTGCATTTTGCACATCCACGTCCCTGCTGTGGGCATTCTTCACTGCTGTGACCAATTCGGTTACACGCAAAACAAGTAACATCATCTGGGTTACACAGCCCCATGTGTGACTTTCTGCATCGCTTGCAGAATCGTGGCTCGTTTGTCAATGAGTAGGTTTGCGCTTTCGGTTGAGATTGTTGAGATTGCTGGGTCTGAGATTTATTTGGCCTGAAGAATCTGCCGAATCTCTGCTTCTTCGGAGGAGAAGGACAGGTTGGATTAGCTGATGGAGCATAAAGCTGATCGCCATACTCTAAATACCCACGCTCAATTTGTCTAGCCGCTTCTACCATTTCCAAGTAAGATTTGTATTTGATCGCGCTCATCGGATGTCGATATCTAGGGTTGAGTCCTACGCGAAATCTATTCATCTTTCTCTCCTCGGCAGCTACTTGATACGAAGAGTAGCCGCATAACCTCGAGAATTCATGCTCGTATTCATCAACAGTCTTTGTTCCTTGAGTCAACTGCATCAGTTGTACTTCCATCTTGTCTCGCTGGTCGACTGGACAGTACTTTGCATTAAACATATCGAGAAACTGATCCCATTCCAAAGTCTAAATCACCTCCTCTCCATATCTACTCCTCTGAGTCTTCCACCAAGCACGAGCAGCACCGACGAACAAAGCGGATGCATAGCTTACTTTATTGGAGTCTAAGCAATCAGAAATCCTGAAGATTTCTTCAGTGTGGCTAATCCAATCCATCGCCTGAATTGGATCAACTGTTCCTTCAAAATTCAAAGCACCGCTAGCTTTGAAATCTTTAAACTTGCAGCCTTTTGGCTGAGCAATTTGGGTTTCAGGATTTGTGTTATCAGAATCAGATTCATTAGTCTGGACTCGCTTTTCTTTTCGCTTATTCTTTTTATCTTCCCGTCTTTTAGCTTCGGCCTCATCTCTGGCCTGAAACTGTTCTTGCATTGTCTTATTTTGTTGTTCAAAATGTTGGGCTAAAAGTTGTTGCATCATTTCGAACATTTGTTGTGGGGTCATGTTTGTCAGGATCTAAAACTGAATAACCAAGATTAACTGATTTGAAATTTATCAGAGTATAAATCAATAATCTTGCTTTGAATCAAAGTTTAATTAAGAAGTTTGCGGAATAACACTTAATTATTTTAACAAAAACTTTCAGAACCAATGAAGCATTAAACATAAGAAGTAATCAAGACTGTTTGTATTGCTGAATTCAATGATTACAATCACCTCTAATCTGTTTGATTAGACGAAGAACACAGACTGTTCTTAGGGTTTTACAACCTTAGAGGCTTAAGAAAACTTAACCAACGAAGCAATTACAGACTCAAAAATATGCAGAAAACTCCTATACAATAGAAAACCTATTCTGTCTATTTATATTGCTTTTTGGACTTGTTTCCTTGGAGGACTATGACTTCTCTGATAGTAGATATGCTGGAATCTTCGTGTAGATATCTTTCCTGAAAATCAGCACTTTCTGTTTCTTAAACTGTTGAGCAGCTTGAATCTCTTGACAGCATGAACTGAGCAGCTTGAGTTGTTTTGCTCTGGCAGCTTGAACTTTTACACTGGCAGCTCGAGTTTCTTCAACTAGCAGCATGAACTTTGTATTTACATGAAAAATCTACTAACAGTCTGAGAAGTCTAAACTAACAGCTTGAATGTACTTAAACTATTTCCCAACAATCTCCCCCTAACTTAAATTCTTTACAAGACTTTAAGTTCTATAAAACATGGAAATAAATAAGTAAACTGTTATTTATAAACCAAGGCTTTCAAAAACTCACAACTGTGCAAGCTTATGATCTATAGCCTTCAAAAATTCTTTCTTCATCTCTTCTTTATCACAAGATATCCTAACTGATTTGATTTTCAGCAGCATATCTTTTGAAAAATTGAAATACTCAAGATTGAAGAAAATACCAGACCCATCTGTGAATTTGATTCTGTAAGTTCTGGATTTGACAAAAATATGAACTTCCTTGACCTTTTTTTCTTTCTTCTCAGCATCTTCTATTTCTTCTTTTGCAAATTCAGGATCAGCAACTGAACTTAGATCTCTGATGAGTTGTTTTACTTGTGGAAGAGCAGATCTAACTTGAGATACAGATCCTATGTTGTACATCTTTATCAGTTCATCCCTGGTCAGCTTATGAACCATTTGCCAGAATGTATCAAACTCTTCTTCTGGTCCAGACTCTCTCCTTATCACAAACTTGACCCTTAAATCTCTTTCATCCAGTGACTTAGCAAACCAGTAGTTGATTTGAGGCTTTGTGAAATCATGTTGATCAATCAACTTCTCTATCTCCATAGCCTTTTGTAGTTGTTGCTCAAAGAGCACTCTCTTAACCGATGAAGGAATAGGGACAACTGCTTGATCAGTGGGAGTCGGTGCACTGGCACCAGCTTCAGTTTGGACTGATTGGGTTGTTGGTTGGACTTCTTGGGATGGTTGAGCTTCTGGAGAGACTGTTGTTCTCTGTCTTTTGTCCATCTCCTTATCATGAATCTTCTGCAGCCTTTCAGTAGACATGGACTGAGCCATTTTCTTTGGAATACCTGCTGCAAAGGCAAAATTGATAAGAAATCTTCTATGCTCAGCCTTGGAGTGCCCTGTTGGCATCTTTCTTTTCCTTGCTCCTTGCTTGACCACAATCCCCTTTAAGTAATCACCTAAAGTCTCATCATCATCCATTGGGGTTTGGGCTTGCTGCTCTAATTCTTTGTCTTGTTCTTCTGCTATTTTTCTGGCAACTTCAGCATCAAAGGCAATTTGGGCTTCTTTTGAGGAAAATTTATGCTTTAGAGACTCAATGAGAATGCCCTTGCCCTTGTCTTTTGTAGCAGATGTTGTAGCTTGGACTGTGCTTGATGGAGCTTGAATTCCTTCTCTGATCACAACTCCAGTGGGTTTTGAAGGAACAACTTGAGTTTCTAGGCTAACAGCTTGAGAAGCTATTGGGACTGCTAGCCTAGAAACTGGAACTGTTGGTGCTGCTTGGACTGTTGTTGTTGGAGCTGCTTGGACTGATGTGGGAACCTCCTGGTTCTCCCCCTTTTTGGAAGCATTGGTTTGGTCAGAAGAAACCACAACCTGTGCCCCTTGGGTTTGAATCATCTGCTCTAACTTCATAATTTTATTTCCACAGAGTGTGAAGCCTCTGTGAAGATAATCCATTCGCTTATTTTGAGCAGCATCTGCTTGCTTGAGAGCAAAAATTTGAGCCCCCTGTGCAGCAATGATGGACATTTGATGGTCCAACATAGCTACAACAGGTTTGAGTCTGGGATCCGTTAAGAGCATTTGTTGCAGACTAGCCTCAAGATCAGAGAACACCTGAGGTGCTTGTGATCTATCACTGACATTAAGACCAGAGGTAGAAACTTCTGGGCCCCTCTTTTCTTGGTTCTGGGGACTTCCAGCTTGTGTTTGCACACTTGCTGTTGCCATGGGCGTGGTCTTAGCTATGTTGGCACTGTCCTGTGCCTCTTGTGCAGAGACATCAGTAGTGCCAGCCACAGAACCCATATGAACCATCTCTGAAGAGATGTTCACCTCCTGAGTGAGGATGTGAGTTTCCTCAAGTGGTTCCCTTTGGATATGCTGTGCAGGAGTATCCTTCTGCACAGGGATATATGGCTCTTGCTGATGGGAGGAGGAGGAAGGAGCTCCTGGTCCCCTTTTTCTTTTGTATATGTTTCTGAGTGGGCGTGTTGGCTGTACAAAAGGATCAGAGGGAATATTTGTATCATGAGGAGTGGGTTGGGGTCTTGGGGTTGTAGCAGTAATGTTAGGCTGAGCCTGCTCAAGACCCTCTCCTCTGTTTCGTGGAATGATGTTCATCATTGCAGAAGGCAATGGAACATCTATACTTACAAAATTGGCACTTGGCTTTAATAGCCTTTTGATTGAAGACAGTGAGTGCCTATGGGAAACATGTATCCGTTTATGTAAATGTGAAGATGTGCAGGTGTGTGCAATAATTTCTGCCAAAAACCTAGGATACATAAAAAATTTCCCATTCTTTAGGGAATGATGCCTTAACATCCCCTGAAAAATCATGTTAGAAAAATTGAACTGTTGGCCAGTAGAAAAGCACACTAAGGCAGTGGCAATATTTGAAGAAAACTCAGACCAACCAGTTCTTTTGGGGCTTAAACATTGCTGAATAATGTGCACAAGGTATTTCCATTTAGGAGAAAAATGTGCTTAAGAAAAGTAAAAGAATCAGCAGGGCCCCTATAACCAATGTTTTGAAGACCAAAATGTAAAGCTTGAAGGGATAGGTCGGTCATACCTGAGGCATCTTGAAGATGCAAGTGATGTCTGATGGATTCCTCAGTAATATTGATGACAGTTCCATCAATCTTGGATATGAGAGTAGGCACTCCATTGATGGTTTGAACAGATGCATGATTCCAAAACTGTTCAATATGGGAGATGTATATAGTAGGGTTTATGGTTAGGGCATAATGAATATGGGAGTGCCTGAGGAAATCCATCATTGCATGAAACGGTTGAAGTTCAGAGTGTTTTAGGGTGTATGGAAGGCAGTTATGCTCTTTTACAAACTCCATTGATGAAGAAACGATGGTTTAGGGTTTGAAAGAAGAATGTGTGATTCGTTCAGAGAGAAAGCAAGAGGCCGTGGAAGAAGAATATGTAACTGGTAGTTACAACTGAACGAAGCTGGGACCTTTAAAGGTTTCGAAAAGGTTGGGTCCCGCGCACACATTTGAGAAATTACCCAAATACCCTGCACACTTTGACAGATCAAGTGAAAACAACTAACAGCATGAGAAAATGAACTAGCAGCTTGAGAAAATACTCAAGCTGTTAGTTAGAAATTATGCAACTTTTCAATGAAACAGTATCTCCCCCTTAAATAAGCATACTGAGTAGATAATAATGAAAATCAATTAATCCATGTTTACCATACCAATATTTGATACTAGGAAAGTGAACCTTCCTACATCAAAAGGTTTTGTGAATAGATCAGCTAACTGATCATCTGTATGTATTTTGGTAACTTGGATTAACTTCTTTTCATTACAATATCTGATAAAATGAAATCTGATTTCTATATGCTTGGTTTTTGGGAATTTCACTGGGTTTTGCACAATGCTGATTGTACTTGAGTTGTCAATAAAAATTGGAGTGGATAAGAAATTCATACCATAGTCTCTAAGCTGATTTTGGATCCACATTACCTGTGAGCAGCAACTTGCAGCTGCTACATATTCTGCTTCAGTAGATGATGTGGACACTGTTGTCTGCTTTTTGCATTGCCAAAAGACCAGTCTTGCTCCTAAGTATTGGCATCCACCAGTTGTGGATTTTCTGTCAATGTTGCAACCACCATAGTCACTGTCAGAATAAGCAGTTAGTACAAAAGGAGAGTCTTTAGGATACCATAGGCCTAAATGTGGTTGGCCTTTAAGATATCTAAAGATTCTCTTAACAGCAACTAAGTGAGATTCCTTTGGAGAGCATTGAAACCTAGCACACACACAGACAGCAAACATTATATCAGGTCTAGAAGATGTAAGATACATGAGAGATCCTATAAGGGATCTGTATAGATGAATATCCACATCTATGCCATCTTTGTCTGTATGGAGCTGTTTATGAGGATCCATTGGAGTGCTTGCAACCTTTGTGTCTTGATAGCCAAACTTTTCCAATATGTCTTTGACATACTTTGATTGACTTATGAATAGACCAGTAGGCCTCTGTTTAACCTGCAGCCCTAGAAAGAATGTGAGTTCCCCCATTGAACTCATTTGAAACTTTTTGTGCATTAGGGCCTCAAATTCTTTGCACAAACTATCATTAGTTGAGCCAAAGATGATGTCATCAACATAGATTTGGACAAGTAGAATCTCAGCTTTGATGGATTTAGTGAAGAGTGTTTTGTCCAGAGTGCCTCTCTTGAATCCATTCTGTAGAAGATATGATGACAGTGTGTCATACCATGCTCTGGGGGCTTGGTGAAGACCATAGAGAGCTTTGTCTAGCTTGTACACCCTGTCTGGATACTTGTAGTCTTCAAAACCAGGAGGTTGACACACATATACTTCCTCTTCAATTGTCCCATACAGGAAAGCAGACTTAACATCCATTTGATACACTTTAAATCCTTTGAAACTTGCATATGCTAGAAATAGTCTGATGGCTTCAATTCTTGCTACTGGAGCAAAGACATCATCATAATCTATTCCCTCTTCTTGAGTGTACCCTTGTGCTACTAGTCTTGCTTTGTTCTTGATGACTATCCCTCTCTCATCCTTCTTGTTTCTGAACACCCATCTTGTACCTATTGCTCTTTTTCCTTTAGGAAGATCCACCAGAGTCCATACATTCTGAATTTTGAACTGTAAAAGCTCTTCTTGCATAGCTTCAATCCAGGATGAATCTTTTAATGCTTCTGATGCCTTTTTAGGTTCCAATTGAGACATGAAACAGGCATGTTCAAAAGCAGCTAGACTGAATTCAGGAACTGCTAGTTCAGCAGCAGCAGTCTCATTTTGAACCATTTTCCTTGTTTGAACAGGAGTGCTTGGATCACCCAGTATTTGATTGAGAGGGTGATACTTGTGAACTCTTAGTGTGGGCTCTCTCTCTGTTTGAAAAGAAGTTCCAAGGTTTGTATCATCTCCATCAGAACCAGTGAATGGTTCAGTTTCTGGAACAGCTTGACTTGAATCTGGGACTGTTTCCTTTTGTGTTGGAGCTGTACTGTCAGGACTTGGAAATGGCACTTCAGTGTCTGGATTTGCATTAAGTGGAGCATTTATGACCCCTGGAGGATCACAAGACAGAAGTGGTAGAGTGATGTAATCAACCCAACTTGGTGAATCTGCAGCAGTCTGAAACTTTGTGCCAACAGCATGAGAAATTGTATTGGCAGCATGAGAATTCGTGTTAGCAGCTTCAACCCTGTATGCATCAGCTTCTGCAGTATACTCAACAAAGCTCAGAGAATTTGTTAGTGAATCTAAATCAAACAACCAATCAGGACCAGTGCCTTTGATATTAGCAGTATTTTCATTAAACTCAACATTGGCACTTTCTTCAATTGTTTTAGACACACTGTTGTATACTCTATAGGCTTTGCTTTGAGTTGAGTATCCTACAAAGAATCCTTCTTCTGCCTTACTTTCAAACTTCCCTAAGTGAGTCTTAGTGTGAAGGATAGTACATGGGCATCCAAAGGGCTTGAAGAAAGCTATTAGGGGACTTCTGTTATGGAATAACTCATAGGGAGTTTTCCCTTGTGATTGAACTACTTGAACCCTATTTAGAACATAACAGGCTGTATTAACAGCTTCTGCCCAGAAAGTCATTGGCAGATTTGAATCAGCTAGCATTGTTCTAGCAGCCTCAATTAATGTTCTGTTCTTTCTTTCAGCTACACCATTTTGCTGTGGTGTTCTTGGTGCACTGTATTGTCTAGCAATACCTTTGGACTCACAGAAACTGTTTAGAATGAGATTTTTAAATTCAGTTCCATTGTCTGATCTGATCACCTTAACTTTGGAATTGGATTGGTTTTCTATCTTAAGGATAAAAGACTTAACTAGTTCAGCAGTTTCATCTTTGGACCTAAGAAAGTAAACCCAAGTAAATCTGGTGAAATCATCAACAATGACCAAACAGTAAGCCCTTTTATTCAAACTCAAAACAGAAGTTGGACCAAATAGATCCATATGTAGCAACTGAAGAACAGATGAGATTGAATTTACTTCTTTGGCCTTATGAGAAGTTTTGTGTTGCTTACCTTTAAGGCATGCTACACAGTGATCATCACAGATGAACTCCTTTTGTGGTAAGCCTCTTACCAGATTATTTTTGACTAAAATATTCATGGACTTGAAGTTCATGTGACACATCCTTCTATGCCAAAGAGCAGACTCATTTGATGATGCTCTGGATATTAAACAGCTTAAAGTATTTGACTTAGGTAAAAGATCTGTGTCCAGGCAGTAAACATTGTCCTTTCTTGGTGTTCTAAGTAAAACAAGATTTTCAGGAACTTTGAAATCCTTTGAAAGAACAATGCACTCAGAATCTGTGAACAAAACAGTGTTTTGTTTGTCACAGATTTGAGAGACACTTAATAAATTGTACTTAAGTTGTTCAACATACAGAACATCATGGAATGTCATGTTGCCTGCATTAACAGTACCTTTACCTGTAACCTTACCTCCTTTTGAGTTGCCTCCAAATGCAACAAAACCTCCATCAAAACCTTTGAAATTTGACAAGCATTCAGAATTGCCTGTCATGTGCCTAGAGCATCCACTGTCCAGATGCCATCTTGATCTATGAGGAGACCTGTGGTTGCCCTGCACAAATAACAGCTTAGTTAGTAGTGGAGTAAACCCAAACCAAATTGGTTTTGGGTTGGCCTTGTACATTGACATAACTAAAAACTGTCTTTGACTTCTTATATTTAGTGAGATCAACTGATGGAGTCTTTGGAGAGTATTTAGTGATAATATGAGGTATCCAACTATTTTGATCATCTTTTCTTCTGACAGTCTCAGATAATTCACTAGCAGCTCCAGATTGATGCCCAGCAGCTTGAGCTGTGTTTGTAGTGCTAACAGTTTCAGTTTTTGCACTAACATCATCAGATTTTGACTTAGCAGTTTGATCTTTTGCATTAGCAGTTTAAGCAACAGATTTGTCCTTGACACACCACATTTGTTTAAAACTTGATTTAGGCTTTGCCAAAACTTGTTCTTGATGTGTGGACTTTTATTTACTTTTGAGAATCTGTGATCAAATGTTTTCTTTGGAGCTGCTGTCAAAGGTTTCACTTTTGAGTGCTTTGCCTGATTAGGATTTGATTTTGTGTGATGCACAGTCTGTTTTGCAACAGCTGGTTTGTAAAAACAATCCTTGGATAAGTGATTCTTCCTTCCACAGTGAAAGCATCTTTTGACAGTTTGAATTGGAACACCAGACTTTTCTGTCAATTTCTGGTTCTTGTCTCTCTGGTTTCCTCTTACCTGCTGTTGTTTAGGAAACTTTTGAACACCATGCTTTTGGCATGTGCAGATAGAAACAGTTTTACCTCTTTTAGTTCCTTTTGATGAAGATGCAGTGTTACAGTTAGAATGTACAGAAACTTGTGGAGTAGCATTGCATACACTCATCTTCTCTTTTCCCTTCTTACTGGGAGCTTGGACTTCTATGGGTGCACTCTTTGTGTCACGGTCTCTATTTTGACTCTTATCTTCTTTTAATTCAGTACTGTTATCAAGGATAGGATCTACAATAGTCATAGACTCATCTAGTGGTTCATTGACAAGTCTATCAGCAACCTCACTCATTGGGTGTATGTACTTGTTGTTGTATGGAGGAGGAGTGGCCCTATATCCTATACCTTCTTTGGGATTGACCTGAGATTTCACTCTATCTCTGAATTGAACTTCCATTAGGTGTTCTAGCTTTAGATTTGCTAACTTGAAGTTTCCTAGATCTATGTTAACAGATTCTAGCTTCTTATTAGCCTCAAACACCTTCTGTTCAGTCTCTTCTACCTTTTTATTCAAAGATTCTATTTTCTTATTGAGTTCCTTTTTCTCCCATTCATGATAGGTTCTATCATACCCCATTTGAATCTCATTATCCTTATAATCATTGATCTGTTTTTCCAGATCTTCTATGGCTTGCATATATTCATATCTCCTTTCTTCCATCTTAGCTAGAGTTTTGCACATGCTCTCATTATGATCTCTGTACTTTTTAACCATATTTTTGCATGATTGAGAGCAGAGTTTAGAATTTACCTCAGATGGTAGTTCAGTGGAGGAGACATTTGATGTTTCTGCCATAAGTGCTTGATTTTGAAATTCTTCCTCTGTCTGATCACTCCAGTCAAACACATTGTCTTCTTGAGAGACAAGTGCTGTTGATGAGGAAGCTTGGATGGGCTGTGAAGTCCTTGATGGCTGTTGACCTTGAGATCTACATTCTCTGGCAAAGTGACCAAGCTTATGGCATTTATAGCATTCCACTTTTGATTTATCAAAAGATGGTTTGCCTTCTGTCTTGGCTTGAAAGTTGGCCCTTACAGTTCTTTTAAGAAACCTTTTGGCTCTCATGGTCAGCATTGCATGTTGCCACTTTAAATCCATCTCTTCAAGATCATCTGGATGAATTTGTTCCAAGTCTTCAACATTTAGAGCAAATAATCCATCATTGGCAATAAAGGCCTCATAGTGAGTTTCAGCAGAGTTGCCATCACCACCTGAGAAAGAATCACAGTTATTAGATTTTTCAGAAGATAGAAAAGCAGTATTGTGATTATAAGAAAAAGATTTCTTTTTAGCATCAATCTCAGTCTCAAACACTCTTAAACTGTTATACAGATCATCCAATTCTATCTCATCAAGAGTGTCTTTTGTTCTCCATTGTGCAGCATAGACTGTCCATTCTTCTCCAAGAGATCTGAGAAACTTTCTGTTGACTTCATCTTGATCCAGATTGACCTTTGCACTTTCCAGTTCACTTATCAGTTTGTTGAACCTGTCAAAGATTTGAGTGAGGTTTTCATTCTTGCCACCAGAAAAGTTTTCATACTGCTGTTTCAAGAGGTCTTTTTGATTTCTCTTGGTACTGGCATTACCAGCAAACCTCTTCTCTAAGGCATTCCAAAGAGAGTGAGCAGTATAAAACTTTTTGAACTGATGTTGATAAGCATTAGGAATGGCTATTTGTAATAGTGTGAGTGCTTTCACTTCATTCATTCTAGCCTTCCTTTCAAGTTCAGTTTTTGGAGGAGTTTTGACTGGTTTTCCCTCATCATCAAGTTCTGGATCAACTACAGGAGGGAATTCAACAGCTTCCCATATGGCATAATCAATGAATTGAATATGTTGTTGAATCCTGAGTTTCCACATCTCAAACTCAGTGGGCTTGAGCATAGGCACTTTGAGTCCTTGCCCAGATCCACTGCTGCTATTTTCAAATTCCATTGTAAAAGATTAAAAATTTGAAAGAAAGTTTTCGACTTTGAAAAACAAAGAACGACCCGTGGCTCTGATACCACTTGTCAGGATCTAAAACTGAATAACCAAGATTAACTGATTTGAAATTTATCAGAGTATAAATCAATAATCTTGCTTTGAATCAAAGTTTAATTAAGAAGTTTGCGGAATAACACTTAATTATTTTAACAAAAACTTTTAAGAACCAATGAAGCATAAAACATAAGAAGTAATCAAGACTGTTTGTATTGCTGAATTCAATGATTACAATCACCTCTAATCTGTTTGATTAGACGAAGAATACAGACTGTTCTTAGGGTTTTACAACCTTAGAGGCTTAAGAAAACTTAACCAACGAAGCAATTACAGACTCAAAAATATGCAGAAAACTCCTATACAATAGAAAACCTATTCTGTCTATTTATATTGCTTTTTGGACTTGTTTCCTTGAAGGACTATGACTTCTCTGATAGTAGATATGCTGGAATCTTCGTGTAGATATCTTTCCTGAAAATCAGCACTTTCTGTTTCTTAAACTGTTGAGCAGCTTGAATCTCTTGACAGCATGAACTGAGCAGCTTGAGTTGTTTTGCTCTGGCAGCTTGAACTTTTACACTGGCAGCTCGAGTTTCTTCAACTAGCAGCATGAACTTTGTATTTACATGAAAAATCTACTAACAGTCTGAGAAGTCTAAACTAACAGCTTGAATGTACTTAAACTATTTCCCAACAATGTTGTTTGGTATGTCACCTGATCCTAACATCTTTTCTGAAAATTAAAATCATTTAACTATCAGTTTATAGACTTAGATCTATGTACCCTTTTTCCCATCCTAACAGTCTGTACATCCTATCTCAGTTCAAACCACCTAAATGATTGATACATATGTATTGCTTCAGTTTGAGACCAAGTATACTCACGTAATACTTGATTCACTCAAACTATGGGCTCTGATACCATCCTGTGAAGACCACCCCTCACGGGGCAGTTCTCACGAGTCTAGGTCCCACATCATGCAATACGATATCAATCAAACTAAGATAGAGTAATTAATTGCGGAATATTAAATTACAGTACAAAATATTAGGATTTAAGTTAAATATAGATTACAAATTTCAAATTAAAGTTATAAAAGGGTACCATCTAATCTAATCATTACATCATAGAATAATATCAAATCTACCCAAAACCACAACAATTGCTGTCTTCCAATCAGTACCGAAAGGTTTTGTTGTGTAGTGGTCTATAGAAACTTCTGTCTTGATCTTTAATAGACCTAAGAGCTAGGTCCAGCAGGTGACTTTCCTTTGCTTTTTCCTGTAAAAATGTTAATGTAGTAATCGTAAGCAATGCTTAGTGAGTAAATAGATTTTCAAATTAACATGCATGTCAAGCGGATCATCAGTGTAGTGTGATATGTCTTAGCTGCCGCTACAGCCCTCATGATTGAGACATAGAAGTCATAGAATCGGATGATGTTCAGGCCACACTCACGCTTAAATCGTGGGGATCAGCCACATACTGGGCTAGCTACCAGTAAGTCAATATGGCGGAACATCGGAGGTCATTACCAAGTTCAATAGAACTGGTGAAATAGCCAAGTCTAGAACAATAGACCAATAGGGCTAATCAAGCTGAATCAATATCTCAGGTTAAATGCAAATGATGAAGCATATGTATTCAAGTCATGATAGCTATAATCTCAAAGCAATGCCAGAAGTGAAAAGTAAATGCGATAGCATATGAAGTGATAAGTCAAATAGCTATCATGTTCCACTGGGCAACACCGTACCATGGTGTGCACAGGTCACAATCCAGCTGATTTTATGAGTGTCAAATCAATCTAACATCAACAATATGTCTCAACCGGAATTTCAACATGTTAAATTTGAATATCTATAACTCACTGATCGGGGTCTTTATCAAACAGATGTAAAATCTGCCACCTGAGTTATCTCAGGATTTTATCTTTAATCTAAGTTCTGGCTTTCTTTTCAATTCTTTGACCCGCTTTCAATATCCTCAAATCTGTGTTCAGAAATTAACTGAACCTGTCCAGAATTATCATGTCAATCATGTCAATATCATATCATTATCATCATCTTTTATTTTTAAAATATTTATTTTATCTGATTCTGATAACTTATTTATTCACAAATCATTCTTTCATTAATATTCTTTGTCTCATAATTTCTCAAAAGTCCTCTATATATTTATATAACCATTTGTATATGTATATAATCATTTATTTAATTAAAATATCAAAATATAGTATTTGGTTTCGGATCACCCGAATTCGGATCCAGCGGATTCGGACCTATCTGAATTGGGGACCCGGATTCGGATCTAATGATCATCCGAATTTAGGACCAAAGCAAGATCCGAAGTGTAATATCCGAACTAGGACACATCCGAATTGGGATATATCCGAAATAGAGGATCCGAATTAAGTAGCATCCGAAATAGTTTTGTCCGATTTTGTGAAGCATCCGAATTAACCTCTCATCCGAATTCGGGTTCAACCGAATTCGGATCCATAACTTCATAATTTTCCAGAAATTGTTCTTGATGTTCTTGGTTGTATTCATACGGATTTTACATAAAATTCACTAAAACTCTTTTATAATCGACATGCAACTTAATATTTTGATATATTATCGTATTTGGGTTGTTTTTATGCATTTTTCCCTATTAATAACATCATAATTCAATCAAGATCATTCAAAATAGGTTATTTTTTTCAAGAACACATTTTGTCCAAAAATTCCGATTTCTAAGTAATTTGAAAGATCTAACTCAAAATCTTTGTTTCTATCACATTTAATTACTTCATTACATGATTATCTATCAATTTTGTACACATGCAACATCAAATCTTAACATTTTAAACCTTGGTTTCGGTTTCTCACAAAACCGATCCCAACACTAAAAAATCGAAATTAAAAGTGAATTTACCTCAAATTCTTTGTAGTTTGATGTTGATTGTAACTCCTTTTGTTTTTAATTCTTCAATTGATTGCAAGTTTATGAAATTTTGATGAATTTTGATGTTGGTCGTAGGATGTAGAGAGAGAGTAGAGAGAGAGAGTAATTTTGGTAAACGAGTGATTAAATGATCTTAATTGAGTTCTATATACTTCATTTAGATATATTTGTAATTTAACCCATTAAACTTTTGTATTTTACATCTCTTTTAATTTAATCATCATTAATAATTCGTAACATAAATATAATTTAATTTATAATTTTATAATAAATTAAATTGCCCCATAAATAACGTAATAAAATTACATTATTATCTCAAAATCAATTATTACATGCTTAGCAAAAAGTTAGGTTGTTACACAATGCACGAGACAACGATATTTTTGCGTGGAAAACACCTAAAACGAGAGGGTAAAAACCACGGGACCACTTTGGCCGCTTAATCCACTACCACCAACAAGAGAGTAATACAAAGTCTTTTCTAGATGTACTAGAGGCATACCAAAACATCATACACTTGGAAACAAAGCACATCAAGATGTATGGCAACAAAAGAGAACAAAGTTGAGAAAATATCACAAAAAACGCTACTATTCTGGCCACAAAATCCCGACCTCCGAACCTCAAAAACTGATCTCCACCGTTCAGAATGTAGGCACAGATGCTACAAAACTCCTGTCCAAAAGTCGTGACGATCCGACCGTTCAATCAATCTACGGGAAACGAAGGATTTGTGCTACTGTGCAGAAAAATCCTAAAATAGCACAAATGTGTCTTTCTCTCTTTTTCTGCTCTACTTTTGGCTTCTCTCTCTTGTGTTTATAAAGTGGTGGTTGGACCCTTATAATTTAACTCCTCAAAGAAAATAAATCCCTAAAAGGCTTTTTGATCGGCTTTAAAATTGGGCTTACTCACTGGGTCAAAATGAGGTTAAAAAAACCCAACAAACCTCCCCCTTTTGACTTATGAGGAAGAGTTTGCCATACTGGCGATCGAGCAACATCTTTTGAGCTTTTCCCATGCTAGTACCTTGGTCAACATATCCGAACCATTATCATCGGTATGAACTTTATCAAGTTGAAACAACCCATCTTCAAGAGCATCTCTAATCCAATGATATCGCACATCAATATGTTTTGTTCTCTTGTGAAACATAGAATTCTTAGTAAGGTGAATAGCACTTCGATTATCACAAAGAACCACGTAGCGATCTTGCTTAATTCCAAGATCTAGCATAAGCTTCTTCAACCACATAGTTTTATGCATGCTTCCGTTGCCACCAAATATTCAGCCTTGGTTGTTGACAATACACACACTTTTGCAATCGTGATTGCCATGACACAGCTCCCCCTGCAATGGTCATCAAATATCCAGAAGTGGACTTCCTATTATCTTCGTTTCCTGCCATATCTGAATCTGTATACCCCACAAGCATTGGCTTTTCATTTCCAAATGTGATACGTAATTTGTAAGTACCCAGTAGATATCTAAGAATCCACTTAACTGCTTCCCAATGCAACACCTACTGCATGTGCTATATCAGGCCTTGTACATACCATTGCATACATCAAGCTTCCAACGGATGAGGCATATGGAACTCTATCCATATCTTCAATCTCCTTCTTTGTAGAAGGGAAATCTTTATCTGTGAGCTGAAGTGGAGAAACAACCACTTTAGCTTTATCCATGTTGAATCTGTAAAGCACCTTCTCAATGTATTGCTCTTGTGACATGTGCAACTTCTTGTCAGCTCTATCTCGAGTAATCCTTACACGTAGAATCTGTTTTGCTGGCCCCAAGTCTTTCATAGCAAAAGACTTGCTTAATTGTTGCTTCAATTTGGCAATTCTTCCTGCATTCTTGCCAACAATAAGCATGTCATCAACATAAAGCAATAAAATGATGAAATCATCATCACTAAACCTCTGAAAGAAAACACAGTGATCTGAAGTAGTCTTTCGGTATCCTTATTCCCCATAACAGACTCACACTTTTTGTACCACTTCCTAGGTGCTTGCTTCAACCCACATTGACTTTATAGAAGTCTACACACATACTCTTCTTTGCCTTTCACCTAAAAACCTTCCCATGTAGATTTCTTTATCCAATTCACCGTGAAGAAAAGTTGTCTTAACATCCATTTGCTCAACCTCAAGATCAAGGCCGGCCTCTAAACCAAGAACAACACGTATAGAATACATCTTCATGACTGGAGAGAAAATCTAATCAAAATCGATCCCTTTTCTCTGACTGAATCCTTTGACCACCAATCTAGCTTTATATCTGGGCTATGAAGTAAACTCTTCAGTCTTCACCTTGTAAACCCACCTGTTCTTGAAAGCTTTCTTGCCTTTAGGCAACTTCACCAATTCAAATGTGTTGTTCTTATACAAGGAATTCATCTCATCTTGCATAGCTTCAACCCTCTCCTTTTTGTGCTCATCTTCCATGGCTTCTACATAACACTCTGGCTCCCCTTCATTAGTAAGTAAAACATACTCACCAGCAGAATATCATGTGGAATGATGACGATCTCTCGTAGACCGTCTGAGTGGAACAAATGGTGGCATATCTGGTACCAGTAACTCTAGAGCATCAACATCATCAGTACAGTGGTCATCAGTAGGAATATTATCTCCATCAAGTGACTCAACACGTCGATGAGGAAATGGATCTAAATCCACAAGATCATCATTATGTTGAGGGACTGTCTCTGTCTTCTCAACATTCTTTAAAGCATGATCTTTAACAAATACAACATCTCAGCTTCGTACAAGCTACTTATGAATGAGATCATACAACCTGTAGTCGAACTCATCTTGACCATACCCAAGGAATACACATGGCATAGTCTTCACATCAAGCTTTGACCTTTCATCTTTGGGAATGTGCACAAATGCCTTGCATCCAAAGACCCGTAAGTGACGGTAAGAAACATTCATATCACTCCAAACATTGTCAGGAACATCAAAGGACAAATGAACACAAGGGGTTAAACTAATAAAAATGTACCGCCGTATTCAAAGCTTCACCCCAAAATGTATTCGGCAACCCTGCATGAGAAAGTTAGCATCTAACTTGCTTAATCAATGTTCTGTTCATCCGCTCTGCTAAGCCTTTCAACTACGGTGTCTTCGGAGGAGTCTTTTGGTGTCAAATACCATGCTCTCTACAGTAAGCATTAAATGGCCCTATGTATTCACCACCATTATCTGTCTGAATACACTTGAGCTTCTTCTCAGTCTGTCTCTCTCTCAACTAAGGTATAAAACTGCTTAAACACGTCCAATACTTGATCTTTAGACTTCAAAGTATAAACTCAAACCTTTCTCGAATGATCATCGATGAATGTGACAAAATACGAGCATCCACCAAGCGTCCTAGTCTTCATAGGACCATAAACATCGGAATGCACTAGATCAAGTATACCTTCCTTCCTTGAAGGAGGATGGCTTTTGAATGACACTCTGTTCTGTTTACCTGCTAGACAGTGAGTACATTTCTTCAAGTGTATATCATGCACATCGAACAACACTTTCTTCTTTGACAACAAGACCATGCCTTTTTCACTCATATGACCAAGTCTCTTGTGCCATAGATCAGTCATGTCAGCTTTATCCACTACGTTAACAATGCTTTTGGAGATCTTCGGATGTGCTAAATATAACTTTGAGCATCTTTTACCTCATGCCACGATCAAAGAACCATGAGCGAGTTTCCATAAACCATTACCAAAGAAGTTGTTGTAACCGTCATCATCAAGTAATCCTGTAGAAATCAAATTTACTCTCATATCTGGAAACATGCTTTACATTATGTAAAACCAACTCCATTCCAGTATCAAACTTTAAACAAACTTTCCCAATACCAACAACCTTTGATAGCCCATTATTACCCATCTTGAAATCCCCAAAGTCACCTGGAGTGTATGATGAATAATAATATTTTCGTGATGTAACATGACACGAAGTTCCACTGAACCCAACTCGAATCATCATGTGCAAGGTTTAACATATCATCATCACAACAAACAAAGAAGTCTTTGGTAGTAGCATTCACCTTAGCATTAGCATTGTCATTACCACCGTCATCTTTCTTGTTATTATTCTTTTGGTTGTTGTGGTTGCCCATTTTCTTCTCTTTCTTCAACTGTCTGCAATACCGTATTGTATGCCCCTTTCTACCACAATGATAGCATTCAAATCCAACAGATTTGCCTCTAGAGCTGCTACGGTGTTTATCTCTATTACTCGGACCTTAACTTTGACTTCTCCCTCGTCTTTCTATGACCAAGACATCTGACTATGAGGAGGAACCTTGTGACTTTCTTCTCATCTCTTCATTTAGAACACTGCCATTAGCCAATTCCATGGTGATAACACCGTCAGGTGCGGAGTTGGACAAAGATGTCCTAAAAGTCTCCCAAGAATCCGGTAAAGTGCCAAGGAGCCATAAACCTTGAATCTCGTCTTCAAATTTGATTCCCATACCTGCAATCTCATTAATAATTCCTTGAAATGCATTCAAATGATTAGTGACGAGAGTACAATCATGGTACTTTAAACTCATCATCTGCTTAATCAAGAATAATTTATTATTCCCAGTCTTTCGAGCATATAATTGTTCAAGTGTGTTCCACATCGTACGAGCATTGGTCTCCCCATAGATATGGTTCAAAACAATATAATCAACCCATTGCCTAATATACCCACAGACCTGTCTATGTAAAATATTCCATTCCGGAAGTGTCTTATCATCAGGTCTATTGATAGTAAACACGCAGGCAAATAATAATCTTTCACATAAAGAAGATCTTCCATCTTCCCTTTCCAAACATGATAAATTAAACCATTTAAATTTATCATCCTACTTGTATTAGCTTCCGTCGTTCAAACAAGTTCAATCCAATAAATAGAACCTAAAGCTCTGATACCAATCTGATGGGAAAAACAAGGTGTCACAACGGTATACTAAATTGCGGAATTAATCTTAGTTTGACAAACATTTATGTACTTGAATAAACATGTGAGAAAGCAAACAAATAGGGCAAACAAATGCAACTTAAAATCAACCCCAAATAACTAGTAAATGCAAGTAATCAAACAATGCACAAGACAACGATATTTTTGCGTGGAAAACCCCTAAAACGAGAGGGTAAAAACCATGGGACTACTTTGGCCGCTTAATCCACTACCACCAACAAGAGAGTAATACAAAGTCTTCTCTAGATGTACTAGAGGCATAACAAAGAAACAAAGCACATCAAGATGTATGACAACAAAAGAGAACAAAGTTGAGTAAATATCACCAAAAACGCTACTGTTCTGGCCACGAAATCCCGACCTCCGGACCTCAAAAACCGATTGCCACCGTTCAGAATGTAGGAACAGATGTTACGAAGCTCCTGTCCAAAAATCGTGACGAATTGACCGTTCAATCTTCAGGAAACGAAGGATTTGTGCTGCTGTGCAGAAAAATCCAAAAATAGCACAAATGTTTCTTTCTCTCTTTTTCTTCTCTACTTTTGGCTTCTCTCTCTTGTGTTTATAATGTGGTGGCTGGACCCCTTTTATTTAACTCCTCAATAAAATCCCCTAAAAGGCTTTTTAATGGGCTTTAAAAGTGGGATTCCTCATTGGGTCAAAATGAGAAAAAAAAACCCAACACAATGCTCAATATTTGTCAAATTAAGAAAACGGTTGAAACACATGTGATTTTGAGACAATCAACAGGTGAAACCTACACTCAGATCTAGAACGACATCGAACGTTGAAATGAGAAGTGTAATTGTCTATGTGGGTTTTTTTTTTCTCATTTTGATCCAATGAGGAAGCCCACTTTAGGAATGGAACGTTGAATGAGAAGTGTAATTGTCTATGTGAGTTTTTTTTTTTTGGTAATAAATATTTATGGTTTTATAAAAAATTATATAATATATTAATACAAGAGGATCCCTTCAAGATAAGATTAACCATTAATAGTTTCACAAACTAGTAAAATATCCTCCCTCCAAACAAATTATCTAGACCCAACCAAGTAACCAACAAAATGTATACTACTTAAGATAACAATTCTAAAATGAATAAATAATTAAGATATTTAATCATCATAAATTGTTTTTCTAAAATCCTTTAAGTGCACATATTACTTATTTAACAAGCAGGTGGTAATTAAATTAATTATCCAAATAACATGGTTAAAAAACTCTAATCATTAAATTTGAAAAATAAATAAATTGCTCACACGAACCTACTTAAAAAAGGATTAATGCATAAAACAAAGTGTTATTAGAGCCTATTTTAATTATGTGTAACGACTATAATTGTCCTTGTATAATGATAAACAATTTTAGAAAACATTAAAAAAGGTAATTACTTATTTTTAGTAACAATTTTGATAATTTTAAAAACTCTTTTTAGTGACATCGTTAATAAAAAAAATAAAACACATGTCTCTTTATTTAAAACATTTTTTAAGTATGTTTTGTTTTTATAAAGACACATTTAGTTTTTTATTTGATATAAAATATACTTTAACCACGTTAATTGTCCCACTAAAAACTAAGTTACTATTTAGATATACTTTTTGTTGATATGTGCTTACAAATAAAATATTTAAATAGTTGTTTTGTAACACCCTCGCTTTACACACAAAAGCCACGTCTATATAACATCATAAATGGCATTATCGCAAGTATCTCATAATACACATGTCAGGGATTAACGCAAATCACCGATAATTAAAATCTTTAATACAAAAGTCTTCACAACATGTCACATGTCTCATGCAAATAATTAACATAACTGTCGTCTAACTGATAGCTATCATACATACTGATCGCATATACAAACAGAAATCAACAGTTTTCCCTAAAATGATGTCAGCATAAAGCAGATACACATATAAGACTCTGATCACTCTCTGCTCCTACTTCTGCGGCTGCTGCGGCTGTGAACCCACCGTCTAACTGCCTGAGACACGTTAGAATCGAAAACGTTAGCAATGAAGCTCGTGAGTACGCGAGGGTTAGACTATGCAGTAATAACACATAGCATACACAAAGCACATAGAGAATCACAGATAGCTCAACACAATTAACTCAATACGCCTCATAATCTCTAATGAACTCAGAACTCAGTGTACATCTCGACTCAAGGGGATGTCGTTCCCCAGCTAACAGACCGCACACAGCAGTGGTTGGCTACACAATAGGCACAGGAGCGACCTAACAATAACACTGTTGTATATATACAGTCTCATACTTCATGACTGGTTAGGGACAGTCAGCCTGCGCGATCGCCCATCGCGGAAACTCTGGGAACTCATATACACATAAGATATATATAAAGGTAGATAGTATCATACCTGAGGTGCCATGGCTCTGTCTCATACACATTCACAATCACATACACAACTCATAAAATAAGTGCGCTTTGGAAAAGAACTCGAGTAATCATCTATTCACTGGCCTCATTATTGTCGCGGCTCAACACGTTGTTTGGTCGATCCTATACAAATAACGGATTCCAGAATATTAATACAAACCCAACTGATATTCAAGACACACCCAAACAAAACTCTGTAACTGAACCGGACCCAACAGAAAACCCCAAACGGACCCTGAAAGCCCAGAACCAACGCGACCCAAACCACCGGATTGCTGCCAGCGCTCGGGAAGAATCGCAGTCGCGCTCAAACCATCGCGGGCGTGCTCAATCTCGGCCGCACCCTTAATTGCTTTCGAAACCATGCCACCCGCGCCACACACATCACGGCCGTGCTCAAGGGGTCGCGACCGCGACCACGGACGACAGGTTCTGCTCTGCTTCGTGTTAATGGCGGACCAGGGTTAAATCAAACCCCAAACGCGATTTACAGCACTAATATGCACACAAACTCCTATATATAACTATCCTACAGGCTTGATAGCCAATATACACGAATTCGATCAACATAACACGAATCAGCTCAGGGAAATGGGAATTTCTTACCCTTTTAACCTCCAATCGAAGATGATGACAATGATAGCAATTCCACAGCCCAAAACCCTTGGATTCCTTGATGTTCTTGAAGCTCCAGTCCACACACAATACACACACTATATTTCTGGTTTTGGCAAAAGAAGGAAATAAGATTCAAAAGGAAGCCTATATATATATATATACACTTTCTATTTTAGACGGGTTTCGGACCCAATAACCCGAACCCGATATCGCATTTTCACAATTAATATCATTTTAATCAGTTTAATCTCAAGATCTCATAATAATTAACAATCCACTAAAATAACAATCCAGCGACACATATTACTCGGTCCCGAACGTATAATCCACTAATCGGGATTTCATTCGACCAACGCAATATTAATAAATTAAATATTCAATAGAATAATTTCACGTACCAGGCACGAATTCGAGATGTTATATGTTTAATTGGAATGATATGAAACTTTAATGAAAAAAACATATTTTATGTAATATTTAAATGACGTACTTGTATATTAACATAGTTTTTAAATAAAAAAATAAAAATATAATATTTAATAATACATGGATAATGTATGTAAATTTAAATTTAAATTTTGAAATCAAGTGAGTTAATTTAGCACACGTTGAAATTAGCTAATAGAAACTCGAAAATTGAAAAAAAAATTAATATCTTAAATGACTGAGATTAAAAGTTGAACTGATCCAACAGCCGTAATATTCTAAATATATTTAGTCATGTATTGTTTTGAAATGATAGTTATGAGGATAATGATACGAGTAAAACAACAAAGTCTAAACAAAAAATGATAGATACATGGAGCAAAACGTTATTCAAACATCAGAAAAATATATCATATTGGTACATGTTAACACATATTTTACTATTTTTCAGTATGTCATGACGAAAGATGAAATCTCCAGTAATAATGAACCGATAAAAAAGAATAATTGCACAGTGCTTTAAATTAATGTGTAACCAATGAGATTGACATTTGACGTTTAAATGTGTTCCATATTATTTTTAAAGTTTATTAAATTGTTTTATGATAACTTTTTTTGTTTGATAGCATATTTATTAGTTTAAATAAACTGTTATTATAAAATTGTATTAGACGATATTGTAATTAATACTTTACAAATATGTGTTTGCATACTATTCGATTGGGAAATGATATATTTTCATTTTATCGTGTATTGTAATTAGTTTTTTTTCTCTATAGATTTCATTCTAATACATGTTTTTCTAATAAAAAATTAGTTTCCAGATCAACACATGCGTGTCTTAAACTAGGTATATCTAAACCTCAAATATAATTGTGTATAGTAATATTTACGATGAAAATAGGTAAGTTTTTCTTCACAAATAATGTATAGTAATTCTAAATAAAATATATTTTTATTGGTGACGTTCTTTAATAAATAAATATTAATTTTGAAACACGTCACCCGAGCAACGCACGAGTATTCAACTAGTTATAATAGTGTATGCTAAACGATGTCGGCTTGCATCTTATTAGTCAAATCCGAAACATTTTTTTGGTAATGTTTACCACCAATTTGTTTAGCACATTTTAGGCCTCACAAATTTGCATTTTTTATGTAAAATTTTAGCAGTATCCACTAGTTTTAGCAAATCTCAATTCACTAACTAGAGCTGAAGTTGAAATTTATGGTAGCCGGAGCCGAAAATGGTAATTGAAACTTCTATTACTTAACATGCCAGATAAATGTGGCAAATTTAGCCCAATGGGTCAACTGGACAAACTCACTCAACTCAACCCTTGTTAAAAGGGACATGTCAATGCATATTTTTCTAAATTTCCTTTTAATACAATTTTCAAGAGTTGTATATTATATACATCTCAGAAAAATAAAATATGTATACGAAGACAACTTTTCATTTTTACATTTTTTGTTCGTTTGACCCGTTTGGATCATTTGGGCCGAAGTTGCTACCTCTTTATAAATAGATAAACCAAAGTAGATTCATAATCAATTAATTGTTATTTTGGTAATTTTATTTTCACCTGTTCAAGCTACTTCCAAACGCTACTTAATCAAATATGTCAAACTAGCTTATGATTTTTATAAACTCCTAAAAGAAAAGTCATCCAAATGCAGTTTGTGGATATAAATTAATTGGAGTTCTTGAAAACTATAAGCTTAAGCTCCTACAAGTTACTCAGTGATACAGCCACATGTAAGAAATATTTTATGACTCAAATTCAAATTTGGTTAATTTTAATTTTTTATTAAATTAGTTTAAACAAAAATTATTGTAACCCTTTCATTAATTAATGAATTTAAATTAGATGTTACGAGTTTTAAATAAAATTTATTTAAAGACTATAACTCATATAAGTACATATATAAGTACTCTCATTTTATTATGGAAAAAAAAAATCAACAAGTTTTTTTTTTACGTTTTTATTGTTTATCCATTCATAATTTATTTTACCAATAAAAACCTTTTTGTCATGGTTTCAGAATTTCTCTTTTTTGTTCCACAAAAACTTCACGTTTGAGACTTTTTTAGAAGAAAAAAAAAATACAAACATGTTATATTTAATAATAATAATAAAGGAATGCGTTTATTGTAAAATAAATTCAAAACATTTTAAAAACCAGAAAAAAAAAAACAATAACATGAAAAAAATTTTAACCAAAAATAACATGAAATAATGAAACCTTTCAAAATCGTAAAAATATATTAACTTTTAACATGATAAATATTTTTTTACATAAGATATGACTTAGTTTATCACATTATTGATATATGAAAAAAAAATACACAACAAACTAGTCATTTTTTAATTTCAGTTTTCAAGTTATAGTTTTTAGAAAAAAACAAGGGTTTCCATGAAAAGTGAAAACTTGTTTAGATGATGAAGTTTTAGTTTTAAGAAAAATAAGATGAGTGATTATAAAATAAAAAAAATATGATAGGTGATAGAAAAGTAAGAGAGAGAAAGAGAGTATTATAAAGAAATAGGGTAGGTAGTAGAAAAGTAAGAGAGAGAATATGAAAAGTGGTATTTTAAAAAGTGAAATGAAAATTTATGAAATTGTTGTTAAGTAAACAAGTTTTCATTTTTGTTGAAAAATGAGATGGAAATTTTGAAAATTTTCGGGAACTAAACGCACCCTAACGATTACCAGTTTTCGTCTCTAAAGCCAACTGAAATGGTCATAAAGATCACAGACAGTAGCGGATCTAGAAAGTCTTCTCACTGGTGGCACCATTTAAAAGAAGTAAACATTTGCTTGGTTCTGACGTCTCTCGATTGGTCGGTCGGTTTGTTTGACTTAGAACCGTTTTCAATCAATTTTATTACTTTAATCGAACTAATTAATAAACTCTTATAATTTTGTAAAATAAAATATTCTAACAAGTTAACATACCTTTTTATAACTAATAATTTCTAACCAAAGTTTTTAAAATTAGATCACACATCAAACCAAGATAGTTCAACTTGTGCTGTCAGACTTAAAATCAAGCAATATATACACACAGACATGCGATCTTGGACTCCTTTATTACTTGCAAAGAGAAAATGACTATTATTTTCTAAAAAAAAGAACTTAAAAGAATAGGTTAATTAGATTTTATACTAGTGTACTACACTAACATAATATTTTGTTATTTCTCAATTAACAACTAGATTATTAAAAAAAAAACAAACCCAATAATAATCTCTTTCCAAAATCCAAAAGTATTTTTTCACAATAGAAAAGACTAACTTTGGTACTCTGTCTTCTTTTTAGCCTATTTGGCTATTTCTTAATTCAAACCTTTCATCAAATTATCCTTAACACTCCGGTCTTCCACTCGTTTTCATTCATATTCTTCCAGGCTCATCTCCAGCCAGACAAGATTACATCTCCGTTGTTTACAAAATGGAATCAGCAAGATACTTTTCTCTCTTCCCATCCCAGTGCACCCTTCTCTTTTTGTTCGTCTCTTACTTGAACGGTGACACGGTGACTAAAATTGTAATAACACTATTACAATTTCAGAGAAAATATGTTGTTTTGATGAGATGACTGGCGTGCCACCCCATAACGTAAATCCGCCCTTGACCACAGACGACTTTAGTGCCGGCTTGCCGGCATGACGGATCCAATGTATTACAACAGGAGACACAAATAAGTTTCCAAAAAACTAAACTACATATGTATCAAACACTTGAGTGACAACTTATTTTTTTAGTAGCACCTATATAAATAAATATTACATATCTATCCAATTTATATTTATTGATTTAATCACCCAGATTTATAGAAATGTTACTAAAGCCCAATAATTTTTAGGAAAAAGAGAAAAAGCAAATGATTAGCCTAAACAATTTTAAAAAAACCAAAAATCTTGTTATATGTTAATTTTGTATTGACAATCAATTTTTGATTCTTATTAGGAAAAGTTTGAGAATCTAACTTTACTCACCAAAGAAAACGCTCGTCTTCACTTGATGGCCTCACCGGCTCACCATGTCCATCTTCCACAGCTTCAACTCTCTCTCTCTCTCTCTATTTTAACTTTCAAACAATGATAACTATTTCTTTAACTTTCAAACAATGATAACTATTTCTAAAAAATCGAGTGATACAGCGCAAACGTGACAAAAATACAAGCTATGATAATATCACATAGCCTCTTCAATACTTTCATCTTATTTTCTTGTTTGCTTTTATTGTTATTAATTAATTTTATTACAATATTTTTAAATTAATCTCACGACCTACCTACTAATGTTATTTTACTAGATACCGGTATTTTCAATACTAATTTCCTATTACTTTTTCAGTACTAATTTCCTATCACCTTCCAACATACGCTGCAAGGATGTATATTGTTTCGGTTTTAGCTAGAAACCGACCCAGACCTGACTGCTCACCCCTTAATCGAGCTTATACAATCAAATCTTGGACCGGATCATAATCAACGAAATGTTTATTTTATCGATTGTTACAGACACCAAATGACTATTGTATCCATGAACTCGAAAAAGAAACTCATCAGCTGAATCAAAATGGATTGCTTAGCAGATCGACATGTGATTGTTCTTCGTAAGTTGCACTTATAGATCAAAACCACCATATCAAAAAGTCTGGCTTCCTCGATCCTACACATGTACATGGTCACACTAACAAATGATGAACGACTGCTCGTCTCACAATCGCCCCACAAACACTATTGATCTCACCAGAACCGCAAAAAAAAATTAGCAACGTGTATCTTTTATTTTCTTTGTTAAGTTCTTTCAGCATCGCTTAGCTTAATGCATCCGTAGTTGACGGCAATGAAAGTGGTTCTTTAGTCTTGTAAGCTGTTTTCTCCGCTTCCTGGCTTCGGCTGCAGCAGCCATATCACCTAATCTCTTACCTGAGCAAACAACTGGAACTTGGTGAATTTCTCCAGAAATCGGTTCATTATCACCAACTGTAGTAGTAGCCTTAACATGTTCTGTTAGGAAAGTATTAGTATCATGATGTTCAATAAGTGCTTCACAACTCACAGGTGCAGCTGACACAGCAACTTTACGGTTTGTCGAATCAGATATCTCTCGACCGCCTCCATCTGGAGGGAAACCGTTGTGGTTCCTAACATCATTTGAAGGTGTTTCTGCCTTCACTTTCTCTGGGAAGAATTGTTGGCATTCGGGAGAATCTTTCGGTTTGTCGTTCAGATTGAATGAACGAGGGCGATTCTCGTTAGTATTTTGAGGTAAAGTAACAAGCCAAGGGTACGGGAGTAAATATAACGGACTCCCCCCTGCCCTGTTAATCGTCATCGAGCTCCCGTCTTCACAAGATGATAAATCAGTCTTATTTGCTGCTGAGATTGGTATATGAGATGGGAAAACTATACCAGCTGGTTGGCCACACGATAGTTGTACGGAATTTGTTGGTTGGATCACCGAAGGCCATACGAACGGTAAAAAGGGTGGCTGGTTGTATATAATAAATGGAGAATTTGTGGAAGAAGCAGAAACCGCCGGTTCACTTGTGTTAGATTCTTCTCGAGCTTCCTCTGCTTCGTAATTCATTATCTTAATCATCTACAGGAATAGAATACATATTTTATATGCATGCATTCTTCTAAAGTATAAAATGTGGGGAAAAAAAGATCAATATATTCAACCTGTGCTTTTAAACATTCATTCTTGGTCTTTAGAGAATCATAGTGTTTCGAAGCCGAGTCCTTCTCCTGGTCACACAAACGAGCCGAATTCAGTTTCACAGAAGTTCAAGATGTTAAAAACACAAAACTCGTAGGGCAAAACACAATCCATATCCAACTGAAACTAACGTATCTTTAAAAAAAAACCAAGGGTGAAGGTACAAACCCTTTTAAGATTCTCATTCTCCCACGATAGATCAATAGCCTTTCTTGTTAGCTCCTCAAAGATGGCCTTGCGAATTTATCACAAAGAGCAAACCCTCATTAATGGTGTCAACGAACCATAACATTTTTTCAAAATTGCAAAGAAAGAATATGCATTATGAAGTTGAAAACAGGATGCAAATTTAGTCACTGTACTTGGCAGCCGAAATGAGAACATTCAGATTTAAAACAGTTTGATACCTGTCTTCTACGGATCGTCTGTCTAGCCGACTCTCTGTTTGCTAGCACCCTGCGAATTTTACGTGCTTCCATTTCAGCCTGGCTCAAGAAAGCTTTGAGATGAGTATAATTAAATGATCACATAAGAAAAGACATAAGATATTCAAACCTCAGTTAGATTGTGTCTAGATTTCCTCCCACTTGTTGCACAATTTGTCCGATAAGTAGGATTCAGTCTAAGTTCAGTTCTTCGTTCATCCTTCTCCGCCTTTGCAGTCGAAACTCCCGACTTCTCTGATTTCTTCAACATAAAATTAGTTGCATCCTGCTTGAAAGCGGAGAGTAAATTAACAAAACGCTTAAATCCTGCATGATTCTGGAAACTTACACAGACATTGGATCGGACAATGCACATCTCCTAAAACACTTTAGCCGATAACAGTTGTCCAAGTGATAATTTGTTTATTTGTTGCATACGTTTAGAACTTGTCGGTTATGTAGATATATATCTGCAATGAAGAACTAACTTGGCAATTCCACATCATGATGCTTGATGCAATCACCGATTCTTTATCACCTCTAGGAGCATGAAATCAATCTTTAAAGATGAGAAGATGAAAAGTGAAAATCGATCTAAACTTGCATATATTTCACATCATAATCCTATAGAAGTTTATGATCAGGTACAATTATAGGGGTTGTTTGCAAGGGATGTGCTTTTTCAATGTGATCATTAGTTCATTAATCATTACAACCTAAAAAGATTTAAAAAAGGATATTCAGTTTATTATAGTTAAAGATAGTTATATTAGTTTTATATTCATCTTAAGATTTTTTATAGCCACTCTTTGCATCGTCATCCAAATCTGATTTATTTCAGAATCATTGGCACTTATAACCAAAACACCTTGAACCAAATATTGTGACTTCATGTTCCGTATTTTGACGCACATCTGAACACCCCTTAAAAAGAACTTATGCACATATTGATCTGCAGTTGCAACTTATAAACACAAACCGACATCGTGACAAACATGTAAACGGCATAAGTACAAAAAGAAAAGTAGAAAACACACAACCACTTATTCATCAAAGAAAATTAGTATGGGGCTATGGACTAATGGGCCAACAAATGGAAATCTCATTCACTCATTTGTTGAAGGCTTTGAAGAGCCAGCTAGGGGAACAAAATTCCCATTCAGGTGTTAGCCCACATATTCAGCCCTTACATACGCCTACTTCTATGTAATACAA
This sequence comes from Centrapalus pauciflorus, assembly GCA_020465985.1. Lineage (NCBI taxonomy): Eukaryota > Viridiplantae > Streptophyta > Magnoliopsida > Asterales > Asteraceae > Centrapalus > Centrapalus pauciflorus. The sequence goes on from JAANYP010004038.1 coordinate 228,772, forward strand.
AAAGGGGTGTTTGGAATTGCGTAATTAAACCGTCGAACGAAATGAAATGAAATTTGTAAGCTAGTTTAACCAACGATAGTTAAACATGACATTGAAAATAAAGAAAAAACTATAAAACTCAATCCCTTTCCACCTATTTTATTCTGCCCCAGTCGACAAGAAAATGAGAAAACTAGAACTTATACTAAACTGCAACCTCTACTTTGTGTTGTTGAGATCAAGGCTCATATGACATATCAAAAAGCTTGTAAACTTCATGTGATTCCATTTCATTTTATTCCATCCACCACACCCCCTACAGTTTTGCAGATGCACCACACTGGGGTTTGGCCTTGTGTTTTCAAAACGTTTTTATGTATTTCTTTTGAGAAAAACCCTTGAACATGTTTGGAAACATAATTTCCAAAACCTGTTTCTCAATACTAATAAGCAAACAATCCAAACACCAATTTTAGAAATCCCATTGTCCTAAGTGTGGCCCAGATCATTCCAATTTCAAATCATGCCCATAGCCATGACAAGTGACATAGAAGACAAATGAACAAAAAGATGTACCCTATTAAAGTGGGTCTCATATAGTCGTCTCCTTAAAAATACAAACATATATAAACCTATATACAAATCAAGCATGGCATAAAAGGGGGCAGCAAAATTAACACAAGTATTTCATTTGATTAAGAGGTGGTTTCATATTTGTTTACCTCTTAATAAAATTCGCTTAAACATGCAGTTTCTTTATAATTCCATAAAAAGATAAACAAACAAATAGTTTAAAAAACCAAATTGGATCTGGGTTGACGGTGAACATAGTTAACTACAAAATTCTGCATCCAGATAAAACAAAACACATCTATAGCTATCCAAATTCTAATTAGATTCTCCTAGTTTTTAAAAATTAATAACAACAATTGAACTTCATTTGATATAGGATCCAAATTCTGATGAAGCAACAAGAAGTATTAAAAAACCGCTAATTTGGTATTTCATCAAACAACTAACACACATAAACCCTAAAATTTCAAACAATTATGATATTAGCATTCACCAACAACTCTAAACAACGAAATTAATAGATTTAAAAAAAAAAAAAACCAATAAACAAACCTCATTAGAATTACTGGAACACTTCGGAAACGTATCCAACGACGAGTTACACTCTTTCGACTCATCCTTAACTCGTTCACTTCCACGAGACTCAGACAAATTATTCGTCGGAAAATGAGCTAACCCAGCCAAAGCCTCCGCCGCTTCAAATTCAATCTTCACCATCCGGTCATGTTCCGGAGGCGAACTCGTAGATGACGATGCTCTAATCGCATCCATAATTGACTACTACAAACAAAAAGATTGATACTTTGATAAATATAGAAGAGAGAAAGATAAAGTGGTGAGAGAAGAAAGTATGGAAACCGGCATAATAAGTAGGAATGGAGAGGGAGAAGATGACACATGTCCAGCCATGGCGACTCATGGTGTTAAGCGACGGTGGATGTATGAGGAAACGCCACGTACCGATGAGTTACAGGCCACGTTAGCAGAGGTGGTAGGCGATTGGGCAATGGCGGCAACAGTGGCACGTGGGAGTTCGTCATTTACAAGTGGCTAACAGAAACCACTTTTGTTCCCCGGTTTTTATACATTACTACTACTATTAAATACTTATCTTATTTTATGTTTTTTTTTTTTTTCATTTTCTAATATTGATTACTTCAAAACAAAGAAAAGTATTTTTATTCATGTTCTCAGAATCAAATTTAGACGGAGAAAGAAAGTAAAGAAAACAAAAGAAAACAAAAAAAATTATGTATGTATTTATAATCTTTTTCGAAGAAAAGCAAGAGAAGAAGAAAAGTAGGAGAGGTTTTCAATTCAAAGGTTTCCTTTTAAACATAAGAAGAAAGTGGGAAAAAAAAGATTGATAAAGATTTGGGTATTTGAATTACAAAGAAATAAAGGTTATTTTTATTTTCTTTCTTTTTTCTTTAAGAAACACAAATATTATTTTATCAAGACTTTCTTTTTTTCATCTTTCTTTTCTCCATCTTTTTTTTCTCTTCTTTTCTTTTCGAATACGAAAACAATATGTTAATGTCAGGGGCGGATGGACGTTTAGGCTGGTGGTGGCCCTAGTCATTTAGGCCCAATGTGTATAAATTTTTTTAGTTTTCCACATGTGCACCTAACCCATTTAATGTAGTGCACTCAACCCAACTAAAATAGAGACCCAACCCATGGTTGTGACTGTCCTGCTGCACTGTCGCCTTCTCCTCCATCATTGTGAGACTGATTTTTATTAGGTATGAAATCGATTATTGTTTCTTGTGATTTTCTCCTAAATCTACTTTGCTGAATATTGTAGTGTAGACTCATCCATTCATCGGGAATTTATTTTACTTAGTTTGATTATTGCTTAATTGTCCAAGACTTTAAGTAGTTTATTTAGTTAATTAATACAAGCTTTGTTAATTGTTTACTTAATGAGTTAATTATAATTTCTAAATGTTTACTTAGTTGAGACTTGAGCGATGTTTGCTTTGTTTTGTGTTATTGTGTGTTTAGACGTTTTATAAAGTCTTAATTGACAATTGTAGAGTTCAATACTTCAATGGATAAAATTTTAAAATGATAGTTATCATTCGGTAGTGGTCCTAGTAGAGAACCTTCAATTGGAAGTGGTATTAATAATGTTCCACTTAGGAAACGAAATCCTTAAATCCATTGTTGATGAAATCGGTAAGGATGTGTTTGCTTTGCTAGTTGATGAGTTTAGTGTTGCATCAAAAAAGGAACAAATGGCTGTAGTTTTGACATACGTAAATGTACGTGGTTTTGTTTAGGAGATTTATTGGTGTTCATGTATTGTATTGCAGACATCTGTCTTAACTCTTAAGTTTGTCGTTGATTCTTTATTTTTGGTGCCGCCACCCCGCCACCGGTTAATGCTACTTTTTTAAGGAAAGGAAGTAGAAGAAATGAAGAGAAAATGAAAGGAAACAAAAACTTTAGAGTGAGCATAAGACGGTTTGAAACGAATAATGTCTAAAACCAAAACCATAACCGAATAAAGGAGTTAACTTATTAGTTAAACCGGTTAACCACAAATGAGTTTAATCCAATGTGTACTTGTAGGTCGAAATATCTAAATGTGTCTAATATATAATTTTTTTCGTTTTACAAAATAACTAAACGATACTTAAAAACTCAAACATCACATAGATTTAATCAATGTTCCAACATCAAAATTCAAAATTAATATATTATAGTAATAATATAATAATATATCATAAATATATTTCAATCATGCTTTTAGAATACTTAAAAAATCATTGGGTGAATAAAAAAATTTAAAATTTTAGAGAACTAAACTATTATATAAAAATACTAAAAAACTGAAACTAAACCACTATTATCGGTTAACCAAAATTCACATACTGAACCGGGTTTGGTTATTATGGGTCGGTTTTGTTAGTTAATTTGGTTTTGGTTTAGTTTTTTGGTTATTATGCTCATCCTTATAAAATTGTTGTGTTCTTTAAATATTTTTAAGGAACGAAGATGAAGGAACTTAAATCTTATAAGTCGTGTTTATGTAACACCCCTCCCGATCTCGGAAATGCCACGTCAATACAATATCATAGGTGGCAATAACGCAACGGATCCATAACACACGTGTCGTAGGATAATGCAGATTACGATTAATTAAAACTTTAAACTTCATACATAATAACCCATGATTACATTTCATAATCCCATATAACAAAACACATAATCCCGATCACTAACACATTGTTCTATACAGACACAAAACCATCACAGATCTTCAATCTATCTCGGATCTACCTCGGCTGTGGCTGCGGTCCTTTCTGATTCCCTGAACATGTTAGACTCGATAACGTGAGCTATAAAGCCCGTGAGCACGCGAGGGTTGACACTGCACATAAGCACATAACACACAATCCCTGCCCCTGTCCCTGTCCCGATAGCCCAACACACATCTCAGGTATAAGGCACAAGTATGAGATCGGAGTACACATAGCCCTGCGGGGACCCCTCCCCGATGGACACATTGCACACAGCAATGGTCGGTAATACCTTGTAGCACGGAAGCTACCCGGCTACAGGCCCTGCCGTATATATACGCCCCAAGGACTGTAAGGGACAGTCAACCCGCGCGATTCCCCTTCGCGACTTATCGTCCGTATGGAACTCATCACGGACCCCTGAACCGATCTCGTATCTCATACATAACACGTATAAGGAATAGAGCATACCTGTGGTTCACGTCCCTGTCCCGCATAGATATAACACGCACAATATAGCTATTCAACTATAACGTAAAAGATGGCGCGCGTTTTAGAAAACGTCTCGAGTACTCACCTGACTGGTTTCCCGAAGTCTGGCCTCCCTGATCGAATCCGGCCCGAGATCCGCTAGTCCCTGTAATCACACGGTGGCCCAATAATTAAACACAATTCTCGGATAACACATATATCAATCTCATTTTATCACAAAGCCGACTCGTACCCGATAACCCCACGGAACCGAAACCCGACTAATACCCGAAACTCGACTCAAACCCGACTCAAGGTAATCCCAAACAAGACCCCAACCCCAACAAAACACAGCCCGAGCAATCCCGAAGGAAACCCGACACAATTCGACCCGAACCCATTTCATAAGACTAAACTCGAATTTTCACTGCAGGCTACTCATCGCGCCGCGGACCCCCTGATGGTCGCGTCGCGACCCCGCGAAAACTCCATAGATGACCTGCGAATTTCAGCTCTGCCCAGGAGTGTTAAACTCCTTACATACACGAATTCTAGCTCAATACATACATATAAGTTGCACATATTGTCACATAACAACTACACAAGGATTTCTCATCAATTCTCGTTGAACAACACAAAATAAGCCCTTGAAACCAAGGTTTCTTACCTCAATGATCTTCAAGAACACAATGAGATGGAGATATCAGGCAATCCTCAGAACTTCCCAGCCAATTTGATGCCCAAATCTGGATTCTTGCTAGAGTTCTTCACACAATTCACACACACATACACTTTTAGGGATTTAGGAAATGGATAAGGGTGAAAAGAAGATGACACATATATGTACGTCTCTTATTTAACCGGTCCCGAACCCATTAACCCGAACCCGATATCACATTTTCACTATTTATGCCCATTTAACCCATTTAATCCCACGATCCCAAAAATATAATCCGTTCATTAAAATTACAACCCGATGACACGCAAGCCCCAATCCCGACACGTATCAATCCACGAAACGGGATATAACTGGACCAACCCAATATTAATAAATTATTCATCCACTAAAATAATTCCACGTACCAGGTCAAATTAACGGATGTTACAAATCCTCCCCTCTTAAAGAGATTCCGTCCCGGAATCTAACTCGAACTCTGGAACAGGTGAGGATAACTCGATCGCATTTCTGACTCGGGCTCCCAGGTAGCGTTGGTACCCTTATGGTGTCTCCACTGAACGAGTACCAAGGCAATCTCTTTATTTCTCAGCTTCTTGATCTTTCGGTCGGTCACAGCCTCGGGCTGCTCCACATATCGCAGTTGGTCATCGACTGTAATCTCGGATAAGGGTACATACTGATCATCTGTAGCCAGACACTTCCGAAGATGACTTACGTGAAACGTATCGTGCACACCGGCCAACTCTGAAGGCAATCGCAGTCGATAGGCCTGATCCCGGACTCTCTCAACAATCTCAAATGGCCCGATATACCGCGGACTCAGCTTCCCACGATGTCTGAATCGAATAACCCCTTTCCACGGCGACACTTTAAGCAAGATGCGGTCCCCAACACTAAATTCTAACTCTTTCAGACGGCGATCGGCATAGCTCTTTTGACGGCTCTGGGCGACCCTCATATGCTCCCGAATCACGGCCACCTTGTCACTGGTCTCTTGTAATAACTCCGGCCCCCTGATAGGTCGCTCACCGACCTCGCCCCAACACACTGGGGTCAGGCACCTACGCCCATATAGTGCCTCAAACGGAGCCATTTTAATCGTGGCGTGATAGCTGTTATTATACGCGAACTCGACCAACGGTAAATGCACGTCCCAATTGCCGCTGAAGTCGATAGCACACGCCCGCAACATATCCTCGAGGGTCTGATTGGTGCGCTCGGTCTGCCCGTCAGTCTGCGGTCTATACGCCGTGCTCAGCTGAACCCTGGTACCCAATTCCCGCTGGAAACTCTGCCAGAAACGAGACGTAAACCGTGTATCCCTGTCCGAAGTAATCGACATCGGAATCCCATGTCGCGATACTACCTCGTTAATATACAGCCTCGCTAACTGATCCATGGTGATAGTACCCCGAACGGCTAAGAAGTGCGCACTCTTCGTTAGTCGATCCACTATAACCCAGATCATGTCGTTCCCGCGGACCGTGCGTGGAAGTCTTACAATGAAATCCATCGTAATACGATACCACTTCCACTCGGGGATTTCCAACGGCTGTAGATGCCCGTGCGGCTTCTGATGCTCGGCTTTGACTCTGAGACACGTCATGCACTGCTCAACATATCGGCCCACATCTCTTTTCATTCCCGGCCACCAGTAGAAGTCACGGAGATCACGATACATCTTAGTACTCCCCGGATGCACAGATAGCCTCGACCGATGCGACTCATCAAGAATCAACTGTCGCAAATTCCCGACCCTTGGGACCCAGACCCTATCATGAAACACAAGCAACCCACGATCGTCCCTGATCAATGACTCAAGCTGCCCGATCAATCGTTCACGCTTCACATTATCACCTCGCAGGCCCTCCTGCTGTGCTATTCTCAGACTGTCGATCAATGTCGAAGTAATCTCAAGCCTCGAAGCTCTGGAAATCACAGTCTGGCCGCGTACCCTACGGCTCAGCGCGTCAGCTACCACATTAGCCCGACCCGGGTGGTACTGAATCTCGCAATCGTAGTCCTTAAGCAACTCAAGGCTACGGCGCTGTCGCATATTCAGATCTTTCTGACTAAACAGGTATTGAAGACTCTTATGATCGGTATACACAACGAACCGAGACCCATACAGATAATGACGCCAAATCTTCAACGCAAACACAATGGCGTCCAACTCTAAATCGTGCACGGTATGGTTCTCCTCGTAAGTCTTCAGCTGGCGCGAGGCATAAGCGATCACTTTCCCTCGCTGCATCAGAACACAGCCCAACCCTGACCCCGAAGCATCACAATATACCACAAAATCATCGGTACCCTCCGGCAAGGCTAACACTGGAGCCTGACACAATCGGGTCTTTAGCTCTCTGAACGCATGCTCCTGATCCTCGGACCACTCAAACGGAACGGACTGCCGTGTCAATCTCGTCAACGGCAAGGCAATCCTCGAGAAATCCTGGATGAAGCGTCTATAGTACCCGGCGAGACCCAGAAAACTACGAATCTCAGGCACTGATCTCGGAGGCTCCCAACTCATCACTGCCTCAATCTTGGCTGGATCCACTTTTATACCCTCGGCACTGACCACGTGACCCAAAAACTGCACTTCCCGAAGCCAAAATTCACATTTGGACAGCTTCGCATACAACTTCTCCCTGCGCAGCACAGTCAAAATCTCTCGGAGGTGCTGCTCGTGGTCCTCGGCACTCCGCGAGTAGATCAGGATATCATCGATGAACACAATCACGAATCTATCCAACATAGCTCTACACACCCGATTCATCAAATCCATGAAAGCGGCGGGTGCGTTAGTCAATCCAAACGGCATTACAAGAAACTCGTAATGCCCATAACGAGTCCGAAACGCGGTTTTCGGCACATCCTCGTCCCTGACCCTCAACTGATGATAACCCGATCGCAAGTCGATCTTGGAGAAATAGCTCGAGCCCTGGAGCTGATCGAACAGGTCATCAATACGTGGAAGCGGATAACGATTCTTCACAGTCACTTTATTCAACTCCCGATAGTCGATACACATCCGCATACTACCGTCCTTCTTTTTCACGAAAAGCACTGGCGCACCCCACGGCGACGAACTAGGGCGGATAAATCCACGATCCAGAAGCTCCTGCAACTGAGACATCAGCTCTCGCATCTCTGTCGGTGCCAGCCTATAAGGCGTCTTAGCAATCGGCACCGCCCCAGGAACAAGATCGATCCGGAATTCTACTTGGCGATCTGGCGGTAAGCCAGGCAACTCCTCTGGGAATACCTCAGGGAATTCACGAATCACCGGAATATCCTCTAAGGTCTTCTTTTCCTTCCTCGCGTCAACTACATAAGCTAGGAAGGTCTCGCACCCCTTAGAGACATATCTCTGAGCCCTGGCCATAGACACGATCCCAATATCTCCCTTACGACGCTCCCCATACACAATCACACTCTCACTGTCAGAAATGGGTATACGGATGATTTTCTTGGCACACAGGATATCAGCCCGTCTGGCAGTCAACCAGTCCATACCCACAATCACATCAAAGCTACTGATCTCAATCGGCAGCAAATCAATTTCAAACTGATGGGAATCTATCTCTAACACACAGCCCCGATAAACACGACTCACTAACATTGAACTCCCATCAACCCTCTCGACAATCAACGGAACAGATAAAGAAGAAGCAGACATACTAAAATACGCACAAAATATAACAGACACATAGGAGCGATCTGCCCCGGAATCAAATAACACACGAGCTCGAAGTCCGTTAAGGATGTACGTACCCGAAACAACGTCTGTAGCATCCCGTGCCTCCTCTGCGGTAGCCTGAAACACTCGTCCGCGGCCTCTCGGAACTGACTCACGGCGGCTGGACGACGACGGCTCTGCCCTGGTCCCACTTAAACTAGCCCCCTGTACTGCCGGTCCCGGCTCTGGACAATCCCTAACCCGATGCCCTGGTCGCCCACATCTGAAACACAACGGCTCAGGCACCGTACAAACTGAAGCGGCGTGGCCCCGCTGGCCGCACCGGAAACAACGTGGCTGCTCCGATAAACACTGTCCGGAATGGCGCCGGTGACATTTCGGGCACTCCCGATCACCATACGAACTCTCGACACGACTACCGGACGCCTGGGACCCCTGTCCCACACTACTCTGGCTCTGTGATCCAGACCCCTGACTCTGGCCCTGACCCTGACGTCTCGATCGACGATCTCGACCCCGGTCCCTATCACGTCTCTGACCCGACCCTTGCCCTGAAATCTGCCCAGAACCCTGACCTGAAAACTGCCACTGATCCGGACGCTGATCACTGGGGGCGTCCCCGGAAGATCTCCATACACTGGACGGCTGCTCGGAAGTCCCAGTCCGCTGCCTCTGAGATGAGGGCTGCTCCCTCTGCTTGAGGATCTCCCGCTCCCTCATGCGGGCCATCTCAAGGGCTCTAGCAAATGTCGGAGTATCGTGTAATCCCACAAACTCTCGAATATCAGATCGGAGCCCATCTATGAACGCATCGGCTTTACGGCTCTCGGTATCCACATGCTGAGGCGCGAACTGTGAGTACTCATTAAATCGGTCGACATACTGCTGGACCGTCATATTACCCTGCTGCAAATGGAGGAATCGGCGCTCCATCTCCCGTCTCTCATCCCTCGGAATGTACTGGAGCTCAAACATAGCTCTGAACTGCTCCCAAGTCATGGCATAAGCGGCGGACTCAGTCATCGAAGACGCAATCGATTTCCACCACTGCAAAGCACCGCCTCGTAACTGATATGCGGCGTATCCAGCCATATCTCTAGGATCCACATGGGCCACTCGGAACGCGCCCTCAATTTCTCGCTCCCATGCGATGGCCGCCCCCGGCTCACCGTCACCCCGAAACTGCGGCGGAGCTCCTGTCATAAAATCCTTGAAGGACCCGCCCCGCTGAGAAGATGACGAAGCACCACCCCTAGATTCAGTCTCGGCATGCTGAACAACCGGCCCCAAACTCTGACCCTGCTCACGCTCTTGCTCTTTTTGCTGTCGGTAAAATTCGGTAAGAACATCTAGCAACTCGGATTTACGGATATACTCGTCACTGGGCGGCTTACCCGCGCCCGAACCCTCACCCTGATCTGTCATTAAAATCTGCACACAACAAAACGATTAAGCACAAGGGATAAATCACCCAGCATTATACACTAAGCCAGGTCGGTTAATCCGCTATATAATCGCAAAATGATCCCCCATGGACCGGAACAAGGTCTAAGTTAAGTATCCACTAATGATACTCAAGCTTCAAACCACAAGCTCTGATACCATGCTGTAACACCCCTCCCGATCCCGGAAATGCCACGTCAATACAATATCATAGGTGGCAATAACGCAACGGATCCATAACACACGTGTCGTAGGATAATGAAGATTACGATTAATTAAAACTTTAAACTTCATACATAATAACCCATGATTACATTTCATAATCCCATATAACAAAACACATAATCCCGATCACTAACACATTGTTCTATACAGACACAAAACCATCACAGATCTTCAATCTATCTCGGATCTACCTCGGCTGTGGCTGCGGTCCTTTCTGATTCCCTGAACATGTTAGACTCGATAACGTGAGCTATAAAGCCCGTGAGCACGCGAGGGTTGACACTGCACATAAGCACATAACACACAATCCCTGCCCCTGTCCCTGTCCCGATAGCCCAACACACATCTCAGGTATAAGGCACAAGTATGAGATCGGAGTACACATAGCCCTGCGGGGACCCCTCCCCGATGGACACATTGCACACAGCAATGGTCGGTAATACCCTGTAGCACGGAAGCTACCCGGCTACAGGCCCTGCCGTATATATACGCCCCAAGGACTGTAAGGGACAGTCAACCCGCGCGATTCCCCTTCGCGACTTATCGTCCGTATGGAACTCATCACGGACCCCTGAACCGATCTCGTATCTCATACATAACACGTATAAGGAATAGAGCATACCTGTGGTTCACGTCCCTGTCCCGCATAGATATAACACGCACAATATAGCTATTCAACTATAACGTAAAGGATGGCGCGCGTTTTAGAAAACGTCTCGAGTACTCACCTGACTGGTTTCCCGAAGTCTGGCCTCCCTGATCGAATCCGGCCCGAGATCCGCTAGTCCCTGTAATCACACGGTGGCCCAATAATTAAACACAATTCTCGGATAACACATATATCAATCTCATTTTATCACAAAGCCGACTCGTACCCGATAACCCCACGGAACCGAAACCCGACTAATACCCGAAACTCGACTCAAACCCGACTCAAGGTAATCCCAAACAAGACCCCAACCCCAACAAAACACAGCCCGAGCAATCCCGAAGGAAACCCGACACAATTCGACCCGAACCCATTTCATAAGACTAAACTCGAATTTTCACTGCAGGCTACTCATCGCGCCGCGGACCCCCTGATGGTCGCGCCGCGACCCCGCGAAAACTCCATAGATGACCTGCGAATTTCAGCTCTGCCCAGGAGTGTTAAACTCCTTACATACACGAATTCTAGCTCAATACATACATATAAGTTGCACATATAGTCACATAACAACTACACAAGGATTTCTCATCAATTCTCGTTGAACAACACAAAATAAGCCCTTGAAACCAAGGTTTCTTACCTCAATGATCTTCAAGAACACAAGGAGATGGAGATATCAGGCAATCCTCAGAACTTCCCAGCCAATTTGATGCCCAAATCTGGATTCTTGCTAGAGTTCTTCACACAATTCACACACACATACACTTTTAGGATTTAGGAAATGGATAAGGGTGAAAAGAAGATGACACATATATGTACGTCTCTTATTTAACCGGTCCCGAACCCATTAACCCGAACCCGATATCACATTTTCACTATTTATGCCCATTTAACCCATTTAATCCCACGATCCCAAAAATATAATCCGTTCATTAAAATTACAACCCGATGACACGCAAGCCCCAATCCCGACACGTATCAATCCACGAAACGGGATATAACTGGACCAACCCAATATTAATAAATTATTCATCCACTAAAATAATTCCACGTACCAGGTCAAATTAACGGATGTTACAGTTTATTAGCAGCAATATGGAATCGTTTCGAGTTATCATCATACTTGGTGCATTCATGAGGGTTTGTTCACCAAAAAAGAATCTGTTGAACAATTCCATTGCCATTGAATGATTCCGTGTAGAAAGGCTGTTAAATGATGATGATAACGTTGATTAATCCTTCTTTTTCCCTTAATACCCTTTATTTCTCATGTTTGTCTCAAGCATCATAGCAATATCTATTGTTTTGCAGAATGCAAATGAAAAGTAGATAGTAAGATAGACACTACAACAAAAACACCCTATTGTGACTAATACTTTTAGTGAGGACAAAATGTCCTCACCATAACTCACTAAAAGACAAAATTATGAGATATCTTTGACTATTATATTTGACTTCGCATACTGTGAGGACATGTCCTTAAAATAGATAATTTAGTTTTGATTTTTGATTTTTCTTTTTACATTGAAATTAAAATATTTCAAGTTATTGACTTTTTTTTACCCAAGATTTGGAGAGGACATGTCCTCACTATATGATATTTTAATTGAGATTTTTAGTTTTTCTTTCCGCATCAAAATTTTTAACATTTAACTTGTTTATTTATTTTTTCAGCCAATGTTTGGAAAGGACATGTTCTACCATAAGTGTTTTATATTTCTGTTAAAAATAAATCAAATTACCATTAAAATTAAAAAAATATTGAGTTTATTGTAGGGAGGACATCTCCTCACTAAATGATATTTTATTTTAGATTTTTGTTTTTATTTTTACATACCAAAACTAAAACATTTTAAGATGTTGACTTTTCTTTTTGACCGAAGATTTGGAGATGATATGTCCTCACCATAATGTTTTCATATTTTATATCAAAACTAAATCAAAGTATCACCAAATATAAAAAAATATCGAGCCTATTTTTGGTGAGGACATGTAGACACTATATGATATTTTAAGTTAAATTTTTTGTTATTATTTTCACACAAAAATTAAAACACTTCAATTGTTGAATTTTTTATTTTCCTAAGGTTTCGAGAGGAGATATCCTCACAATAAAACTTTCACATTTCCCTCAAAACTAAATCGAATTCCTTCATAAATTTAAAAAATCTTGGGTCTATTTTTTGTGAGAACATGTACTCACTATATGATTTTAAAATTTTAATTTCTATCCCAAAAACTTCCCACCATAGAATTTCTTAATTATTAATTTGTGTTTATTGTATAAAATAACAATTTACTATTAATTTTTTTCTTATTGTAGCAATATATATCTTATTCATTACAATTTATAATTGACTCTATACATCTTTTAATGTACATTTATGCAATCTTTAACTTGAAACCTTTTAAATAGTTATGTAAGACTGATTTTATTATTATTTTGCAATTTAAATGTTGACATGAAATTTTAAACAAAATAAACAAAGAAAAAAATAAATGGATCAAAAAAGCAATTAGGTCATTCATTCTTCACCAACCATAATTTAGTACTTCCCCACCCACCGTAATTTATTACTTCCTCAACCACCGCCAATCTCCGTAAAAAGGCTCACAACCATCGAATGAGGGTGGCGATTCCCTCCGGTCTTACTTTAACAATCGAATTCCCCTCTTGTCCTCTTCGACGAAGGCAACAGAATGCTCTTTGCAAACATCATCAAGTTCATTCTCGTCAAACTAGGGTTCCAGAACTTGAAGATAAAGATGTATGTATCTTTAGAGTTAGATTTATTGATATTCTTTTTTTGTTTAGTGAAAACACATGGGCGGTTCTCTCTCGTTCTTTTTGTTATAGCGGAACGAAGGAAAAGGCAGGGTAGGGATTTTAGTTTTATTATTTCTTGTCGGCGGAATTCTTTCCGACAGAGGGAAGATTTGGGATTGTTTGTGTTTCGTGTTCTCATAATCGAGTTAGAAAGTTACAGATTATGCAGACAAATTTTGGTTACACCTGATGCTTTTGTTCCTCCTCCGCTGCAAGATGGGAAATCCATCAGGTATCGAGTTCTAGATCTGGCTCCTTCGTCAAGTATCCATACCAATGTTTTCATCAGATTTATTAAATCTCTTCTGGAAATCCATGGTGTATCAGATCTGACATCACTTAAATTCATAGATTTAGTTTCGTTTTTTCTTATAGCATCATCAAATCAATTTAGGGTTTAGATTTACAATTTGGTACAGATGTTTAATTGCGTTCTTAGATGAGAAATCATTATTTTTTTGTACATTTTTAATAATTTTGAGTTTTATGTGAGTTTTCCTCGTGTTTATAATGTTCATAGTGATAGCAATGTTTGAGAAAGATATTGCAGTAGTGGAAGAGGTGGCTTTTGTGTGTTTTAATGATCCTCACCATAGATATATAGGGACGGTGCTTTAGTGGGGAAACTAGAGTGAGGACATGTCCTCACCGCAGAGCTTTGGTGAGGACATTTTGACTTATGGAGAGGACTTTTGTCCTCACTATAACCAATTTTTCTTGTAGTGAGAGTGATGACGATGGAGCTATAAAAAGTCAACATCTTCCGATGAGCAGGTGATTATGGAGCTCCAAGTACTACAAACAAAAATGTCATTTACTGACACACGAAAAGTGTTATTAAAAGTCAAAAAGTGTCACTATAGGTGTTATAATTTCTTACGTACACAACAAAAAGAGTGGATAAAAATGGAGTGGGTATAAATATATAGTGACTGAAAATGTATGTGGGTATAGGTCTCAAGTATATTTTAGTGACAGAATTTTTGTGTCACTACCTAATAAAAGTGTGGGTAAAAGATTGTTATATACATACTATCTTTTATAAGTGACACTAAAAGTATGATATAGTGACATTTTTTTGTGTCACTAAAAGCGTGTGTCATTAAATGACACTTTTCTTATAGTGAAATATCAACGCCCTCCGGTGATCAAGTAAAGATGGAGCTCAAAAAAACAACGTGTCCCGGGAGCTAATGAAGATAAATCAACGTTCTCTGTTGAATACGGATAAAGACCGGAGTGAAGCTTTGATTTATGGAGAGAAAACTAGATAAGGATAGGAAGAAAAGTAGGTGGACTGTGTTCACATGGAAAGAGAAACTAACATAGAACTTTTATTCTCAACAGTTTATTTATTTTCTCCAATAAAAAGTCATGAGCCAAAAAAGAAGGGTTAAAATTGTAATTTGAATTGTAACAACCTAGCTTTTAACCAAACTTTGATTTATGCATTTGAGCTAATAATGTAGTTTAATTACATTATTTGAATTTTAATTTAATTAAGTAATGAAAATATTTAATTAAGTTAAATCAATGATATAAAGTATTTTGATGATCAAAATAAAAGGGATGTAATATGTGTAAGTGGAGGGGTTAAAGTTGTCAAATGCTAAAAGTTGAAATATATAATCCCAAATAATGGAATTAATGACCATTATCAACATTTAAGGAAATTGATCTCTCTCTCTCTCTCTCTCTCACTCTCTCTCTCTCTCTCTCTCTCTCTCTCTCTCTCTCTCTCTCTCTACGGCTCCTTCAAAATTTCTTCAAAGAAGTTCATAAATATGCAATTAATTGAAGATTCAAGACAATAGAAGGTTACAACAAACATCAAACATCATCAATTGACAAGAATTCATGGTAATAATTACTTAAATTTTTATGTTTTTGGGTTTATGTTCGGTTTTATAAAAACCGAATTGATGATCTGAAATATAACATAAATTTGTGTTGCATGTTCAAGTTTTCAATAAATAATCATGTATTTAAGTATTTAGAAGTTACAGAAACAAAAATTGTAAGTTGGATCGTTCAAATTAAGTAAAAATCTGACTTTTTGTGAAAATTTGTGTTCTTGACAAGAAGTAAGGATTTTGGACGATTTTAGGAGATTTAATGTGTTAATGATAGGGAAAATGGTATAAAAACAACCCAAGTATGATAATACAACTTTATTTAAAGTTGCATGTTAATAACAATGGGTTTAGTGGATTTTTGGTGAAAATCCGTATGAATACAAGATAGAACACCAAGAACAAAATCTGGAAATTTACAAGTCATGGGATCCGAATTCGGATGTGATGCCCATTTCGGATCTAATTCGGATGAAATGTTCATTTCGGGCCTACTTTGGTTGAAAGTTGAATCGAATTCGGATGAGGATTGATCCGAACTCGGATGGTCCGAATCCGGATGACCCAATTCGGATGGTCCGAATTCGGTTACTTAATCCGGATGTCCTATTTTTGATAATTTAAAATAACAAATAAAATGATTGAATTGAATTTAACAGTTATCAGAATCAGATCAAATAAAGATTTTAAAGCTAAAAGCTAATGATATTGTTATGATATAATTCTGGACAGGTTCAGATAAATTCTGAACAAAGAACTAAAGATTTAAAGATATTGAAAGTGGGTCACAGATTTAAAAAGAAAAGCCAGAGTCCAGAAAGACAAAGATTAAAGATAAATCCTGATTTAACTCAGGTGGTGGATTTAATCTGCTTAATAAAGACCACAGAACCAGTGAGTTATAGATATTCAGTTTTACATGCTAGATTCCGGTTGAGACATATTGTTGATGATAGTTTAATTTGACATTCATACATGCTCAGCTGGATTGTGACTTGTGCTCACCATGGTTCGGTGATGCTCTGTGGATCATGATAGCTATTTGATTTATCATTTCGGATGACATTGTACTTACAGTTCATTTCAGATATTGCTATGAGTTTATTGCTATCATGACCTTGATGACTTATGCTTTCATTATTACTCGCATCTTTGACATATTGATTCAGCTTAGCAAGATTAGTCTTGTCGGTCTATTGTTCTAGACCATGCTACTTCACCAGTTTTATTGAACTTGGTATTGATATTCTGATGTTTCCTCATGTTGATTACTGGTAGCTAGCCCAGTACAAGTGGATAGCTTCCACTAAAATCGTGAGCGTGGGCTAAACACCATCTAACTCTATGACTACTATGTCTCAATCATGAGTGGCTGTAGCGGCAGTCAAGATATATCACGCTAGCCCCATGATCCGCTTGATTAATGCATGTAATCTGAAAATCTATATTCTCACTAAGCTTTGCTTACAGGTGTTGTTTACACTTTTTACAGGAAAAGATAAAGGTAGTCACCTGCCGGACCTAGTTCTTAGGTCTTACAAGAATCAAGTTGAAGTCTTCATAGACCACTACTCAACAACCCTTTTGGTACAGATTGGCAGAAAATAATTATGGTGGTTTGGGTAGATTTGATTTGATTGTATGATGACATGAATTAGATTAGTCTTGTACCCTTTATAAGTTTAATTTGAAAACTGTAATTCTAAACTAAAACTGTATTAAACTTATCCTAATATTTTGTACTTATAATTTGAAATTCCGCAATATAATTACTATATCTTAGTTATGATTGATATCGTGTTGCATGATGTGGGACCTAGACTTTGAGGACTGCTCCGTAAGGAGTGGCCTTCACATGAATGGTTAATTAATTTATTCAAAGCCGAAAAACAATCAATATATTTTCGTCCCGTATCAATTTCATTAAGATTCCCGTATCAATTTCATTCAGACATCTAAATCATTTAGCACCAAATCATTCTGCAATTACCAAACAACCCTAAGTAATTATTACTTCAAAACAAGGAACAATACTTGAAATTTCGTTGACATACTTGACTTCTTGATCCATTTGAAGATACATGTTTGCCCAAGCAAGATAAGTGGATGATAGAAATAACTTAAGAAAGAGAATGTGCTTAATTTGCATGATGACGTAAGCACAAAGAAAAAGAATACTCCGATGTTAACCACCATTAAAATAATATACGAGTAGCTAGCCCCGTATATAGATTGGCAGGGTCGTCTCATGGATTTTGGAGGCCCTGTGCTTGTGATTACAACATAGCTCTTAAATATTTTAAATAGTAAATTGGTCATTTTGAGACTCGACTTTAATAGGTAAAGTGAAGGTCTTGAATAACAAAAAAAAGTATTAGTAAGAAATTAAAATAAATAATATGAATCAGTGATGCACAACGTATACATGTCAAATACAGAAAATTTTTATTGGTCTAAATTTAGATCTTCATTATGACCGTGAGGCCCTACGAAATTGAGGGGTCCTGTGCGGTCGAGCCTCTCGCACACCTTAAAAGACGCCCCTGTAGATTGGTCTCCACTTTTAGCACGTTTAGTGCAAGACATGTATTTGTAGTAGTGTATGCTTGACTTATATTATGTTTTATTTGGAATAAATGATGCTTTTATCTTAGGATGTTACATAAGCAACCCAAAGATTTAAAGTCACAATTAACATTAGTGTTTAACTCCACAAGTTTATATATACGATATCAAATAAAAGCCTCTATGGGTGACTCATGTTTCTTTTCAGACATTGCTGCTATACTACTTTCTCCCTTATCTTCTAATATGTAAAATTTTGAATAAATTTTTATTTATGTTGTTGACCAACTTAAAGTATATTAAAACATGTTTAAAAATAGATTGCTACCTACTTACAACCATCTTTAGTAAGCTACACAACCCTACATCTTGAACAAACAAGCAACAATCCAAGAGTCATCGGGTCTTAAAAGCAGTGCTACTCTATGGACAATAAAGACACCACGTCGTTATTGAGAAATGAAAATGTTGGAAGCAACCTAAATAATGCAAAAACTAAAATGCGTATATTCTACTGAAATTGTGCATGCCCCTAATAAACAACATGTTAATGATAAACAACTTGTTACTGCTACAAATAGTTTCTATTGGTAAAATATACTAGTCATACATGATTAGTTTAGAATAGGGGGTCTATTACTAAGAGCATATATGATACAAATTCATCCTTACACAATCATACAACTCACCATTTTAGGTTAAATGCATCTTATAAAGGTACTTGCTACTCACATGAGCGACTAATACTGAAGTCTTATAAGGTGCTACTGGCCACTACCGTATGAAACACGAACCACTATATGCTACAGTCTACTAGAAATGTTATTGGATGCTCCGATACAGAATTTCTATGTATTAACTACTAGACACAAGCTACTAAAACACATTTTTTTAGAATTCAGAACCCAAAACTGATGCAGGGGCATCACAACCATGATCACAACATCTCAGGCATGCTCTTTAGTCGGTGATCAATGGTCGAGATGCTAGGCTAAAGATGTCAGCCCTGGTTGCCCCCAGGATCACTTTCTCACCCCCCCCATGTTCATTACGATGGCGTAACCAGCTGCAACCTGCTTAGCCATGTTGTGGTCATGATCAAGCTAACACGACCACGATTGCAGGGCGTCTTCAATCTCTGGTTCTGTTGGTTTCTGTCCAACCAATGTATAACTTGAAACTTATAATTCCAGCTAGATACTTGGGCTCAATTCACCCAAAAAAATATCTTTAAAGATAACCATAAAATATACTTTGATTTTTAACATGATTTAAACCAATATAAACAATTAACCACAATGGTGGTGTCCTAGTGGCAAGACTTGGTCTTCAAGGAAAAAGTACTCAGAGGTCTTAAGTTCAATCATAGGAGCAACAAAAAATACCTCTTTATGGCCATACCGGGATGACTCGGGGCTACCCACAAAGCGGGTAGTCACATTGGGATTAGTCGGATCGTAAAAGCGGATTGAAACCCAAGTTACCAAAAAAACTTATTGAATATTACAACTACTATCTTCGATTTATGTTACTTACTATATATGAATAATTTGCTTGCTAGTGGCTCGCAAGGATCACAAACATACATATGTATTCGAAGGGTTTTAGTTGGGAATGAAAGAATTGAGGTGCTTGGCTCACTTATAGATGTTTTTGTCGCAGTCTGGGTATTTATACGAGATACCAGCCCGCTTAACCAACTAACTGTTGAGTCTAAATTAACCATCAACCTTTTAAAATGTAATATTTTTATAATATTTAAGTTTCACACCTGTTTTATATAAAACGTAATTGTCTAACACACTACAAGAATATTCAGTATT
The DNA here is from genome assembly GCA_020465985.1 of Centrapalus pauciflorus. Taxonomy (NCBI): domain Eukaryota; kingdom Viridiplantae; phylum Streptophyta; class Magnoliopsida; order Asterales; family Asteraceae; genus Centrapalus; species Centrapalus pauciflorus. The sequence goes on from JAANYP010004038.1 coordinate 248,810, forward strand.
ACCGAGGGACGGATCCGTCGGTTCTCCATCGGAAATAGGTATTACTGACGGCTTACCGAGGGTCAATATTCATTACTATATTCTGGTCGGTAACCGACGGAAATATTTTACCGACGGATTACCGAAGGTATTGTTACCGATGGGATTTACCGACGGATTTACGAGTGTCACTATTACGGACGGCTTACCGAGGAAAGATGTTACCGAGGGATTACCGACCATATGCTTTACCGACGGTTTGCCGAAGGTTGTTTACCGACGGCATACCGATAACATACCTGTGTTTTTCAGATGTTTCTTATAATTTATAATCTACAATACCAATAATCCAAGTGTCATTATAAAACCAAAAATTGCAATTAACATACTAATTTAATAACCCATTGATAAAGTTCCAATAACATTAACATATATTAGTACAACAAATTAAAAGCAAAATTTGACAACATCATCAATGAAAACTAACTCAAACGTCCTTAATGTCACTAAAATTTTTGTCGGATGACAAATTCTACTAAAAGGGGGTATGTGGAGAAATTGAAGTTAAATTGATGGCAACATGTCTTCTATTTTCCTGTTTAGTTTGCCAAATGTGCATCTATCTCTTGCTTCATCTTCCTTTTTTGCTCTTCCAAAGTTGTTTCGATTTCTTTATCTATTCCACCAACAAGTTGTAAACCTACAAATAACAAACATAAACATAGATAAATAAATTAAAACCTATATAGGAAACATTAGGACATTAAAACCACGAAAATAAATTATGAAGGACTATTATTCTATAATTAAATTAGTCAAAAGCATGACCGGCAATGACCATAACTTAATCAAGAAATATTATAGGTGTGACTTCAAATACATCCAAGGGAAACAGAAAGACTGATGGACTATTATGCTTGGTATTTATGACTAAACATACATACATAAATCTATAGCTATTTAAACTGTATAGATATGACTTAACAATCATTACTAGAAAAAGGCTAATCAAGTTATAAGATGTTTCTTTCAGGTTATAACAAGTTATAATGGTTCATATTGAGCATTCACTAATACTTATTGTTTATAAATGTTATAATAGGTTAGAACGGGAGGTTATGTTGAATATTACAAGTACTTATTGTTAATTTGATATCATTACAAGTTTATAATGGGTCATGTTGGACTTTAAAAATCATTAGTTGTTCTTATAAGGTTATTGTAAGTCATATTGAGCCTTAACAATTATTGGTTGTTCTTAGCATGTTACAACATGTTATAATGAATCATATTAGACTTTGACAAAACTTATTGCTCATCTAAGTCATAACAAGTTATAAGTCATGTTGGACTTTAAGAAAACTACTAATTATTCATTTAATATTAAAACAAGTTATATTAGGCATTGTTCGGCCCTAACAAATACTAGTAGTTCTTATAATGTTATAACAGTTTATAGTTAATCATATATATGGATTATGTACACATATATTATTTGTTTAAAAAGTAACTCATTACCTATTAATATCAACTGATTACAACTAATTATATTTTTTGTTGCTAACATGTATATGGACGTGCGTATATGAATTGTATTCATATTTAATGATCTATTTTTTTTTGGAAAATACAATGTTTCTGAGGGATTACCGAGAATTTACCGACGGAATTACCGAGGACAAAAGCCATACCGAGAGAATGCCGATGGGATGTTTTCGAGGGATTACCGACAATTTTTTTTAACGAGGAATTTCCGAGTGCTTACCGAGGGAATGTTACCGACGGATTACCGACAACATATTTAACCCTTAGTAATCCCTCGGTAAACTCTCGTTATTAGCGACGAAATAGCGAGGGAAGTCCCACCGTCGGAAAGCCCTCCTCAGTATACCCTCGGTAATCCTTCGGAAATTTGCATATCCACAATTCGTCAGAAATTTGTCGGTAAGTCGTCGGTAATACCGAGAGATTTTTTCTGTCGGTAAAAGTCAATTTTCTAGTAGTGCCAATAGACCAACGTTTCAAAATTTTCAATTATAATGGATCCAACTTGATATTACTAAATTAACCTGGCACTAAGAAAATTCCACGTACCTATTCTATTTTAAAGTTGTAACAATTAGAATGTTCCAAATAGGTTGAATTGATAGAAACATATGCTATATTTAATGTAACACCCCAAAATTTGTAAAACAATTTAATAATAACTAATTATAACACTTGAGTTATTCAATGGAATACTTTGTTATGATTAGAATAATTATGTTAAATTATCCATTTGGGTATTGGAGTTTAAATGATATTCAAATGATGGTAATGTGGTTGTGTTTTAAATAAAAGATGGTTATGGAGGGGTGTGTAAGGGAAATTGTGTGAAGTTGAAGGGTTAGGGGTGGCTAAGGGCCAAACCCCCTCCCCTTTTCTCTTGCAATCGTCCAACACAAACACACACATGCACATTTCTTGTTTTGTGGAAGAAGAGAGAAAGAGAAGAGGGAAAAACTAGGGTTTGGGAATTGATGATCAAAAGTGGAAGATTGAAAGCTAAATCTTGGAATATTGTGATATCCTTGAAGGTATGATCATCTTCTTCTCTTTTCTTGTCTCCATCTTCTCCATTTCTCCATTTTTGGAGAATGAAACCCAAAATGGGTTTATCTTGAGTTGTTTAGTAAAGACTCAAATCTTTTAGTATGTTGTTATATGATCAAAATGGAGCCATAATATGCAACTACATTTGGTAGTTTGTGTTAATTTGAGTTAGTTTTGGTTGAAATCCAATTTAGGGCTCAACTGAGTTCACAAGGATCAATTAATGAAATATTTGTGTTTTTTATGTTTTGGGAGCTCTAAATGAGCTCAAATATATGTACAAATACTTTGTCAATTGTTTAGTAGTAATGGTAGTTGATGGAATTAATTTTCGTGGTTGGGACATTAAAACCCGTAGGGAAGAAGTGCACGTCTGTGGTTGACTCGACGAGTCGCCCCATGAGACTCGACGAGTTGAAACCCTCTGTCCAAAAATTTGATTTTGAGCTACCGGTTAAAGGGTCCTAAATTTTAATTTCAAATTCGGGTCTCATAGGGTCCCGAAACGTTGGGTATTCAGTTTAGAACCCGAAACCATGTTGGGAATGTTTTAAAGACTATTTAGAACGTTGGGGTTTATAATTAATATATATAAACTATATTGAGGTGTTTATTGTTGTCTAAATCCAAGTGGAATGACTTGGGCCTTTATAGGCCAACAGCCGTTCGGTTTGAGGACCGAAACTAAGTTCAGTGGACTTTATGAGTCAATGTGCAACTTGAAACTTACTTGCACACTATATGAAACTTTTGTAAGTAAATTGAGTTGTTGAAGTTCATTCGGTGAAGTTAAGCCTCGTTGGGGCTTATTGTGACTCGGTTTGGAAAACCTGAAGTTATACAATATCAAGCACTGTGAGTTCTAGCATTTATACTCACGATGAACATTATATGTGGGGACTGTGTCATAACATGCTACATATGTGACTTGTTGGATGTCTATCTACTTATACCTTGCATGTTTTATTATATTGGGATGGGATTGGGAATATATGTCATAAACCGAATGCATTGATCTATAGCATATTGATTGTCCTTTCTCTTGGTCTCACCTGGATATCCATTATTTAATGGACTAGCTATAAGTCAGCAAATTAAGCGATGGACTAGCTCTAAGTCAGCAAATCGACCATTATATATTGGACTAGCTCTAAGTCAGCAAATTGAGTTGTATATTGGTGACTAGCTCCAAATTGGAATTGAGCATTCCGTCATATGAATGTTGGTTATATTATTTGGATATCTTGCATGCATGGTTCATCTTGCTTTATAAATTCTAGTAACTTACTCAACTTTGTTGACCCTTTAGTTGTCTATTCTTTTCAGGAACCGATAAGGGTAAGGTCCGGCGACCTCCCATCAGTGACTTAGTGACTTACCATTGGAGGCATTTAGTTGGGCCTCCACATTTTGGTACATACTTTTGATGTGCAGCTTTTGGGGGAGGGATTGATAGAAGACTTCCCAACTTTTGAAAACATGTAATCGGGGTTCACCCCCTCTTGATTAACTTTACATATAAATGGTGATAGAACACTTGTCGAAACTGGATCCGTGATTTGACACACTTTGTTGGATGTGTGAAACAAAGTGAATTGAATTACGTGATGACTATGGTACTTATAAAATTTTAAAATCTGACCTTATTTCCGGAATTATGGTTATTAATTATTGTTAATTTGGCTTTAAAACATTTATATTAGTTGTAAGGGTGTTTCAATTAATGTTACTACTAATTAGTAATTTATGATAAATAGAATTGATATTGAAAACGTGTAAAAGTTTTAAAATAAAAACTAGTTATAATTGTTAAAAGTGAATGATAAAAATTCTTCTTTTGAGAAAATCATTAGGATCAATTTTTTAATTTACTCTTATACTAGATTATATACCCATGTACTACATGAGTTGAATTAAAAAAATATATTTAAAAATATAACTATTCATAAAAGTATAAAAATCTTGAGTTTATTATATTTGAATTTATTAATTATTAGATTAGTTAGATTAGATGGAGTAATGGATTTGATGTGATTTAATTTGAATTCAAATTTAAGTTTTATAAATCACATGTGGCAAAAGGAAGTTTCGACACGTGGCAAATTAAATAAGAGACTGACACGTGGCACATTAGTTACTCATTTAATATTATTTATATTTAACAATATTTATTATTTATAGATATAGATTATAGATAGATTCGTAGATTATAGATGTGTGTTCCTAACTTTTGAAAGGAGAGAAAAATAAGTAATAGAAAAGAAGAGAAAGGGAAAGATTTAGAAGGAAATAATCAAAACAAAGTAATGAAGAGAAAAAAAGGGAGGAAGAAAAGAGCAAATTCAAGAAATTTTATCATGGGTGTCACTATTTTGGAGGTAATTTAATATAGGGACGAGCAAAAATCTCATTTTCCCCGTCCCGTACAGGTCCCGGGACCGATAACTATTAGCCGAAGATGGTACGGTACTCGAGACCAATATGTGACTTAAAAATTGGGAGTCAGGAAAATGGGAGTCGGTACTAAATTAATTCGGGAATTCTCAGCACCGGATTGCGAATATAAATAGTCATGCTTTTAAAATTCCTAATTTATTTCATATCATTTCCTAAATCCTAGTTATATGCAAAACTGATTTTAAACCCCGATGTCCCATTCATAATTCTTGGCAAACAATCATTCAACACTTATGAAATTGTCATTAGTTAGTTTAAAACTGTTGTTAACTTTTGTTTTTTTTTTTTTTTTGTTTTAATTTTAATATCCTACATTTGCAACACTATAAAACCGTCACTAATTGGTATAAAAGATGTTACCAAATTTTGTTGGCATTGTACGACATGCATCATAAGTTGTACATCAAACAATGGTACTAAACGGTACTAGTGCCGATTTCTCGATACTGAATACGGTAATATCACAACTTGGTACGGTACTCGGTCTCTTATTTTTCTTTCAATTTAGAATTTGGTACGATACTAATCCCATGAATATCCTTAATTTAATAGTTAGGTGTCAGAATAACGTAGGGTTGTGGGATTTATTTCTTTTTTCTTTCCTATAAAGCATTTATGGTGAGAACATGTCATCCCCAAAAGTTAGTTTTGATGGGATTTCCTTTATTTTGGATGGAAATTTAAAATTTTAAAAAGAAACCTATAGTGAGGACATGTCCTCACGAGAAATAACTCAGATTTTTTAGTTTTGATGAGAATTTGATTTAACTTTGGCAGAAATGTTAAAAACCTAAGGTGATGACATGTCCTCTCCAAAACTTGCATGAAATAAAAGTCAAAAACTTGAAATGTTTTAATTTTGGTGTGGAATAAAAAATCAAAAATTAAAATTAAAATAGTTATGGGAAGGACGTGTTCTCACCATAGCTGTTTGTTTACTTTTTTTTAATTAAGTTCTATCTATATTAAGTTTAGTGATTGGATAAAACTGTTGTTTGTTGTTTTATGTGTTGAATGAACTCACTGAATAAACAAAATTACGTATTTACCATTCAACTTAATAATTTCTTTAACAAAAAGTCAATAATAATTATCTTTTATAGTTTACCAAATCTTTGATTCAAAAGATACAAAGTTCTATTCTTACAGTGTCAGCTGCTTATTTCTCACTATAAAACTTCCCACAAAGTCAAAACACAGTGCATTAAATAAAAATATTAAATTAAAAAGCAGTTCATTTCAAACCATTTATTAGAAATCTCACTTCGTCATGATGCAGAATGAGATAAAGGAGGAACAGTTCCACTTCAATCAATATACAAAAATTCCACTTCAATCGATATTTAAATAAGAGACAGAGGAGGAAAACGGGATGTTGGAGGAAGAACTCCACTTCAAAAATCCAATTAATCAACACAGAAAAATAAGTAAAAGGAGATGAAAGGGAAATAAGGAGCGGTGGCATCTCCAGCAGAAGTGGCGTGAATAAGGGGAGTGAAGCATCAAGCATGCATCTTTCTTTAGAGAGAGATGTTTGATGGTTCTAAGCTAGGAATGAGAATGATCTAAAGAGTGGGAGGGTAAACTTGGAATGTAGGAAAACTGAATGTGCAGGACTCCACTTTCTTGACTTAACTGGATGGCTGACCGACCTTTCCGGCTTAATTATTAAATTTTAAACAAACACTATAATATACTTGTCCTGATTAAGTAATTTAACCCATTAATTTAATTATGTCACAAACAAACACCCCTTAATAGCGAAAAGTAAAAACTCTTGACATTTAAAAGAAAACTCAATGTGTTTGGCTATGTTTCTTAGACAGAGAAACTCCTAATATCAAAGGATACATGGGGCTAAGGATAAAGTGGTGAGGTGGAGTTTTAACAAACAAGGAACCTCAAATATATGATGTTTGAAGAGTTACAACTCAAAATATGAAGAAACATTGAATAGGATCTACTTGAAATATGAAGGTTGAAGTACAAATCATTAATGAGAAACCTGTATTTTTTTTTTCTTCTTCTTCTTTTCAGTTTATCATCTTCTTGGAACACCGGTGTCACCATGCAAAATCATTAGTGTCACTTTTATATCAATAATATGTAAATATATGTCCTAAAAAATTTATCGATGTCAAATGTGGCAACCATGGTTGAATGCTAGATCCTTCCTTTTATCTCCTTAAAATAACTCAGAAACACTAATTATTTTTATTTATTTAACCTCTCCCTAAAAAATGAGAACATGAAAATGTTTTCATTTTTTATTTTTTCGAATCTTTTCCTTACTCCCCAATATTAACTCGAGAACATAGCGAAATACAAATAAGAAAATTACTATATATATCATCCATGAAAGATAGTGAAGGTATCTATTACAATCTTAGAGGATGCTTGGTTGGATGTATTATTAAGGTGATGAAAGTTCCCATTTTTTTCATTCCTCATTTTTTTGTACACCTCAACGTCACATCAATTTTCTCTCTCCACCTTCCCCACATTTCTAAATCTTTCCATCTTTCTTAATTTTTTTTAAAGAAATCCATTTAAATTAATAAAACAATTAAAACTAAAATAATTAATTTCAAAAATATTTTAAACTATTACATAATTAAAACTTATCTAATTAAAAATAAAAAAATACATAACAATAAATAAAACTTAAAATTACGAAAATAAGTACGGGTACAAAAACTAGATGAACATTAAAAAAATATAAACTAGCTGTCTATAGTCCATAGTCCAGGGCTTGTTGATTACGTTCATATTCGTCTTCCGATAACTCCGAAGATGGTGATGACAATGACTAGGAGTGTTCATTTTCGGATTATCCGATTATCGGTTATCCAAATATCGGATACATGAATTTTACTATCTGAATCTGTATTCGCTTTTCGGATATCCGAAATTTTGGAGTATTCGAAAACTGGATATCGGATTATCCAAAAATTAAAAATTATAATTAAACTTAAAATTATAAAATGAATTCAAATATACAAAATACAAATCTATATACCTTTTAATATGTAAAAAATAATTGTGTCTTAAACGAAAATTATATCATGCTTTTTAAACTTAAAACAACAAAAAAAACATGTCAAAAGATAGTAAAATATATTTAAATGAGTTATAACTAAGTTAAAGCTACATTATACATTTAAAATTGCAAAATATAATTCTTCTTAGTCAAATAATGTATCACAAAAACATTTAATATAATTTAACTTTTTTTAAAAAATTGGATTTCGGATAATCTGAAAACCCGAAATTATGCGAAATCCGAATCCGAATTCGAAATTTCGGACCATCCGATTTTTAGATACCTCAAATTCGGATAATACGAAATTTCGGATAATTTCAATTCGGGTTTTTGAATTTCAGATCGGAATCTCGTATTCAGATATTTTTGAACACCCCTAACAATGACATGAAGACGTATACGGTTTCATCACAATAAAAATAAAATGAAAGGTGTGTGGGAGTTTAAATTGAAAGAGAGAAATTTGAGTGTATTGATTGAAAAGTGTGAGAATGTAATGTATCGGAGTGAAGTATTTATAGAGTGAAAATATTAAGTGAAATTTTTTTTAATTAAACGGTCAAATGATCGTTGAGAGTTAAAAAAAAAAAAACGAAGTCGTTGAGTATAGCAAGGTCATGGAGAGGTGGAATGAAGTCGGGGCCGTGAGAGAGGGGTGGTGTAGTCGGCGTCCCCCACCCCATGTGGCAAAGCCGAAAGGTCTGCGGCCTATGCATACCCATCCCTCTAAGGTAAGGAATGACAATGATAATCCTTAAAGATGATTGATGTAATATAATATAATTACTAGTTTATAACCCGTGTATTACACGGATAATTTGAATAGGGTGGTAAACTTAAAATTAGAAAAAATTAACTTTAAGATAAGATTTTTAATTGGTTTATATTTGATTGATGATACACTTTAGATTAATATCTTATTTGAATTGTTTTATATTGGAATTTTAATTTATTTAGAAAGAAAAATATAGATGTATTTAAAATTTTTAATATAATGAATTGACAAATTATAAATAAAAATTTTAACGTATGACAATTTGTTATTTATTTTTTTTAATATTTATATATAGATAAATGTTTGTAACAATAATAAATAATAATTAAATCATAACACACTATTGTAAATATAAATTTAAGTTTAAAATTCTAGTTTTTATACAATCCAAAATTTTAAAAAATCAAATTTGAATTTTTTAAAAATCATCTTTATCTTTTAACACCAAATTGGTTATATAATATTTAATTATGGTAAAAATATAATAAAATATTTAATTAAAATACATGTATCATTAATATATGATGACAAGTGACATCATAAAAGAAAAACAAGTTGCATCTAGTTACTTATTTATTAGGATTTATGGATAGATTTATAAGATATATATATATATATATATATATATATATATATATATATATATATATATATATATATATATATATATATATATATATATATATATATATATATATATATATATATATATATATATATATATATATATATATATATATATATATAACATATGTCCAATTGACCATGGTAAAAATCGACTGTTTAGAAAGAAACCAACATTCGATAATGATGTCTTTGGCTTTTATTGTGAGTAAATAATATATAAAATTAAAGAATAGAATTAAATTTGTAAGTAATTAAAAAACAGAATTAAATACTCTTTTGCTTCTAAATTGAAACATTTCAAACGAATGAACCGTGCATCATATTTTAAGTAAATAAAAATATATAATATATAAAATATAAATTTAAAAATAGAATTGAAAATATTAAGTTACATATGTCAATACATGAATGTGCAAAATGACATTCTAATAAATCGAAATGTGACATCTATTTAGTTATTTATTAGAATAGATAGATGTATTGGATGAGTTTTAAATTTAATGAATAATTATCTTTAATAATATACAAACTTAAAATATTATTATAAAAAATAATATACAATAGTGATATTAATTAGAAATAAAGAAATTATTATAATTATAAAAATATGAAAATAATTTTGGTATATTCTAATTGTTATAAATAAGTAGTTAGGATAAAAAAATGTTTAATGATAACGGTCAAAATATATACTAAAGAAGTTATAAAAATAAATCAATCTAGGTAAATTAGTTAATTAGGTGTTATATTGAAAAGTAATTAAAATGAATTCATTTTCATTGATAGACTTAAATTTCATAGTAATTAATTTTATGTTTTAAAATGAATTAAATGGGCAATTAAAAGAGTTATTTACTAAAGGGTAGATATATAAATTTTTTTTTACCAAATTCTTGTACTCTTGAATTTAATTACTAAATGATTGTACTCTTTTGAAAAAGTTATTTATTATTCTTTATCTTTTTCTATTTTTTTCAACTTCTACATATTAAAAAGTATAAATTACAAAATTGGTCCCTAAAATATCTAATTTGATCATTTTTTAAAAATGTCAAATTCATTATTTTTAATTTGTTTCACTTTTGATCAATTTGTTTCATAGTATGTAAAAAATGTAAATATTTATATATTCAATCTTATATAATTAGTCCTTCAAATTATTAAAGTATTTTAATAATAATAATATATTATCATATTTATATATTTTGTTAAACTAAAAGTTATATATTTTATGAAAACGTCAAAATGACGTATTTTGTTTATTTAGAAATAAATCTGAACGTATCTACTTCAAGAAATAATTAAATCACAGGCTATATATTTCATTGAAAGCTCTAAAATATCTTATAATATTTTATATTATACAACTTTATAAATCTAAACATTATAATTAAAAAAATCTCTTTTTTATAGATCTATAAAACATTCTCTTATTGGTAGAAAAATAAGAAAGACATCTTTTACAAATCTGGTTTAACAAAATATATAAACTTAATTTATTTTGATTTAACCACAAATGAAATCACAACGTATAATATAATGAAATCACAACGTGTGTGTGTGTGTATATATAATTGTGTGTGTGTGTGTGTGTGTGTGTTTATTTGTTTATATATTTACATAAAGTGCAATAAAGTGAAACTAATAAAACAGTTTAAAAGTGAAACGAAATAAAAAAAAATAAAATTGACATTTATCAAATTAAATCAATGTAGGGATCAATTGTGTAATTTAGGATTTTAAAATATAAAAGTTGAAAATAAAAAATTAAACATGGAAAGACAAAAGGAATAATAAATGACTAATTTTAGGGATGAGCAAAAATCCTATTTTTCCCGTCGCATCCTGGTACCGTCCCGAACCCGTCCTGGTATTGGTACCGATTAGCCGAAGATGGTACGGTACTCGGGATCCATATATGATTTAAATTGGGAGTCGGAAAAGCGGGAGTCGGGACTAGTTTAATTTGGGAATTCCCGATACCGAATTAGGGTATAAATAGTCATGTTTTTATAATTTTTAATTTAGTCCAATATGCAAAACTTATTTTAAATCCCAATTTTCTCATTCCTCATTATTGGCAAACAATCATTTAACACTTATGAAACTATCAGAAGTTAGATAAAAGTGTTGCTAATTTTTTTTCTTTGGGGTTTTTGTGTTTTATTCAACATTTATAACACTATTAAAATTGTTAATAATTGGTATAGAACTGTTACCAATTTTTTTAGCATTATACGTCATGCATTATACGATGTAAATCGAACAATGGTACCAAACGAGACTAGTACCAGTTTCCCGGTACCGAATACGGTACTAGTACCGATCCCGAATATAACAACTTGGTACGGTACTCGGTCTCGTATTTTCGTTTAATTCAGGAGTCGGGAAATCGGGATTCGGGACGGGTCGGTACGGTACTAATCCCAAGCTCATCCCTAGGTAATTTAAACAAATACCATCATTTGGTAAATAAATTTAAAAGTACAAGTGTTTGGGAAATAAAATTTTAAACCACTATATATGTTTTTACAAATAACTCCAATTAAAAAGAGTTATTTTAGGAAAATTGGGAGGAAAATGAGAATTTGGATAGTTGATGTGATGACATGTGACATAAGATGTTCTCGTTAATTAATATATAAAGATTTAGTATAGCATATACTAGTTTATTACTCGAGCATTACACGTGATACTTAAATAATTGTTTTTTTTAATTTGTATAAATTTAAAAATTATTTTAGAAACAACAAATAAAATAGTAATATTATACTGTTAAAAAGATTATTGCATATAATAATACATAACCAAGAATTAAATAATAATAAAGAAAGAAATAATTATAGAAATATGGTAAACAGTCTTTTTTTTCTAAATAATTTAATTATTTATTCTAATATTTTAAAAAACTTGCACTACTACAAATTGAAGCTAATGCAACACTTTTAAAAATTGTTGCTTATTTATTTAAGTTCACTCTAAAGCAACACATTGACAATAAGTGTTGCATATAATGATTTAATGCAATACTTTTTTTAAGGGAAAATGATATCAAATAGCTTTGAACTTTCGACTTTGTACACATTTATGTAGTAAACTATTTTTTGTGCACATTTGGTAGTCAAAGTTTCAAAATTGTTCCAATTTGGTAGTTGGCGTACCTTTTAACCGGTTTCTTTCGGTTTCGATGCCTACGCATGGACAATTTTTTAATGACGTGGCTACCCGTTTTTATATTATACCCGGTTTTATCTACGTGGCAACCCATTTTTTAAAATCACACGGGTTTATAACGCCGTATGAAATTAAGAAGTCACCCGGGTTTATAAAGTCGTTTTTAAAAAACCCGGTTATAACCCCGGGTGATTTTAAAAAATGGGTTGCCACGTAGATAAAACGGGGTATAATATAAAAACGGGTAGCCACGTCATTAAAAAATTGTCCACATAGGCATCGAACCGATTAGAAGGTACGCCAACTACCAAATTGGAACAATTTTGAAACTTTGACTACCAAATGTGCAAAAAAAAAAGTTCACTACATAAATGTGTACAAAATCGAAAGTTCAGAGCCATGTGATGCCATTTTCCCTTTTTTTAAAGTGTTGTCATTTTTACCAAAAAAATGCAACAATTTTCTAAAGTGTTGCTATTTTTACCAAAAAAATGCAACAATTTTCTAAAGTGTTGCAATTTTTACTAAAAATTGCAACATTTGTTTAAAGTGTTACATATTTCAAAAAAAAATGCAACACATTTTTAGAGTGTTGCATTTATAATGAAAAAAATGCAACACATTTTTAGAGTGTTGCATTTATAATGAAAAAATGCAACACATTTTTTAAAACATATAACATTTTTAAGTGTTGCATTTATAATGAAAAAAATATGACATGTTTTTAAATGTTGACTATACTGTTTCTTCTTGTTTTGTAATTTTGATTAAAAAATACACACAAAAGTTCAATGTCTAATTTGTTAACATTAATAAAATACAAAATTGATAGTACATGTTTTATTTTTTTTATTGCAATTAGAAAATTGGTTACAAATTTAAAATATCACAAGTGTGTGTGTGTGTGTGTGTGTATATATATATATATTATCATCGTTCCTTTGGGTTACACATGAAAACAACAGTTCACAACTATTTGAGTTTCTTTTGACTTTTGGTGGTATTCAGTCTTTTCACCCCTCCCTTTCATGCCTTCTGCCTTCAGTCTTTACCCACTTGCTGGGTAGGGTTTACACAGGTGACAATTCCTCTTCCAAACCATATTGTTCATGGGTTTCTTGCATCTTCACATAAATTTCCTCAACGACTGCAATTCTTAAGCGAAAAGATAAGGAAAATGCCATCTTGTTGTTCTCTGGCGTGAGAAAATTAATTCCCAAAGAATTCTTTAAAATTAAGGAGAGAATGCTCGCGAAACTAGATAACAGAAAAGGAAATAGGATCTCTATTACTTTGAGAGGAGAATCGTTGGGTTGACTGACGGACCCATGATTTCTATTAAACTTTAAACGTGTGTTTCTATAAAACCTTTTGAGTTTCTTTTGACTTTTGGTGGTATTTAGTCTTTTCACCCCTCCCTTTCATGCCTTCTGCCTTTAGTCTTTACCCACTTGCTGGGTAGGGTTTACACCGGTGACAATTCCTCTTCCATACCATATTGTTCATGGGTTTCTTGCATCTTCACATAAATTTCCTCAATGACTGCAATTCTTAAGCGAAAAGATAAGGAAAATGCCATCTTGTTGTTCTCTGGTGTGAGAAAATTAATTCCCAAAGAATTCTTTAAAATTAAGGAGAGAATGCTCGCGGAACTAGATAATAGAAAAGGAAATAGGATCTCTATTACTTTGAGAGGAGAATCGTTGGGTTGAGTGACGGACCCATGATTTCTATTAAACTTTAAACGTGTGTTTCTATCAAACCTTTTGAGTTTCTTTTGACTTTTGGTGGTATTCAGTCTTTTCACCCCTCCCTTTCATGCCTTCTGCCTTGAGTCTTTACCCACTTGCTGGGTAGGGTTTACACCGGTGACAATTCCTCTTCCATACCATATTGTTCATGGGTTTCTTGCGACTTCACATAAATTTCTCAACGACTGCAATTCTTAAGCGAAAAGATAAGGAAAATGCCATCTTGTTGTTCTCTGCGTGAGAAAATTAATTCCCAAAGAATTCTTTAAAATTAAGGAGAGAATGCTCGCGGAACTAGATAATAAAAAAGGAAATAGGATCTCTATTACTTTGAGAGGAGAATCGTTGGGTTGACTGACGACCCATGATTTCTATTAAGCTTTAAACATGTGTTTCTATCAAACCCTAATTAGCGGTCAGCATAAACGAGACATCGTGTTCTCGGTTTGAATAAGAGTGACAACGATGTTCATTTGATTCCAGTTCGAAAGCGATATCAAGACCTGATCGAAGACAAGATCAATGGAAATTTCTGGTTTGATTTTCTTGCTCAGTTTCTAATTTGTATACATGTTTTGGTCTTGATTTTCTTGTTTAGTTTTTAATATGTATACATGTTTTGGTCTTTGACTATCTGTTTATTGCATTCTCAATTCTCACACACTGTTTGTTCTTATATTTTTAGGTACGATTTGTTCTTATATCATTAGGTATGATGTACTAACCTGGAAAGAAAAACAGAGTGTGAGATGGCAACTATGTTCTTGTCTCTTCAGGTAGAATTTTTATTATCTTGTAACAACCATGTTAAACATCTCGATTCAGAGTTTTTTTTTTATTGAGTATGACATACGTGTGATTTCTTAACAATTTTATGTCTAAAAATTGACAATTTGCATGGTGTGTTTTGGGTTTTAACTTGGCACCTAAACCGGCCAAAATCATAACCATGTAAGGTTTGATTGATTCAGTTATGCTATGCTGAACAATTTGTTTGACCAAATGGTCTTTGGCCAAACGATATCAAGGTGTTGCCCAACCAAAGGGTTGTGGGTTCAAATCTAACTCGAGACATAGGTGAAGTGATACTCTTGGACAATTAGATGGTAGTGTAGGTAGCCTTTATAAATAGTTTGATTGATTTGGTTTATAGTTTTCTTGAGCAAGGAGCCAAATCTATAATGTTTCTTTGTGATCTAATGTTTCTACATTGCATACATACGGAAAAAAAAGAAGAAATTTATATTTTAGGTTAATAAAGAATTAAAGATGATGGATTGATGGGTTGTGCTTTGTAGTTTTGTTTGTGAAACCAGCTAGCCTATGCATGGGGCCATGGGCTAATGTAAAACACCCAGTGGAGACAAGAAAAAGAGCTTTATTGGAAACAAATTTCATATTCAACCACATGTATCAAACTTGAAGTACAATAATAAAAATCTTAACTACAAAATTTTACAGATTCATATCATATTTACAAATTCCCTTCAAATTACAAAATGAAAAGAGTAAAACTCACAATGTATTTTCATTTAATAAAATGTCCCTTTTTGATGTGTCAAGGTGTAATTTCGTTTAATAACAAATTTTGTCCTCAATTCATTGTATAATTTAAGTACTGTAAAAGTATGTGTTTAATGTGCAATCTTTTATATGCAGGATGTTAATGGAAACTATGAAGCTCTATGCTCTAAACCATTACAATGGAATTTTACTTGTAGTCAATGATTGTCCTGCATCTTTATTTGTGGTTATGGTATTGTTTTCCTATTAGCTTTAACTTCATGGATTTTTATAGGAATCTTGGTACTGCCAGACGAAACACAAAATACAACCCAATCACCAAGCACTCTTGAAAAACAACAAAATTTAGGTATTGTAAAGTGGAAATGCTCAATTATTTACATTGTGTCATTTTCTCTTGTGTATGCAGTCACCAAGAAACCCATGTGGTTGTTAGAGCCTTAGAGGTTGCTTCCTCATACTTCTAACTCGGTCAACGTATGCTTTAGCCTTCACCAAAAGACCATTCATGCAATAAGCTAATTTTAATTGTCATGTTACATATTTTGAAGTTGATAGACGATTTTTACCATATGCATTTCGCCAAGCTCTGCCTCATCAATGTCTTCCTAATTTCACTAATGCACCAAGGATAGGCAAGGATGGCCTAAAGCTTAAAACCCTGGCTCAATTCATATACCTTAAGCTGTGATGGTCTTCTATAGGTTTAATTTATATTAGCTTTTATAAATTAGGAAGTAATCTTTAAAATACAGTTGTAAACAAATTCTCTACACAGAATTACAACTAATAAGTACTAACCAGTCATCTGCTAAAAAAAACAAAAAACAAAAAGCAGATCGAACATAAATGACAATGTGGCTTATATTGGTCTGATGGGATTGTCTCATTTGAACATAATGCATAGAATACTTCAATCCCCAAGATTTTTCTAAACTTTGAGTGTTATTTTTGCTGCTTTTATGGCATTGTACTTATGAGTGTGTAGCTATTGTCTTTATCTACCCAAAAGTTGAACTACAAACAATATGTCTATTGCACCATTTCACCATACATAGATAAACAAATGTGTTTAATTATTACTCTATTAGTCAAATATCTAAGAACACGGATGGTATTGGGAATAAAGATCAAATACCATTAATACTCATAGTAATAAAAGAAACAGAAGAAATAATACTAAGTATATTATATCTTGCTTGGTGGCACATGCAGGTCCACAAAATGCCTAATATTTCAATGAAATCATATGCCCTGAGTGAAATCTTTTGGGTTTTCATTTTTGCTAAATAGCTAATATTTCTATGAAATCATAACTTGTCCACAAAATGCCTCTGAATTTCCTTGGTTTATGTTTGCTTATTCTGTTGGCATGTCATATGTTCTTGTTTAATATTGGCTATAGAGATTTCTATTCTCCAGAAGTTTTTTCCATGGGTGGTATATGGATATTTCCTAATCATATTTTCTGTGTTGTGAAAGTTTTTTTTAAATCCTGGAAATGTTAAACTTGCGTCTTATAATCACTAAGATGAAAAGAATTACTTACTTGTTTAACTACGTAACCAATATTACAAGGTGCAACTAAGGTTATAAACAATTCTTAATTGTTGTTGATGATTTTTATTACTAGCTTCTGGACCTTGCTTAAATCAAAAGTCAAAACCAAAGATGTGGTAAAATTGTCCTTGCTTATTAAAAAGGGCTAAATGTGTGTTGAATTCATGCTAGATGTTTATGGATTAATATGCAAGGTTTTGGAGTCCATTTGTTGCTTAAATTAAGGCTGAAAAGGTGCATTTTCAGCACCAAAAACTCCATGAAGGCTGCTGTGTTTTTGGACTGCACAATAATGCAAAATTGTGTAAGTATTGTGTGAGTTAGGAGTCTTGACAATCCCATTGCCTAATTTAAATGTGAGTCTCGGACCTGTGGACAGCCCCACACACGCCAAGACTCAGATCTGTCACCACTGATACAAAAATGCTAAGTGTCTTGTGAATTTTCGGACCTGCACACCCCCAACTTTTTCTGCCTAAATCTCAGACCTGCACCATCACTAACACTTAGAATTATATGAATTAAGATTAGAAAGAGGGCTGCTGTTAAGTACTACTATACTCAGAGTTTTAATCACACAACACTCTGAGACTTCTAATGTTTCGGAGTCCCTCTTTTCATGCTAAATACGCACGACACACAAACACACCAGACTTATCTTTCTGTTTTAACACATTCAGCAGCAAAGATTGAAGGATAAGGGGCGGCTAAGTACTCTACATCGTCAATAAGCATAAAAGATGATAAAATGCTAAGGCTGAAGGCCATCTGGCTATACCTGGAAAGGAATCGCATATAACAACAAATTCTTGCCCGTTTGAATAATTGGCAAATGGTAAATATGTAAGATTCTCTTGATTAATGATTCAAGTTTCAATTATTTTATAAATATGTAAGATTCTCTTAGCTGTACACACACTATTAAGTATACATGCTGCAATCACATAAATGAATTTTTAATACACTCACATACATTTATATACTACATTGCTGCTGCTGTTAATTAAATTAAAGATGCACGCACTTGATCGAATATACATAGTTGTTGCTGCATACAAGTGTGTGATTTTTATCTTTCTGTTTCGCAGCACATTA
Organism: Centrapalus pauciflorus; assembly: GCA_020465985.1. NCBI lineage: Eukaryota > Viridiplantae > Streptophyta > Magnoliopsida > Asterales > Asteraceae > Centrapalus > Centrapalus pauciflorus. The sequence continues at coordinate 267,387 of JAANYP010004038.1, forward strand.
AACACACAAATACATTTCATTTTTCGTTCATTTTAGGCTGTTGGGGCTGTTTTTAAATGAAGGACACACACACACTCACACACTACTAATATTCTATTTCATGCTTAGGGGCTGCTGCTATCCTGTTTTCATGAGTCTCGGAGTCAATACACACAGGTCACTACACTTGATATTTAGTTAGTTTACATTCGAAGTGCATGTTTCAGAGATTTTCTGCCTTATAATTTTTTTTCAATCATTTAAATTACCAAACACACTAACAATATTGTGTGTTAGTTTTGTATGTTTACGTTCTTTTGGAATATGCAAAAATGATGAAATGAAGCAACGACTTCATATGAAAGAAATTTCAAGTCTAGGATTTAAGAATATATGTTTTGGGATTGTAATCGACTTTTTTTGTGTTGCTTGTACATTTCATTATGGTTATTTTTTGTTAGACCTTAATATTGTTGGAATACAATTTGAATAATATGATATTATTTTTATTGTTAATTCATATTATTGAATTTGGTATCATATTACAAATCAAAATAGTAATTTATTGTATTTGTATTAAATAAAAAAGAAAAAGAAAAGTGTTACAATAGATTGATAATGGTGTTGCATTTACATAATGACACAATTTGATAAGTGTAGCATTTGATAAGTAAAGTGTTGCTATAAGTTGGTAACAATAAATTAAAAGTGTTGCTTTAGAGTATAAAAAAGTGTTGCATTTAAAAAGTGTTGCATTTATAAAATAATGACAACATATTAAAAAGTGTTGCTTTAGAATACAAAAAGTGTTGCATTCAAAAAGTGTTGCATTTATAAAATAATGGCAACACTTTTGAAAAGTGTTGCATTATCTAGTGAAAGTGTCGCTTTAGACCTAAGGCGACGTTGGCTAAGGTGACACTAAATAAAGTGTCGCATTAGGCCTATAGCAACACTTCTAAGGCCTAACACAACACTTTTCCCATGTTGCTATAGGTTCATTTTGTTGTAGTGAATAAGAAGCCTAGTGAAAGACATAAGTTATGGACTCAAATTTAAAACAAAATTCCAAGATAATAGTGTGACACCCTTGCCACAATAAACACCATTACAATACACTCAGGATTAAACATCACATAAATTATTACATAATGATCTGAATACTTAATAATATTGCGGAAGCATTAAAGTACATAAATGAAAATAATATAAATGTTTAAACACCCTACGGTGCTACAAGGTTTCAAATCTAAGTCTACATACTCAATAGTTATTACAACATCCCAAATGTATTACAACAACGATCCCTTGTTTTAGTTACCAAATTGAGTAGTAGATATCTTCAAAAACTTCAATAGTTGACCTAGTTAGAAGGTCCCGCAACGGATTTCCCCTTTCTTGTAAAAATTGAACAACTGAGGGGTAAGCAAAGCTTAGTGAATACACAGATTTACGCATTCTATAAATCTTTATGAAGCCTCCCAAGAGTAACACCGACGACACACGCCGTATACTCTCTTCGTACACCAAGTACGGAACAAGAGCCGCAGCTCCTTCGAGCCCAAAGCTCGGCATTAAACCAACCATCTGAGACAAAAATAACATCGGGGATGACTTACTGCCTACCAGAACCTCGGAGGGATCAGCTCCGGGTCATATAGCGCAGTAACATCGGAGTACAGATGCGACCCGCCGGTCCATCGAAAGATGCACAACAAAGAAACGGACATGCAACAAGCAACAATGTCATCTAAGTCTACGCAAGTTAGTAGAAATCCAAATGAATATGAAACAACATGTCTCAGCAGGCAATAGCTAACATAAATTAGATATAGACATGCGAAATCATATGTACTCACAGTGGGTGCGTTAATTTATTTCAGTTAATTTTATTTCTCCTCGGGCTTTCAACCGGATCCACAAAGTACCCCACTGTGTGTTAAACAACACCACAAGGGACCTGTTAAGTCAGTTGTAATACAACATCATGTCAATAGTTGTTTAATTTCATAAAACTTAAATTTTATAATAATTCACCCAAATTTCGGATCCAAAGCCGAATTCGGACCCCTACCCGAATTCGGACCATACACTAGTTCGGACTCCATCCGATTTCGGTCCACATATAAGTCCGGATCCTGCTGTTTCGGACCCGACCGAGTTCATATCAGATCCGAATTCAGATCATCCGAGTTCATACTTGTGCAATTTTGTCATTTTTTTCCAGATTTAAATCAATCATTTTTGTACCCCTTTTATGCCTGGAAACCTTTAATATAAGCATAATTGTACACTTTTATCATAATCCATACAAAAATGTGTACAAAAACAGGCCCTATTTGGCCATTTTTATGAAACCGTCGAACACACACACTCAAACACACACTAAAATTTCAAAATCATACTTAGGGGTTGATTCAAAGCCTGAAATTTGGTACATAGCGTATTAAACACTCGATTTAAACATATCCATAACTGTTAAATAATGTATAGTGTAGGGGTCTCCATTGTAATTATGTAATCTATTTATATGAGATGAATACAACACACCCACATAAGGGGTTTCCACATATTCTAGCATGGTATCAAGCCTAACCCTAACCCTCAAATATTAGGGTTATTTTTTTCGGTCCACTGACCTCCGGCCGCCTACCCTGCCGCCGGTAAAGCTTCCGCCGCCCGTAGTCAATCGCCGCCGCTGTCACTACTGCGCTGTCACTGCTGCGCCGCTCCACCCTCGACTGAACCCTTCTGCGTCGCTGCAACCTAGGCTGAAACCCTAGGCGCCGCCGCCTCTTCTGCGCCGCACAGTACTGCCGCCGCTGAAACCCTAGGCGGCCGCCGTCCAACTCCTTCTCCTGGCCGATCTGCTGCTGCTATCGCCGTCCTTGCCTTGCTGCTGCTCCCGTCCGTCACCTACGGCCGCTGTCTCCCTCAGTCACCGGCCAACCGCCGCCGCCGCTGCAACCTTGCGTCTCTGGTTTCTTGCATCCGCCCGATTTGGATCTGGGTTTCTGTTGGTATTCTGGTCTCTGGTTTATTACATTGGAGATAGCTGCCCGATTTGGATCTGGGTTTTTTTTTTTGGTGTTCTGGTCTCTGGTTTCTTACATTGGAGAAAGCTCCTCATATACATATAATATATAATATATAACTCTATTATATATTATATATAATATTATATATATAATATTATATATATAATATATAATATCTAACAATATTATATATCATATATAATATTATTAACGGTACTACTGCTCCGGTGCTCTGTTACGTTGCTGCTACCGTCTCCACCACCATCCCTGCTGTCCACTGCCTACTGCCACCCCACCAGTCACCGCCACTTACCGCTCCTCTCGGTCTACTTTTGGTGAGCACGTTCCAGTTTTTTTGTTTCTTTACAATTATATTTATTTTTTCGTGAGTCTTATTATTATTAGTCATGACTGGAAATAATCCATCACCAACCAACCCAACCGCTTCCCAACTTGTTTTTGCTATCGGTAATGTATACCCTCAGTTCAGCTTCAAATTAACAACTGATGGGTCTCGCTATAAACTATGGCGACGTATTTTTACTGATGTGTGTAAAGGGGCAAAAGTCATGGGTCATATTACTGGGAAATCCCAACCAACAAGTGTTGATGATGAGGATTGGGAGGCCATTGACTCTCGCATTAAATCATGGTTCTACTCTACATGTGAACCAAATTTACTTAATCTCATCACAAAAGATAACTGCACTGCACACGACCTTTGGGAAGCCTTGGATGCTCATTTCTTGAACAATAAATTATCCCGTAGCCTACAACTTCAAACCCTTTTTCGAAACACCAAAAAGGGAGCTCTTTCTATCACTGATTACTGTCACACTTTAAAAGACATTGCTGACTCCCTTGCTGATGTTGACACTAAAATCACTGATCAGGATCTTGTCTTGCAAATTCTACAGAATTTACCATCATCCTATCAAAGCTTAATTGATGTCATCACACACACCAAACCCTTTCCCTCTTTCCTCGAAGCCAAAAATATGTTACTCCTGCATGAGTCCCGTGAAGACCAACCCGAATCTACCCTTGAATCTTCACCTTCCCTTACCACTGCCCTTTATTCCTCGTCTAGCACTAATAATAATGGCAAAGGGAAAAATAAAAATAATCGGGGAAACAGAAACACGGGACGGGTTACATCTAAGGGTAACACGGGAGGGGGGTCTTTTAACAGCACTACTTCTGTTACAGGTTATTCTCGTGATGCAGGTCAATCCAGTGCCCCACCGGCATTCAACAATCAACTTCTTCAGCTTCTTCAGAATGCATTACATCAGCAAACTCAGGCTTCTCAGTTTGGAGGTAACTATCGTCAGCCGGTGTCTTCCACACCAACTCTTGCCGGACATCACACTCCATCAGCTCTCTATGCTGCGCCTCCTCCAGTTTCCCCTGCCAACGCAACTCCGCCCCAGTTTACAGACCTGGCAGCTCTCTTCAGTTCAATGTCCGCTCAGCCACCGCAACAGAATCAGGATAACAACTACTATATGGACACCGGTGCAAGCTCCCACATGTCATTCAACCAAGGTAATCTACTTTCTCTTAAACCTTGTGGTAAGTCAAAAGTAATCATGGTTGGTAATGGTGCTTTACTTCCGGTTACTTGCATTGGTGATACATTTCTTCCATTATCACAAAATAAATTGGCACTGAAAAATGTACTTGTTTCTGATCATATGGTTAAGAATCTAATTTCTGTGCGTAAGTTCACTCTTGATAACTGGGTTTCTATTGAATTTGATCCTTTTGGTTTCTCCATAAAGGATCTTGATACAGGGCGTCTCCTTCATCGCTCTGACAGTACTGGTGATCTCTACCCTGTCCTCGAGCCTTCTCCGCCTACTGTGTCCTCTGCCACTGCTATGGTCTCCCTCTCTCCTGATGTCTGGCATCGTCGCCTTGGTCATCCGAGCAGCTCTACATTTAATTTTTTACGTTCTCGTAAATTTATTTCTTGTTCCAAAGCAATGTTACCTACATGTCATGCTTGTCAATTGGGTAAACATTGTCGTTTGTCTTTTTCAAAGTCGACAACTAAGACTTCACGCATTTTTGAACTGGTTCATTCTGATTTGTGGACATCACCTATTTCTAGTTTGAGTGGTTTTAAATATTATATTTTGTTTTTGGATGATTATTCTCATTTTTTATGGGTATTTCCATTGCGTGTCAAATCTGATGTTTTTCAAGTATTTACTACCTTTCGCGCTTATGTTGTTAATCAGTTTAAAACAGATATACAATCTTTTCAGTGTGATAATGGACGTGAATTCAATAATAGTAAATTACTTGAGCTTTTTCAAAAACATGGCATTAAAGTTCGCTTTTCTTGTCCATACACGTCCCAACAAAATGGCAAAGCTGAACGAGCCATTCGCACAATCAACAATGTGCTCCGTACTCTTCTGTTTCAAGCTTCTCTTCCACCACAATTCTGGGTCGAAGCTCTCAACATGTCTGTTCATCTCCTGAACATTCTTCCCACCACCACTCTGGACTCCAAAACTCCCTGTGAGATCTTGTATGGCACGTTCCCAGTCTTTACACACTTGCGTGTTTTTGGTTGCCTCTGCTATCCAAATCTCTCTTCTACAGCCCCAAACAAGCTTTCCCCTCGCTCTACTGCTTGTGTATACCTCGGGCCTTCCCCTTGTCATCGGGGTCATCGATGCTATGACCTAGTCACTCACCGTATTCTCATCTCACATCATGTGATCTTTGATGAAGACCACTTTCCGTATCCCTTGTTCAATGCCCCACCCTCTCCTTCTGAGTATGATGCTTTCATTGACGACGCCACCACAACCACTGTGATGACTAACGATCCTATTGCATCCACCACTCCATCCGATAATTCTTCTACTGAACTTCCCTCCAGTGACCCGCTCATTCCCTCTAGTGATGTTCCTACAGCCGATGACCCACCTCATTCGTCTGTCGAACCTCACTCTTCGCCCAGGTCTTCGGAATCCATTCCACCTGAAGCTGTCTCTTCTTCACCACCTCCGGCTCACACCTCCACCCATCCCATGACGACCAGATCGCGTACTGGCAGTCTCAAACCTCGCCAAATTCTGAATCTGTCAGCTGTTGAATCTCTTTCCCCAATTCCCAAGTCCTCGGCTCAGGCAATTCGTGATCCAAATTGGAAGGCAGCCATGGATGCTGAAATGTCTGCCCTTCTTTCCAATCATACGTGGGATCTTGTTCCTCCTCCACCAAAAGTCAATATTGTTGGGTGCCGTTGGTTATATCGCCATAAGTTCGATAGTCAGGGTCGCCTTGAGCGTTACAAGGGTCGTCTGGTGGCTCAAGGTTTTTCTCAAATGCCTGGATTTGACTATGACGAAACTTTCAGCCCTGTTGTCAAACCAGTCACTGTCCGAATGGTCCTAAGCATTGCTCTCTCCCTAAACTGGCCGATTCATCAGCTTGATGTTAAAAATGCCTTTCTCAACGGTGAATTATCGGAGGAAGTCTATATGAAACAACCGCCTGGTTATGTTCATTCCTCCTTCCCACAGCATGTCTGTCGCCTTCGAAAAGCCCTTTATGGTCTCAAACAGGCTCCCCGCGCCTGGTTTCATCGATTCGCTGTCTTCATCACTTCTCTCGGCTTCCATTCCAGTAAATCTGACAGTTCTCTCTTTGTTTATCATCATGGTCGTGATACAATCTACCTTCTATTGTATGTAGACGATATCATTCTGACAGCTTCCTCCCAATCTCTGGTTAATCATGTCATCTCTCGTCTTTCGTCTGAGTTCAAAATGACTGACCTTGGCGCTCTCTCCTTCTTTCTAGGGGTCTCCGCTATACGCTCCTCTTCGGGCCTTTTCCTGTCTCAGACAGTTTTTGCCCAAGAAATCATTTCTCGTGCTGGCATGGACACTTGTCATCCTTGCTCTTCACCAGCTGAGACAAAGTCAAAACTATCCTCCTCTGGCAAACCAGTCGATGATCCGACTCTCTATCGAAGTCTTGCAGGTGCTTTACAGTACCTCACGATCACTCGTCCAGAAATCGCTTATGCTGTACAGCAAGTATGTCTGTATATGCACGATCCTCGCCAACCACATCTGAATGCCCTCAAACGCATTCTTCGTTATGTGAAGGGTACCCTTACTCATGGTCTTTTTCTCCGCCCATCCACTGTTAATCGTTTGGTCTGTTATACTGACGCTGATAGGGCCGGTTGTCCTGAAACACGCCGGTCCACCTCTGGGTTCTGCATCTTCCTAGGTGACAATCTTGTGTCTTGGTCCTCTAAACGCCAACATGTTGTGTCCCGTTCAAGTGCCGAATCTGAATATCGTGGTATTGCTAACGTTGTTGCCGAATCTGCCTGGCTTCGTAATCTTTTGATTGAGTTACATCTACCTCTTTCACGTGCCACAGTTGTTTTTTGTGATAATGTAAGTGCCATGTATTTAGCTAATAACCCAGTACAGCATCAAAGAACCAAACATGTGGAACTTGACTTACACTTTGTAAGAGAACGTGTTGCTTTGGGGCAAGTGCGTGTGTCGCATGTGCCCTCATCTCATCAGTTAGCAGATATATTTACTAAAGGTCTTCCTACACAGCTGTTTTTACAATTTAAGTCCAGTCTTAGCATTAGTCCTCCTCCAGCTGCGACTGAGGGGGGTGTGTTAAATAATGTATAGTGTAGGGGTCTCCATTGTAATTATGTAATCTATTTATATGAGATGAATACAACACACCCACATAAGGGGTTTCCACATATTCTAGCAATAACAATATATCACATGCATTAACATTTGCAACTCCAAATCTATGATTCGGATTTTGTCAAAACCGAACCAAAAATGCTCACAAATCCGAAATTTAAAGGATTCTTACCTCAAATCTTTGGTTGTAGTGTTTGTAGTTCCTTCCTAGCAATCTTATTTCAAATTTTCAGCTTCTAGTTCCACAAATTTGGTGATCTTGTTTTGGGTTTGGAGAGAACCGTGTATAGAGAGAGAAAGTAGAGAGAAGTTGGAAATGATTCAAATGAAAGACAATTTAGTCTTTTATTCAGCTTCTAGTTCCACAAATTTATTCATGTCTTTCAACCTTTGGCATATTTTAACCCCTCTACTTATCTGATTTTATTAAATACCGATTTCCATCTTAATTTTATCATCAATAACATTTATAAATCATCATACTCATTAATAATAATTCGATATTATATAATTTCTTAATTTCTTAAAGTAGCAACCAACTTTAAATTTCCAAATACAATACCAACTTTTAAATATCTGGATACATAATCATTTTTCATAATCCAAATTAATTATATAAATTACAAAATATCCAACTAATTAATCTAAATTATAATAATTTAGATTTTAAGGATGTTACAGCATGGGCTCCACCACGCTAAAACTTCGTCCTCGAAGTTATTTGGATTTCAAACAGTTGCGGGTATTTCTTCATCATTTCAGACTTAGTTTCCCACGTATGATTGGCTCCTTTGTGATGCTTCCAACGCACAAGCATCATCTCTATATCTTTGCTCCTTATTTTCTTTACTTTAGTATCCAATACACATTCCGGCTCTTCTACATATCTGAGCCTTTCGTCGATCTGCAGCTCAGTATGGTCAGCCCAATCCTCGTTGCCAGTAGTGAATGATTTCCTGAGATTCCCCACATGGAACACCGGATGTATGCCCGACATCTCTTCAGGCAATTCCAAACGATACGATTGATTTCCAACTTTCTCTATTATTCTGAATGGTCCAACAAATCTCGGAGCTAATTTGCCTCTTTTAACAAAACCAGTAACACCTTCATAGGTGATACTTTTAAATAAACCCAATCATCCACATCAAAACTGATCGGTTTATGTCTCCTATCATGATAGCTTTTCTGTCATTCCTGGGCCGCTTTCATGTTCTGTCGAACCAATTGTATCTTCTCATTAGTTTCTTGTAGTAATGCCAGCCCAGCAATCAGTGTTTCTCCAGTTTCTCTCCAACATGTAGGAGTCCTACATCTTCTCCCATATAAGGCCTCAAAAGGTGCTTTCTTAATCGTTGCGTGATAACTGTTATTATACGAAAACTCTATCAACGACAAATGGTCGTCCCAATTACCACCAAGATCCAAGATACACGACTTCATCATATCTTCAAGCGTGAGGATAGTCCTTTCACTTTGGCCTTCAGTTTGTGGACGGTAAGTCGTACTCATTGTTATTCTCGTTCCTAATCCTTCTTGCAAAGCCGACCAGAAGTTGGAGGTGAAGCGGCTATCACGATCAGATACTATAGACTTAGGAACTCCATGTCTCGTGATAATCTCGTCTACGTAGATCTGAGCCAACCTTTCTAACGAGTAACTTTCCCTGATGGGAATGAATTGTGCAGACTTAGTCAATCTATCAACAATTACCCATACTGCATCGTGTTGACGCCTAGTCTTTGACAGTTTCGTAACAAAGTCCATAGTGATGTGTTCCCACTTTCATTCTGGAATGGGAAGTGGTTGCAGACTGCCGTAGGGTTGCTGATGTTCGGCTTTCACAAGCCAGCAAGTCCTACGTCGCTCCACGTATTGACCAATATCCTTCTTTAATCCCGACCTGACTCACTTGTTTCCATTATCTTCTTTTGTACTCGAATATCCTCAGCATCAACGTTTTCTTCCTTTAAAGCTTCCTCTTGAGTGGCTTTAACATCGTCAATAATCGTGGAAGTTAACATCGTAGATGTCATCATGTAGTAGTAGTCCTTAGAATATGCTTTACGGCTTAAAGCATCGGCTACAACATTAGCCTTACCAGGATGGTAGAGTATCTCACAATCGTAGTCTTTAATAAGTTTTATAGACCTACGTTGTCTCATATTAAGCTCCTTCTGACTGAAGATATATTTCAAACTCTTATGGTCCGTATACAGTTGACACTTAGTTCCACAAAGATAGTGCCTCCACAACTTCAATGCAAAAGTGACAGCTGTCAACTCTAAATCGTGAGTGGAGTAGTCTTTTTCGTGCTGCTTAAGCTGTCTCGAGGCGTATGCTATAACCTTCCCATGCTGCATCAGTACAGCACCTAGCCCCAGCCTCGAAGCATCCGTGTATACCACAAAATCTTCATTGCCCTCCGGTAGAGCAAGTATTAGTGCTTCACTTAACGTCTTCTTCAAAATTTCAAAAGCCTCTTGCTGCACAGTTTCCCAAACAAACGGTGCATTCTTTTTCGTGAATGCAGTCAAAGGAACTGCAATATTCGAGAAGTCCTTTATAAATCTCCGATAATACCCCACCAGTCCAAGAAAACATCTGACTTCTTTAGCTGATCGAGGCGGTTCCCAGTTTCTTATGGCTTCCACTATAGCTGGATCTATAGAAATCCCAGCTCCATAAATCACATGTCCCAAAAACTGAATTTGTTGCAGCCAGAACTCACACTTTGAGAATTTGGCATACAATTTCTCTTTTCTTTACAGTTCCAATAATTCCCTTAGATGATCAGCATGTTGTCATCAATAAACACGATCACCGACTTGTCTAACATCGGTCTGCAAACTCTATTCATCAAATCCATAAAGACAGCCGGGGCGTTGGTTAACCCAAAAGGCATCACCAGAAACTCGTAATGCCCATACCGAGTTCTAAATGCTGTTTTAGGCACATCATCTTCTCGTACCTTCATCTCACGGTACCCCGATCGTAAGTCGATCTTAGAGAACACACTAGCCCCATGTAGTTGATCAAACAAATCATCTATCCTTGGCAGCGGATACTTATTCTTAATTGTCAGCTTATTCAGCTCCCGATAATCAATGCACATTCTCATCGTGCCATCTTTCTTTTTCACAAACAATACAGGGGCTCCCTACGGCGATGGACTCGGTCGAATGAAACCCTTATCCAACAACTCCTGGAGTTGTTTATCATTTCTTGCATTTCGGTAGGAGCAAGGCGATACGGAGAACGAGCTACCGGTGCAGCTCCATGGATCAGATCAATACGAAATTCTACTTGTCTCTCAGGCGGCACGCCAGACAAGTCTTCCGGAAACACATCCGAGAATTGTGATACAACAGGCACATCAGCCACGGTCTTCTTCTTAGCTTTGGCATCAATAGCATATGCCAAATAGGACTCACAACCCCTTGCAACAAGCTTTCGGGCTTTTGCAATGGTCAACAAGCACAGATCCCCTCCTCTCCTATCCCCATATATGCAGATCTCACGCCCCTCCGGAGTAGTTATCTTTATCATTCGCTTCTTACAGACTATGTGGGCTTCATTCTCAATCAACCAGTCCATTCCGACAATCACATCAAACTCACTGAATTCGATCGGAATCAAGTCCAAATTGAAGACTACATCTTCAATCACTAAAGTGCAGTTACGGTATACGTGATCTACTTTGACTAAAGTGTTACCAGCAGTTTCAATATCAAGTATAGCAGATAGCTTAGACAGAGGCATTGACAGTTGTTGTGCAAAAACAGTAGATACAAAAGACCTGTTGGCACCCGAATCAAATAGAACTCGTGCAGGCATGAAATTTACAATAAACATACTCGTAACCACTTCCGGGTTTTCCTTGGCCTCTTCCGCTGTTATCTGAAAAGCACGAGCTAGTGCCCTTTGTGGCTGGCTCTGGCGGTTGACTGAACCACCACTTGATCCTCTAGATGATCGTGTTGTAGTTGGAGCACCAGCAGTTGGATCATTCTTTCTGCAATTTCTACTGTAATGCCCCCATACACCACACTTATGGCAGACATCAGCTTTCCTTGGACACTCGTTCTGAGAATGTCCCAACTCTCCACAACAAAAACAGGCGCGTCCATTAGTGCACTTGCCGAAGTGCTTCAAGTGACACTTATTACAATACCGCGGTTCTGTGTTGATGGAGTACGCACGAGCACAACCAGAAGACCCAGATGATCGATGATAAGATTGCTGTGGTGAATACTGTGAAGATCGGGAAGAACCAGAATATCCCCCTTCACGTTGGCGCTTCGGTGGCGACAACTGGGTCGGGTTAGTAGCAGCGGCAGACCCAATTGAATAACCCGACATGATCAGAAGTTGCTCTACATTTCTGGCAGCCTCTAGTAAGCCAGCAAATGTAGGGTAGCGGACGTTACTCATTACCCTCCTAATCTCCATATCCAAACCAGCCTCGAATCTGGTCACTTTTCTTTCCTTTGTATCAACCTGATGAGGCGCAAACAAACTCAGCCTCGTGAATTCCACAACATACTGGGACACAATCTTAGTCCCCTGCATCAGAGTCATAAATTTAGCTTCCAACCTTCGGCGTTCATCAACCGGACAGTATTGCTGAGTGAATAATTCCGTAAACTCAGCCCAAGTCATTACAGAAACTTTCTCCAGTGTTAAAGCATTCACCATAGAATTCCACCACATGACCGCATTTTGGTGAACATAGCAGTAGCAAACCGGACCATGTCCTTCTCAGCACAATCGCTGATTCGGAATGTCCGTTCGGTTGCTGTTATTCATTCAAGTGCAGCAACAACATCTCCTAGTCCATTAAACTCCACGACCCCATTTCCTTTGAAGTCCTTGAACCGACAACCTTTGGGTTTGTTAGTTGACCCAGTGTTGTCATCTTGTTCATCATTGTTGCCCTCTTTCTCCTTATTCTTTCTCTTTTCTTCCCTTCTCTTGGCTTCAGCCTCATCTCGAGCTCGAAACTGGTCTTGAATCAGCTTATTCTGCTCAGCCATCATGGCTAGCATCATTTCTCTTGTTTCTTCGGGTGTCATTCCTCCTACAGACATGTTCTGAAATATAAAACATATAACTTGTTTAGTAACATGTCATTTATTTAAAGACACCACTCATTGTCCCGTATGAAAGTCAATCTCCTATGATTACTAGATCGTAACCTATCTTAGTTCAGATCATTACTTAAAATCATTACACATCATCACTTAATGTTTGAGACCAAGACCTCACGGACATTTGAATCTCAAACTACTGCTCTGATACCATTTGCTGTGACACCCTTGCCACAATAAACACCATTACAATACACTCAGGATTAAACACCACATAAATTATTACATAATGATCTGAATACTTTATAATATTGCGAAAGCATTAAAGTACATAAATGAAAATAATATAAATGTTTAAACACCCTACGGTGCTACAAGGTTTCAAATCTAAGTCTACATACTCAATAGTTATTACAACATCCCAAATGTATTACAACAACGATCCCTTGTTTTAGGTACCAAATTGAGTAGTAGATATCTTCAAAAACTTCAATAGTTGACCTAGTTAGAAGGTCCCGCAACGGATTTCCCCTTTCTTCTAAAATTAAACAACTGAGGGGTAAGCAAAGCTTAGTGAATACACAGATTTACGCATTCTATAAATCTTTATGAAGCCTCCCAAGAGTAACACCGACGACACACGCCGTATACTCTCTTCGTACACCAAGTACGGAACAAGAGTCGCAGCTCCTTCGAGCCCAAAGCTCGGCATTAAACCAACCATCTGAGACAAACATATCATCGGGGATGACTTACTGCCTACTAGAACCTCGGAGGGATCAGCCCCGGGTCATATAGCGCAGTAACATCGGAATACAGATGCGACCCGCCGGTCCATCGAAAGATGCACAACAAAGAAACGAAGATGCAACAAGCAACAATGTGCATCTAAGTCTACGCAAGTTAGTAGAATTCCAAATGAATGTGAAACAACATGTCTCAGCAGGCAATAGCTAACATAAAACATATAGACATGCGAAATCATATGTACTCACAGTGGGTGCGTTAATTTATTGCAGTTAATTGTATTTCTCCTCGGGCTTTCAACCGGATCCACAAAGTACCCCACTGTAGGTTAAACAACACCACAAAGGACCAGTTAAGTCATTTGTAACACAACATCATGTCAATAGTTGTTTAATTTCATAAAACTTAAATTTTATAATAATTGACCCAAATTTCGGATCCAAAGCCGAATTCGGACCCCTACCCGAATTCGGACCATACACTAGTTCGGACTTCATCCGATTTCGGTCCATATATAAGTCCGGATCCTGCTGTTTCGGACCCCGACCGAGTTCATATCATATCCGAATTCGGATCATCCGAGTTCGTACTTGTGCAATTTTGACATTTTTTTCCAGATTTAAATCAATTATTTTTGTACCCCTTTATGCCTGGAAACCATTAATATAAGCATAATTGTCCACTTTTATCACAATCCATACAAAAAAGTGTACCAAAAACAGGCCCTATTTGGCCATTTTTATGAAACCGTCGAACACACACACTCAAACACACACTAAAATTTCAAAATCATACTTAGGGGTTGATTCAAAGCCTGAAATTTGGTGCATAGCGTCTTAAACACTCGATTTAAACATATCCATAACAATATATCACATGCATTAACATTTGCAACTCCAAATCTATGATTCGGATTTTGTCAAAACCGAACCAAAAATGCTCACAAATCCGAAATTTAAAGGATTCTTACCTCAAATATTTGGTTGTAGTGTTTGTAGTTTCTTCCTAGCAATCTTATTTCAAATTTTCAGCTTCTAGTTCCACAAATTTGGTGATCTTGTTTTGGGTTTGGAGAGAACCGTGTATAGAGAGAGAAAGTAGAGAGAAGTTGGAAATGATTCAAATGAAAGACAATTTAGTCTTTTATTCACGTCTTTCAACCTTTGGCATATTTAACCACTCTACTTATCTGATTTTATTAAATACTGATTTCCATCTTAATTTTATCATCACTAACATTTGTAAATCATCATACTCACTAATAATAATTCGATATTATAAAATTTCTTAATTTTTTAAAGTAGCAACCAACTTTAAATTTCCAAATACAATACCAACTTTTAAATATCTGGATACATAATCATTTTTCATAATCCAACTTAATTATATAAATTACAAAATATCCAACTAATTAATCTAAATTATAATAATTCAGATTTAAGGATGTTACAAATAGGGGGAAGTTTTTTTTTTTTTCTAAATTAATTTAATTATATTTTAAACTAGAAATTGTTGAATATTACACGTGTCGCTTCCAGATTACGCCAATTGGCATTCTACTTAGGTGCCAAGTGGCATCTATTTACTCTTTTAATAGAATATATAGAATATAGATATAGATATTCCATAACGTACGTAAATACGTACACTGGATTGGAAACAAGTAAGGAACGACATATAGTTATTGATCGATTTAAGGGGCATGCATGCACTCATTTCTAAAGGTAACGTACCATTTATGTTATTGGTTTAATAATAAATGTCGTTTATTTATTACTTTTAATATAACCAAGAATTAAATTAATATGTGTACGTATTTATTGTGATATAACTGACAATATGATATTATTTAATGGTGTACACATTAATTAAAATCAAGTATTGAATTGATCACTTCTTATAAATTTAGAGAATCGAAGAACCGCTTAATACATAATTATATGCTAGTCGATCGATAGTACGTCTTAATTGTAACCAACTAGTAATAGCATCCCCATAAACATTGCATGCATGGCATCTCTTAGGCTATATGTTGCTCTTCTGCTAATCCTCACAATTGCCGGTACCTAATTAATTAAGTTTATTAATTAATTGTACTTTGTGTCTATTGATCGATCAAACCTCTAATTAGTTAAGCTCCTATCATATGAATATCACAGTGGTAAGTTCATCAATCGAGTGACAGTATTTACTATAAGAAAAAAAGAAAAAATTAATGTTTTTCTTTCAATTCATGCTCGATAGATCTCGATGTACGTAATCTATTCGATGGAATGGTATTATTAAATATATTGATGTTGATTAATGTTGATGTATATGATATATAGGGAGTGAGATGATGATGATTGGTGAAGCATGCGAAGATAGTTGGATGTATGATACATGCGATGAGGCAACATGCAATAATTCCTGCGAAGCTAAAAGAGGGATACATGCTGAGGGTCGATGCACGCTAGTTGATACTTGTACATGCACTTATGATTGTTAATTAATATCTACTTTAATTTTGTTTTTCATGCAAAATTAAGTTTGTTTTAATTATGTACCTCATCTAAATCTAAATCTATATATTATAATAAAAAGAATTCTGACATCCTCAGACTTATAGTATCTTCAATCATCCATATGATTTTTAGTTTTATCAAGATCCACCGAAAAAAAAGAACATCTCATTTTTTGTTTAGTAACAAAAAATACAAGACTTTTTAAAAATCTTGTGTTTAGTTAATGAAAATTTCTAATATCTCATTTTTTAAAAAAATGAAAACTTGTTTACTTAATAACAATTTCTTAAATTTTCATTTCACCTTTTGAAATACTACTTTTCATATAATCTCTATTATTTTTCAATCACTCATCTTATTTACCTGCGATATATTTACTTTTAATATTTTTTCTCTTTATTACTTTTCAATCACTCATATTAATTTTCTTACTTTATAATACATATCTCATTTTTCATTAAAACTATAATTTCATCGTCTTAACAAGTTTTCACTTTTTATAGAAATCCTTATTTTTTTTCTTGAAAACTGAAATTAAAAATGACTAGTTTTCGTTTACCAAAGACAAAAGGTTTCAATTTCTGATAAAAGAATTATTCAAGTCTCACCTTCCTCCATAAACCAGGAAGCCTATGGTTGCCATAAGCGATACAATTGCGGATAAACATGAGTTATTTACAAGAACATAGTGCTTTGAAATTATATTTCCCAAATGATAGTCTTTTTAATTTTAATTACCAAAATATGGTTGTTTGGTTTTAATTATTAAAGCATGATGGTTTTTTCATTTTACTTAGCTTTTTAGCTCAAAAATTGTCTTTTCTTTTTACACTTTTGTAAAAAAAAAATAAATATTTATCAAATTTCATAAAACGGTTATTTTGAAATTGCCGATTTTATAAAATGAAACTTTATAAAATACCGGTTTTTATAAACTGTTACAAAACTTCATAACACAAACTCATATATTAAACGATAACTTTAAAAATAACGAGTAATCAGTACTGTGAGTTGAAAACGTAAAAAAAATTACTTTTAAGTTTCCAACATTAGTTATTGAAATTCAAAATGAACAATATCCACATAAGCATATAATAAAGTCCAATAATTCTCAAGTATCAAAAAAACTTACACTGATCGTATTTGATCTATCAACATAATCGAAAAATAACTAAAATATTAAATAAATCTCACGTATTTGGGATTTGTTGCTCGTTTAATAATTTACATGTTGGACACACGTGAATTATTTAGATGTATATACTTATAATATTTTAATTTATTTTTGTTTAAATTGATTGATCGAATATGATTTATTTAAATTTTTTATACTTGTGAATTGTTTATTGGTATTTTGTTTAAGGCTTATGTGAATATTGTTAAGTTTAAATGTACATGACTTATGTTGTAAACTTAGAAATGAAGTTTTACGTTTTGAACTTATTGTATTAGTTTTTTTATTTTTAAAGTTAATTTATAATTTTTGAGTTTGTGTTATAAAGTTTCATAACAATTTATAAAAATGATATTTTATAAAGTTTCATTTTATAAAATTGGTAATTTGTAAAGTTTGATTATAAAAAATTGGTATTTTCATAAAATTTGATAAATATTAGTCTTTTATTAAAATTTGAGAAGGAAGAAACTAAGAAAATGGTGATAAAAAATGAAGTTAAAATCAAAACTACTATCTTTTGGCATTTTAATTTGAAAGTACTATCATTTGGAAAATAAATTTGATGATCACTATGGTCTAGTAAATAATTCGCATAAACATATAATAAGAATGTCTAAGATGTCAAAGTGGTGGTCTTCCTACTTTCTCCGGCCCATAAAAATTACAACAATGTCCAATTTTTCAGATGTTCTATTATTGGTTGACCTATCGTTTTGCTTCTTTTTTTTGTTACATATATCCCCATATATTTTGTTTTATGTTTTTTGTTTCTAGATTAAAAACATTAAATTTTTGTATCAACCCAAAATTTAAGATAAATTAAAGGACTTAATTGAAAAAAAATTATTACCAAATGTGAGTCACCTAAATACATTTTATCACATGGATGCTACGTAATCTTAGTAATCAGTTGCAACCTATAATATATTAAATTATTGAATTTTAATTGGTTAAGAGACTTATCAAAAAATTATATAAATAAGAGATTTTAATTGAAAAAACGTTTTACTTGAATGTTTTTTTACAAAAATTTTTCAATATTTAATCATCAAATGTGTCGTTTGGATTGCAAGAATTTGATATGACAAACTTAGAAAATGATAGGATTTTAATATGAGATTATTTGAAAATGTTAGAACTAAAAATTGAGAGGTTTATAAAAAGATCAATCTTAGAGATTATATAAGAACTTGGATAAAAAGATGGTCGATGAAAAAAAGAAATCAAAAGATTACCAAACTTTAAATAAAATTAGGCGCTGTTTGGTTCACAGAAAATTTTCTGAAGGAATGGAATCTGTCAGAATCCAAAAGCTGTCACTTGTTTGGTTGACAGGAAAGGAATGTATTTCAATTTCCATTCCTTGCTGTTTTCTGTTTGGTTTGTATATCTGTCAAAGGAATTGAAAATTAATTTTGATAAATGACCAAATTATCATTATTATTAATTTCTATAATATTTTTTTAATTATAAAAATATTATGATGTCATTTATTTAGACATCAATTTTACAAGATAATCTTTTTTTTTTCACAATTTTACAAGATAACCGCTTATAATTTTTGTATTTCTTCAAATTTACTAGATGTCATTTATAAACCACAAATTCATAAAACAAACATTCAAAAATAATAATCATAAGATCAATATCCAAAACATGTGTATGTTGTTGGACAAGCAAAAACAGAATGTTGCTGGACAAGATCAACAACATCCCTTCAATTGGAATAAAAAATATTGTATGTGTGTGTTTGTGAGAAGCAAAAACAGTAGCAAAAACAGCAGCAAATAGTAGCCAAACCCACTTGTATTTGGATGAGTTTGAGGCTGAAAATAGTAGCAAAAACAACAGCAAGGCCAACAATAATCATAATAAAATTGATCACAGATAAGACTATGAAATCGGCAGCAGCATGTGTGAGTTTCAGACTGAAAACAGTAGCAAAAACAGCAGCAAGGCTTAAAGCTACAAACAATTTTAACTACAAAAAGTACACATAAGACTATGAAATCTAAAAAAAAAACAAAGCAATTAAACTGATCACAGATTATGAAAGCCTTTTAAGTTTTAAGATCATGTATGTAAGTATAGTTCATAAACACAAGTTTATTTCAGAAAAAAACTTGAATCTCACTTGCAGCTCGAAGACATAAATCTCACAATTTCCAAAATACAATATCATGTTCACAAATATAACAACTAAACATCAGTAACACTACCCAAATAATTATGCAAAGATCATAATATAGAACTGTCCTGATTCTCACAGCTTTGGTTTTTAACCATAAACCCGATTCCAACATGTAAAATAACGATTTCTAGCATACAAATGTTTCACAACTCATAATGGAGAGAAAGAGAAATCGAGAAAGAAAAAGATGAACAGATCGATGAATGAAGAGAAAGAGAAACATGAACAGATCGATATTGAACAACAGTAAGAGAAATCGAGAAAGAAAAAAATGAACAGAGCGATAGAATGATTATGAAGAGAAAGAGAAAGATTGATCAGCATGTTGACGTTGATAAAGATCGATTTTGACAAGAGAAAGTGAAAGAGAAATCGAAAACATACCTTGCTTCCAGGATCGATCGATTGCAGGTGAGGAAGATTGTAACATCCGGCATTAAACCAGGTTAGCAATTACGATCTAATCTGTATTTAATAGACAATTATAACCTAATCAGTGGCCATTAGAAATTAATCAAAGTGATTAACAAGGTTCATGAAGAAATTCAACTCAATTAGAATCAAATTCATCAGTGCGATGAATCGGCAAATCAATTAATCCGATCGATTTACGATATGAATGATTAATGCTACTATGTACATAATTAAATTATGATTAGTGACACTAATCATACACTAATACACTTACTTAACATTAATTATGCAAGACTAAAACAATTGATTAAAACAATGCATCCAAAAGTATTTATGAATTTACAAGAAAAGGGAAATACAAGAATACATTTCTAAATACTTTTATACAAAAAATAAATGAAAATACACCAAAAATACCTCCCTTAGGCCAGCCAATTGGAAGGACAAAAGGACCTTGAAATAATTTATTTTACTCAACATATCAAAATCAAATCCTCTTTATTTCAATTCATCCAAGATTTGCACTATTCTTCATCATTTCACTATCTTTTCAAGATCCAATTTTTCCTATAAATAGAGAACATTTCCATTCATGTTAAACACACCAAAACCCCTCTTTTCTCTCTTAAAAAACCGGCCATAAGCCCTCCCAAAGCCAAAAACCTTCAATTTTTGGTGTTCTTGAAGTATTTCAAGTGTTCTCCATATTTTGAAGTGTTCTTGGTGCAACTTTTGCAAAGTTTCAACTTCTTCTCATTTGCATTCTTATAAAAAATCAAAGTAAGTAAATACTAACTTATTTCATCTTATATTTATGTTTATATAAGTCTTGAATAATATATATAGTCACCAACAATAACAAGTTTCATAAAAAACTCAAGTTTATAAATCACTAGTTTTGTTTTTAAGTTGTTTTCTTCAAATGTCTTTATAAATATATAAACACATTATGTAAGTGTAAATATTATGAAAACAAGTGATATATATATATATGTGTGTTTTATAACTTTTATAGAAGTAGTCTTTGAATAAACATCAAGAATCACTAGTTATTTCAAATTTATGAACTACGGAATTTTGGCAGAAAAGTTGCATCGACTTTGAGAAATCATAACTAATTCATAACTTAACAAAATGAGTTGATTCTTGTCTCAAAAGTTAGATCTATGTCTTAACTAAAAATTTGGAAGTTTTCATAATTTATTATGGGGTTTAGAACCCCCAGATATTATTTGGGAAACCGAAAGTTTGACAGCTCAATCATGGTCAACATAGGGTTTTCAACAAGCTTTTTCCCTAACCTAAACATCTCGAAAAATGGTCGTTCTTGACTTTAAAAATTCTTTGTATATAGTAGTTTAATGTCCAAGAAAACCAAAGCCTAAAACGTTTTGGAGCTTGGTCAAAAAAAGCCTCAAAGTAGGCCGAAAAAGCTGGAAAATTATATATATATATATATATATATATATATATATATATATATATATATATATATATATATATATATATATGTATATATATATAAACTTGACGTTTTAAGTAGGTTTTATTTATAAACTTGTAACGTTGGGTGATTTAAGACATAAAAATCTATAAATATACATATTATCATATAATAGAGATATTAAGTCCCTATTATTATTTAGAACTCGATTAAGCACATCTGGCTTCATCACCCATCAATCTACGCAAATTTGCATTTTTTTCGCTCGTATTTGCCATTGCACTCACGGTGAGTCCTCATAGCCCCTATTTTTACACTGTTATGTTTTGGGGTTGAAATACATGCTACGTTTTCATATGGACACGAAAACAACTTCATTTCTATTATGTATTACACATGTGGTTCCATCAGCCCTTATATCATGAACCGTTGATTGCATTTATTTGTAAGCGCAAATATATTGTGGATAGATCTATCGGGAGTCATGTCCCCCATTCGGGTTAGTTCAGCTCGACTAACAGCGAGTGCATATATATTTAACACACGGTATTACGTATGGGAATACCGCACAGGGCAAACTCGTTTAATTAAGCTTCGGTTGCATGATGGTTTATATGTAATACATAACATGGAATTTATGATTTTATAAATTCAAACTCATCTGTTGTTGTCCATACAAGTCAGATTTATGTGTAAACCTATGAGCTCACCAACAATTTTTGTTGACGTATTTTAACGAGTATTTTCAAGAAATTAAGGCAAGTGTGCCACACCAGACATATTTTTCAAGCTTCCGCATTTAAGGAGTCGCATGCATTTACAAAATCACCGGAGATTTAGTTGCATTATCTTGATTATTTTAATTATGTATTTAAATCTCTGTACCATGCGAACTACTCTTCTTCATATCAGACTATGTAAAACATTTCTATATTTTAAAGTTTATCGATGTATTTTTTTAAAAACGTCCATATAGTGGTCGTTCGTTATGATTATGGTTATGCTTCCGCGACGTCACGTTTCGTTGCCAACCGGGGTAACGGGGTGTGACAGATTGGTATCAGAGCCATAGTTATAGTGAACTAGGTTGCATTAGTACCCTAGACTATAACTGCACTTAAGTTTTACTGATTATGAAAATATTTTGTAACTAACTAAAAGACTATGAATGGACCTTGATAGCAGAAAACATGTCAAACAACACCATCATCATCTAGTCTGATTCAGAGGATGAGTACACCCCCATGAGTCCCGAAGCCACTGAGGTTTTCACCGACGGAGAACCGTCTGAAGAAGAAGACCCCTCCGAAGAACCAATGGAGGAGTCAGAAGAAGAACCTATGGAAGAATACGACTTCGGAGACGATCTACCGCCCCCAGTGATTCCCCCCTACACACCATATCACCCCGATGTTCCGTCATTCAAGCCGTACCATCCCCACCCTAACGACCCAAAGATGATGTTTACACCCCGAAAGAGGGTAATCATACCGAGGCAGGAGTCTATTCCCATCCCGACTCCTCAACCAAGTCCACCACCACAGCAGCGACGGGCAAACGCCCGTAGATTGGGTTGGATGCCCGAGACCCTCCAAGAATGGAGGCGGGAGGAGGGAATCCCCTCCCACTTTGATATCGGAGGACCATCCTCCGCACCTACCCCATCACTCACCCAAGAACCCGCCGAACAGACCATACCACTCTTGGTAGCTCGATCTACAAGACACGATCTCCAGCTTCGGTTACTTAACCAAGATATCGGAGAGATGACCGCTCGTTTAGAGCGGGAGGAGTTACAGAACTCCAACTTGTACTGGGCCAACCAACATGTGTGAAATTAAGTTTCTACCAATCAATCAACAATATGAAATTAATATGAACAATATAAGGAATTAACACTGACCGAATGATTAGATTGAAGAACTGATGATTACAAAATGATGATTGAGAATTTACGTGAACAGTAGCTCCTTTCTCTGATTTGAATACGTACAAAATTACAACTGTCAGATCTCTATTCAAATAGAAAGTCAAATATGCTATTTATACAATTTAACTAACTATCAAGGAAATACAATATAGTCCCTAGACTTTGTTTTCATCAACTAAAATATATCCTAACATTCTCCCCCTTTGATGAAAATAGCAAAGTCATTAAACCGATAAGCCCAGCTTTTGTTCAAATCTTCTGATACTTTTACGATCCGAAAGCCTCCATTCAATATTTGAAATAAACTCAACCATGAGTCTTCGGTCGTTAACAGATAAAGCTCCTTTCTTTGTCTTTCTTTTCTGATCTGCTGCAAGCTTACCTTTCAAACCACTTAAAACTTTAATCAGAGTACCATCTGAAAACTTGTTCAGCTCCACACTCCTTATTGCTCTTAACTTCTTATTCCGATATTTATACATGACTGCTGGATGCTTCACCATGATCACTTGAAATTCTTTCAGCTCACCAGCAAATTTGATATCTCTGTGAGGCGCTGTCATGTTGATCTTTCTCATGCCTCTTTCAACCCCTATCTGTAGATCTTGCACTGACATCAATACCAACTTGGTATGCATGAAGTGAAACAGTGTCTTAAGCGCAAATCTACAGTGTTCATTTCTTTTGTTTCTGCACAATTCATCAAAAAGATCTTCAATGTCTACGAAGTGCATGTTAAACATATCAGCTTCTGTGAACACATAAGTATTTCCATCTGATCTAGTGACTGTGAATTTTGGATAAAAAATCTTGACAAATCTTTCTTTTTCAATCTTCACCAGGTCTACTATTCTGAATTCACTCTTGACCTTCTCAATCTCCTGTGTTTTGTTTCTCAGAAAACTGGCATAGTTAACCAGATTAGGCATGTTCGGCTCTAGTACTCTAAACAACTTGTGGAATGAACATGGAGCTTGTTTCTTGCAAAAGACCCGTTTCTCCAGAATATCTTCAATATATGGCATCTTATTCCTTTTTTCTAATAAACTCAGCAGATCTATTCTCTGGAAGCTCAAGCTTTTTCACCTTCTTCTTGCTGATCTCATCCTTATTCAACAAGGTCAGCATATCTTGTATCTCCCTCTGAACCACTTGTTGTGCTTCAAATCTAAGTCTATGTTGTTTCTTAGATTCATCGGCAAGCACATACTCGTTGGAAAACCTATCCATCACTTCAACTTCATTCAATACAACTTTTTCTTGAGCTACACTGCTCTCAACTTGAAACTCTTCAAATTCCTCTTTAACTTGTACAACCACCTCAGGCTTTTCAACTGTTGGTGTCGATTCAGCATCCTTCAAAATTTCCTCAACTAACACTTCCTCCTCCTCAATTCTTTCAGCTCTAAAATCTACATCTGTCAAAGCAATTATATCATCATCTTCAGATACTTCAATATACTCCTCTCTCTCTTCTCCTGTCCCTTGAATACTTAACTCATGACTCTTCTCTTGAACGTCTTCATCTGAGTCAATATACTCAACAAAGTGATAAATATCAGACTGAATGTTTAAAGGAACTGGAACATCTTCATGAAGAATCAATCCCAACTCTCTTTGTTCACCAGCTGATTCTTTAGAGCCCCCAGCTTCTCTCTCCTGAACTTCCGGCTCCTTTTCTGGATATGTAATCATTAATATCCCAGGCGTTGGTTCATCAAGCTTTCTCCTCTTCTCCCCCTCATGAGGAGCATCATCGGAGTCCTCGTCATGCTCATCATGTTTCCTCTTGGACGAGGAAGCTTGAGCCTTGCAAGTTTGTTCTACTGCAGCCACCCTTTCTGAGAGATTACCTAACGTAGTTATCACTGTACTTTCCAAGCTGATCATGCGTTCTCTCATCTCATCAAATTGTTCAAAAACAAAGTCCTTCAAATCTTCCTTTAATTCTTCTATGGCTTGTTTTGACTCAGATTGCTTAACCGACTCCTCTGCAACATCCTTTCCCTTTAAAAACTTCTGAATGTTTGTCATTTGGGCCATTACCTCAGCTAATTGATTAGAGACATGCGTATTTACTCCAGACACAGCTTCATTCAATGCCTTTGTCAATGTGAATTCAGTAACAAATGGGCATAATGTCACCACTGGGTCACGTAGACTTCCAGTTGTCACAGTAGTCGAACTTGTATAAAGTACTTCTGTGTGGCCAGTGCTCAAAGTTGGTAGTGTTGTTTCTCTGACTGGACTTCCACCCTTTTCAAGTGACGGAGCAACAAATGCTTCCGTTACTGAGGGTGTTCCAGTGGGAACACGAAGTTCAACCACACTAACTTCAACAAATGAAGATGACTCAAGTGTCCTAGACTGTATAGGAGCTAGACTTGGTGATTGAAAAGAAGTCGTACACACGGGCAGTTGTGCACTTGTTTCAATATCCATTAAGTGCAAGTGACTTTCGGATAGATTGTGTGGTTCATCCCTGTGTTCAATTGAAACAGTCTCCTGTTGAGAGGAGACTGAGTGGATAGTTGGGTGTGCAATTGTCAGTGGGATACTGACTTGTTCAATGCTAACTCTCATAGGAGAGCTAATAGTAGACGTGGTTAATTCCCGGCTTTCAAGGGTCATGGTATCCCTCACACTCTCTGCAGCAATTTGTACAATATCTATCATCATGCCTCCTCCCTCATGATGATCACCTCCATCATCACCATCATCATCATCATCATCTCCTTCTTCTTCTTGTATATCTGTCAACGTTCTCTCAGAATCTGACTTTTCAGCTTCTTCCTCACCACCCCTTACACTAACATCTCCCTCACTCTCAGAATGGGCAACCTGAACTTCAGCCCCTTGCTGAGGTTCCTCTATTCTTAAGGCTCCTGGGCTAAGAGATCCCGGTTCCTGGGTCTCTATCGGAGCATGATCTATTCTATATAATCTCACATTCTCACTCTCTTGATCCGCATATTTAAGCAAAGACTCTGGAATTGGCATAATGTTTGCATTTGGGGAGTCCGACACTTCGTGTAGGCTCATCATAACATAATCCAGACATCTCTGAGAATTGGCTCGCTTCGGAATATTTTCATTAGCACGAAGGATCCCTCGAATAAGAATCTGTATGAATCTCTGAAGCGGAACAAATTTTCTTGCTCTATTTGTAGTTTTTGCAAGCACAATCTCTTTCAAATCCTCCCATATGCACTGAGCATAATCATAATGCTTGTTGAATGCTATGCCACGAAATATCCTCAAACAATGAATACTGCATCTGTCAATGCCTGTGTGTTTTGAAGTCATACACCTATCTATGATTCCAAATAGTGTATACCATTCTCCATTTAAACCATTCCTATGAAACTTTGAGCTCTTCGGTAGTGGCTTTGAGTAACCGAAGCAGATTAAATCATGTACCAGTTCCTCATCTGAAACAAAGTCTTCAAAGTCTGCCAACTCTGGGAAGTTAACGGTGTCTATACGTCTAGGAAGAAATAGATTATGACGAAGTCTTGCGAGAGTGATTTTTGTCTTGAACTGGTCTATTGTCACTTTAAAGTGATGATTTCCGTCAGCAGGAACAAATTTGACAGTGTGCCAAAATTGTTATAGATACACTTGTGGAATAGACGGTTTGTATTGAAGCAGATAACCTAGTGGATGGTCTTTTAGAATGTCAACAATGATAGGATGACTAACTTTAATAACCTTGGTATCTAGACGATGGTTATTATCTCGGAAAGGAAGGCAATGTTTAGGTTTTACTAGCTGGTTATCTGGGATGATGTTTGATTGTGATTGACGGGCAACTGAGGTAGACCGAACAGGGGTAGATAGAAGGGTATGATTTGATGATGAATGGGAGTCCGAGGAATTTGAGTTCAGAGATTGTATTAGAGATGCCATTTGAACACCTGTAAAAATAAGAACATCATGTTAGTCAGATCATGTACACAAATGACATCCTTCAAAATATAGAAAAATTGTAACATTTTATCAGAAATTGTAAAAACTTGTGATTTTCTTTTTAAGGCATCGGGATTCCGGACAATAATAGTTAATTATTGAATGGATTTCAGAGTCAATCGTTCAGAGACCAATGTTAGAAAAACACAAATTTATAACAATTTCTTACAAAATTCGACATTTTTCTTAAAACATAAAAAATTCCACACTTAGAAAAATTTTCTGTTGAACCTCGAATAAAACTACAAGTTTCTCGAATGACTCTTGAACAATGTCGAGTGACACATGAAACAACTCGAATAAGCCTATACACAACTCGAATGATGTATATATGAAACTCGAATAAGCCTATACACAACTCGAATGATGTATATATGAAACTCGAATAAGTCTCTACAAAACTCGAATGACATATACATGAAACTCGAATAGAATATGTACTAAACTCGAATGGAACATTGGAATCTAAGACTCAACTCGAATGACTAAGTCATTTTCTCGATAAGACCATTGTCCCAACTCGAATAAGCTATAAGCAATTATGTTCTGAAAATTTTCTAAGTGTTACACACACACTTGTCAACTCGCATGAAACACAAATGTTTCTCGAATATTATGTGTACTAAACTCGATTAACTCTGAGTTTTATATGAATCAACTCGAATGTCTCATGATGCAACTCGAATTACTCACTGATGCAACTCGAATGACTCACTGATGCAACTCGAATCACTTACAATGCAACTCGAATGACTTACTATGCAACTCGAATGGCTCTTTTGATCGAGAAATACCATTTTATTTTATTACAAGTCCAATACTCACTGATTTGATGAAATTAAGTTCAGGGATCATTTTCAGTCTTTTAAAACATGTACCCCCCTCGAAAATGTATTCTAAACACTTTTGTTTTACTGAACTTTGAACAAAAACAACTTTAAAGTTGTTAAAAATTCAAATTTCAGAGTATTTATGAACTCGAAACTGTTGCATTAGAAAAATCAATGATTCTGTTTGTGTGATGTAAAAATGACTTATGAAACTTCAGATTCATGGTCATAATACCAATTCGAACCACATCACACATTTAATTTCAACTTCATGAACAAATAATAGTATTCTCCATTAACGGTCAAGAACACAAACAACAAAAATACGAACAGATACACACACTGAACATATACACTAAAAATAAAAACAATCAAACTGAAATAAAAAGAAAAATAAGAACTTTTACTCACAATTTTGATGAAAATATGTCGGTTGTGGGTTTGAGGTTTCTTTGAATTGAAGAAATCTTGTTGGAGAAGATGAAGTAGTATATTTTCCGGAAAAATGAATTTGAATTTGAAAATTCAAATTTATAGGCAAATTTACCCGGCCCATTTTAAGTTTTCAAATTTGAAAAACCCGGCCCAACCCCACTACCTTTCTTTTCAATCAAAAAAATTGTGACTAACAAAACAAAATTAACAAATATCAAGATAAAATTTGAATTTCAAAAAAAATTTAAAACCACACAAAACAAAACAAAAAAAAAATTCTGTTTTTCAAAAAAATTTAAAATGGACTTAAAAAAAATACACACTAAAAATAAAATTTTGCACACATAAAACAACAAAAATGAAAACACAAAAACAAAAAAATATTAAAAATATTAAACATATTAACAATACTCATTTGCTCCCCCTTGGATTTCTGAAAGTTGCTCCCCCTCAAATGTATATTCATTTTCTCAGTTCTGCTCCCCCTACAAAATAACAGATAATTTTTATCAGATTTACTCAAAACCAGATAAATTTCTTTTCTGCTCCCCCTGCACATTACAATCCAGATCTTGTTAAATTCTAAAGAATATAAACTCTTTATGATTCATGAATTTAACATCAGATAAAAATCACTTAAAAAATTGAAAATTTTAAAATTATAATTTTGAAACTACTGAATTATTAAATCTTAACGATTCAACATACATAATTTGTATACCAAAAAATTAAACCGCTTTTCATCTAACGCTTTGGTAAACAAATCAGCTAGTTGATATTCAGTAGGTACGAAATATAATTCTATATTTCCTTTTTCTACATGATCTTTTATGAAATGATACCGAATGTCAATGTGTTTTGTTTTTGAATGTTGCACCGGATTTGATGCAATAGCTATCGCGCTCTGAGAATCACAATATATTGGAATTTTCTTTGGTGTAAACCCGTAATCACGCAGTTGGCTCTTCATCCACAACACCTGAGAACAGCAGGAAGATACAGCAACGTACTCTGCTTCAGCTGTAGACAATGAAACACAATGTTGTTTCTTGGATGACCAACATACGGGTTTGTCACCTAAGAACTGTACTGCTCCAGACGTACTCTTTCTGTCCATCTTATCACCTGCGTGATCAGCGTCAGAAAAAGCAGTTAGATTAAATGAAGATTCTCTAGGATACCACAAACCAAGATTTGGAGTTCCTTTGAGATATCTTAAAATTCGTTTTGCAGCTGTTAAGTGTGATTCTTTAGGATTTGCCTGATATATAGCACATACACATGTAGCAAACATAATATCTGGTCTACTAGCTGTTAAATACATTAATGACCCAATTATACCTCGATAATGAGTTACATCAACAGGTTTTCCTGAGATGTCTGCATCGAGTTTTGACTTTGAATCCGGAGCCATGGGAGTTTTCATAGGAGTACTATTGACCATGTTAAATTTCTTTAACATGTCTTGTATATATTTTGACTGATTGATAAAAATACCATCAGTTAATTGTTTTACTTGTAATCCTAAGAAAAAATTTATTTCCCCCATCATGCTCATTTCGAATTTTTGGGACATTAAAAATGCGAATTTCTTACAAAATTCTGGATTTGTAGACCCAAATATTATATCGTCTACATATATTTGTATAACTATGATATCTGACCCCTGACGTTTTATAAACAGGGTTGTGTCAACTGCACCTTTTGTAAATCCACATCTCAACAGATATGTTGAAAGTGCATCATACCAAGCACGAGGTGCTTGTTTAAGGCCATACAGTGACTTATCTAAAATATATACATGATCAGGTTTCGAAGGATCAGTAAACCCTTCGGGCTGATATGTATATACTTCATCTGTTAGCTCCCCGTTTAAAAACACAGTTTTAACATCCATTTGATATACTGTAAAATTTTTATGAGCGGCAAAAGCTAAAAACATTCTAATAGCTTCAATTCGTGCAACTGGTGCGAATGTTTAATCATAATCAATCCCTTCTTGTTGGCTGTATCCTTTGGCCACGAGACGAGCTTTATTTCGAATGATGACACCATGTTCATCTTTCTTGTTTTTGAAGATCCATTTCGTGCCTATAATGGATTTGTCTTTTGGGCGCTCAACAAGTCTCCAGACCTTTAACCGTTCGAACTGGTTGAGTTCTTCTTGCATCGCCACAATCCAATCAGCGTCCAGAAGAGCTTCTTTTACATTCTTGGGCTCTATTTTACTCAAAAAATTTGAAAATAAGCATTCATTTATAGTTGCCCTTCTGGTTTGGACTGACGCGGATGGATCACCAATGATGTTTTCTATTGGGTGATTTCTTGTCCACTTAACAGTATGTGGAAACGGTTCTATTGGGTCTTGCGGGATTGAGATCTAGATATGGTTCGGGAGTTACTTCAGATGTTGTAGGTGGGACATCTGAGGTAGGAGCTTCTGAATGTTCAGAAGTAATGGGGGTTTCAGAAGAATGTGGAGGTTCAATTGATTGTACAATCTCAGTAGTTGACTGCACATTTGCTGTTGAAGCTTCTCCAGTTTCTTCTGAACCTTGTTGTTGAGAAAGATCAGAGACTATGACTGGATCTTCAGTAATCCTGTCAGGCACCAAATTTTGAACATTAGTTTTGGGCTTTTCAAAATAGTCTTCATAAAAATTCTCAAACAACTTATGTAATTCTGAGTGTTCAGCATTTTGTTCAGTTGACTCCAATGAAGTCTGCATATTAGGTTCGGGTCCTGAACTGGTGTGTTCAGAAGCCATTACCACTCCTTCGTCGAATTTGACATTCACGCTCTCGTTGATTGTCTTGGTTCTCTTGTTGTACACTCGGAAGGCAACCGACTCCTTTGAATACCCGATGAAAATTCCTTCATCTGCCTTTTGATTAAACTTTCCAAGATTGTCTTTATCGTTCAGAATAAAGCATCTGCAACCAAAGACATGGAAAAATTTAATATTAGGTATTCGTTTATTAATCAGTTCATAAGGAGTCTTTCCAAATCTCTTATTTATTATTGAACGATTTTGTGTGAAACAAGCTGTTGCAACTGCTTCTGCCCACAAGAATAACGGTAAATTGGAATATGCCAGCATCGTCCTAGCTGATTCCACTAGTGTCCGATTTCTTCTTTCAACGACACCGTTTTGTTGTGGAGTTCGAGCAGCTGAATACTGATGTGTAATTCCTATTGAATTCAAGAATGAGTCAAGTGATTTGTTCTTGAACTCTGTTCCGTTGTCTAAGAGCGGATTGTTTGAATTGTGAGTTGCAACTTTACTTGTATTTTCCGGATGAAGTCTATGATCGTTTCGGTTGCATCTGATTTGGATCTCAGGAAGAAAACCCACGTGTATCGTGAATAGTCATCAACTATCACCAATACATATCGTTTCTTATTTATGCTTTGTACTCTCATTGGTCCACACAAATCCATATGCATTAGTTCCAGTGCTCTCGTGGATGAGTGTTCTGTTTTGGATTTGTGTGTGGCTCTTGTCATCTTTCCTTTTTCACATGCCGCACATAACTGCTCTTTTTGGAATTTGAGCGTCGGCAGCCCTTAACTAACCCTCCGTTTGCTAGGTTGGTTAACTCATTGAAGTTCAGATGTGAAAGGCGACGATGCCACAGCCATGCTGTTTTAGATGTAGCTTTTGACAATAAGCAGACATCTTTCTTCAGATTAATTGAGGCTAAATCAATGGAGTACAAATTTGTTTTCCTGTTTCATGACAAAATTTCTTTTCCTTCTCCGGATCTGATGCTACACCGATTGGCTTTAAAATTGACTTCTAACCCTTTATCACACAATTGTCCAATACTAAATAGATCGTGTCCAAGACCATCAACATAGAAGACCTTTTGGATGGTGATTTTGTCGTATTTGAGACTTCCGTAGCCTTTGATCGGACAAAACTGATCATTTCCAAATCTGACCGTCCCACAGAACTTTTTTACAAAGTCCGTGAGTGTGTCTCGTTGTCCGGTCATATGTTTGGAGCAGCCGGAGTCAAGATACCAGACATAGTTTACCTATAAGACGAAATAGCACATGAGGTACCCACTTGTAGTTGGGTACTTTTGTTTTAGGTAAATCATGCACAATATTATTTGTTTTTCTAACAGATATGGCTTTTAGCTTATCATTTGAAGTTATTTTAGGTACCCACTTTTGAACTGTTCTTTTAGGTATCCATTTTTGTACAATTCGCGGTGGAATTGCTATTGAAATATTTGTGTGATGTGGTTCGAATTGGTATTATGACCATGAATCTGAAGTTTCATAAGTCATTTTTACATCACACAAACAGAATCATTGATTTTTCTAATGCAACAGTTTCGAGTTCATAAATACTCTGAAATTTGAATTTTTAACAACTTTAAAGTTGTTTTTGTTCAAAGTTCAGTAAAACAAAAGTGTTTAGAATACATTTTCGAGGGGGTACATGTTTTAAAAGACTGAAAATGATCCCTGAACTTAAATTCATCAAATCAGTGAGTATTGGACTTGTAATAAAATAAAATGGTATTTCTCGATCAAAAGAGCCATTCGAGTTGCGTTGTAAGTCATTCGAGTTGCATTGTAAGTGATTCGAGTTGCATCAGTGAGTCATTCGAGTTGCATCAGTGAGTAATTCGAGTTGCATCATGAGACATTCGAGTTGATTCATATAAAACTCAGAGTTAATCGAGTTTAGTACACATAATATTCGAGAAACATTTGTGTTTCATGCGAGTTGACAAGTGTGTGTGTAACACTTAGAAAATTTTCGGAACATAATTGCTTATAGCTTATTCGAGTTGGGACAATGGTCTTATCGAGAAAATGACTTAGTCATTCGAGTTGAGTCTTAGATTCCAATGTTCCATTCGAGTTTAGTACATATTCTATTCGAGTTTCATGTATATGTCATTCGAGTTTTGTAGAGACTTATTCGAGTTTCATATATACATCATTCGAGTTGTGTATAGGCTTATTTGAGTTTCATATATACATCATTCGAGTTGTGTATAGGCTTATTCGAGTTGTGTATAGGCTTATTCGAGTTGTTTCATGTGTCACTCGACATTGTTCAAGAGTCATTCGAGAAACTTGTAGTTTTATTCGAGGTTCAACAGAAAATTTT
Organism: Centrapalus pauciflorus; assembly: GCA_020465985.1. Lineage (NCBI taxonomy): Eukaryota > Viridiplantae > Streptophyta > Magnoliopsida > Asterales > Asteraceae > Centrapalus > Centrapalus pauciflorus. The sequence continues at coordinate 300,982 of JAANYP010004038.1, forward strand.
TCTAAGTGTGGAATTTTTTATGTTTTAAGAAAAATGTCACATATTGTAAGAAATTGTTATAAATTTGTGTTTTTCTAACATTGGTCTCTAAACGATTGACTCTGGAATCCATTCAATAATTAACTATTATTGTCAGGAATCCCGATGCCTTAAAAAGAAAATCACAAGTTTTTACAATTTCTGATAAAATGTTACAATTTTTCTATATTTTGAAGAATGTCATTTGTGTACATGATCTGACTAACATGATGTTATTATTTTTACAGGTGTTCAAATGGCATCTCCAGTACAATCTCTGAACTCAAATTCCTCGGACTCCCATTCATCATCAAATTATACCCTTGTATCTACCCCTGTTCGGTCTACCTCAGTTGCCCGTCAATCACAATCAAACATCATCCCAGATAACCAGCTAGTAAAACCTAAACATTGCCTTCCTTTCCGAGATAATAACCATCGTCTAGATACCAAGGTTATTAAAGTTAGTCATCCTATCATTGTTGACATTCTAAAAGGCCATCCACTAGGTTATCTGCTTCAATACAAATCGTCTATTCCACAAGTGTATCTACAACAATTTTGGCACACTGTCAAATTTGTTCCTGCTGACGGAAATCATCACTTTAAAGTGACAATAGACCAGTTCAAGACAAAAATCACTCTCGCAAGACTTCGTCATAATCTATTTCTTCCTAGACGTATAGACACCGTTAACTTCCCAGAGTTGGCAGACTTTGAAGACTTTGTTTCAGATGAGGAACTGGTACATGATTTAATCTGCTTGGGCTACTCAAAGCCACTACCGAAGAGCTCAAAGTTTCATAGGAATGGTTTAAATGGAGAATGGTATACACTATTTGGAATCATAAATAGGTGTATGACTTCAAAACACACAGGCATTGACAGATGCAGTATTCATTGTTTGAGGATATTTCATGGCATAGCATTCAACAAGCATTATGATTATGCTCAGTGCATATGGGAGGATTTGAAAGAGATTGTGCTTGCAAAAACTACAAATAGAGCAAGAAAATTTGTTCCGCTTCAGAGATTCATACAGATTCTTATCCGAGGGATCCTTCGTGCTAATGAAAATATTCCGAAGCGAGCCAATTCTCAGAGATGTCCGGATTATGTTATGATGAGCCTACACGAAGTGCCGGACTCCCCAAATGCAAACATTATGCCAATTCCAGAGTCTTTGCTTAAATATGCGGATCAAGAGAGTGAGAATGTGAGATTATATAGAATAGATCATGCTCCGATAGAGACCCAGGATGTAACAACCTAACTTTTGGCCAAACATGTAATATTTGATTTTGAACTAATAATGTAATTTTATTACATTATTTATGTTGCAATTTAATTAAGTATGAAATTATCTAATTAAATTATATAAATATTATGAATTGTTTGATGATCAAATAAAAGAGATATAATATACAAAAGTGGAAGTGGGTTAATATTACAAATAAACTAAGTTGATATAAAAAAGAACCAAAATGAACATTTAAATGTTCATTGATCACAAATAAAAGAAATTGATACTCTCTCTCTCTCTCTCTCTCTCTCTCTCTCTCTCTCTCTCTCTCTCTCTCTCTCTCTTTTCTTCTTCAAATACGGCATCTCCACAAAATTATCAAGAAATCACCAAAAGCTCTTTAAATCTTGCATTAATTGAAGAATTAATTCAAGTGAAGGTTACAACAATCACCATTCATCATCAAACAACAAGATTGTGAGGTAATATTTGATTTAAATTTCGAAAAACTATGAATTTGGTTCGGTTTTGAGAAAAACCGAAACAAAAGATCTAAAATATTGAATTCTTTGGTTGCATGTATGAATTTTTACTAGAATATGATGAATCTAAGTTAATAGAAGTCATAGAAACACAAATAGTGGGTTGGATCATTCAAATAAAGAAGAAATATGTATTTTTGTAAAGTTAGTGTTCTTGACAAAAATAGTATAATTTGGATGATCTTGCTAAATTTATGATGTTTTTGATAGGGAAAATGATATAAAAACAACACAATAATGATAATATAACATTGTATTAAGTTGCATGTTAATCAAAATAAGTTTTGTGAATTTTCATGAAAAATCCGTATGAACATCAAGAACATTTCTGAGAAAAATCTAAGTGTAAGATCCGAATTCGGGTAGGACCGAATTCGAATGATACCCAGTTCGGATCCCATTTTGTATCTATTTCGGATCTAATTTTTATTAAATGCCATTTTCGGATGAAGCATTTCGGATGAAAGGTGGTCCGAACTCGGATGACCCGAGTTCGGATGAACCAATTCGGATGGCTAGTTCGGTCGGTCCTAATTCGGGTCAGCCATTCGGTCCGAATCCGGGTGCCTGGTCCGGATTGGTCCGAATCCGGATGATCAACCCAGATGATCCGATTTAATGGATCCGAATCCGAGCCTTTTATTTTGATATTTTAACATCACAAATAAATACTATTTTATAAATAGTAGAACCATGAATATTATGATATATATTATATATATATATATATATATATATATATATATATATATATATATATATATATATATATATATATATATATATATATATATCCTTTGGGAATTCAAAGAAACAAAGAAAAGGAACTAACAAGGATAGATGAGTTATCAGTAATCAGATAAGATAAAATAATGATTACTAATCTAAAAGCTAATGATATGATACAATAATTATTCTGGACAGGTTCAGTTAAATCCTGAACACAGATTTAAAGATACTGAAAGTGGGTCACTGATTAGAAAAGAAAAGCCAGAGATCAGATAGATCAAGATTAAAGATAAATCCTGGGATAACTCAGGTGGTGGATATAAATCTGCTTGATAAAGACCAAGAACCTGTGAGTTATAGATATTCAGTTTTGCATGCTAGACTTCCGGTTGAGATATATTGTTGATGATAGATTATTTGACATTCATGAATACTCAGCTGGATTGTTTCTTGTGCACACCATGGTTCGGTGTTGCCCTGTGGATCATGATAGCTATTTGACTTATCATTTCGCATGACATTGTACTTATTATTCTTTTCAGATATTGTTATGAGTTTATTGCTATCATGGCCTTGATGACTTATGCTTTCATTATTACTCGCATCTTTGACATATTGATTCAGCTTAGTATGATTAGCCTTGTCGGTCTATTGTTCTAGACCATGCTACTTCACCAGTTCTATTGAACTTGGTATAGACACTCCGATGTTCCCCCATGAAGACCGCTGGTAGCTAGCCCAGCATAAGTGGATAGCTTCCACTAAAAGCGTGAGCGTGGGCTGAACATCATCCAATTCTATGAATTCTATGTCTCAATCTGAGTGGCTGTAGCGGCAGTCCAGACATATCACGCTTTGACCCATGATCCGCTTGATTAATGCATGTAATCTGAAAATCTATATTCTCACTAAGCCATGCTTACAGTTGCTATTTGACCTTTTTACAGGAAAAGATACAGGAAAGTCACCTGCCGGACCTAGTTCATAGGTCTTACCAGATCAAGATTGAAGTTTTCTATAGACCACTACTCAACAAACCCTTCGGTACTAATTGGCAGAAGATAATTGTGGTGGTCTGGGTAGATTTGATTTGAATGTATGATGACATGAATTAGAATAGTCTTGTGCCCTTTATTAGTTTAATTTGAAAATTGTAATCTGAACTAAAATTGTATTAAACTTATTCTAATGTTTGTACTTGTAATCTGAAATTCCGCAACTTAAATTACTCTATCTTAGTTATGATTGATATCGTGTTGCATGATGTGGGACCTAGACTCTGAGGACTGCCCCGTAAGGGGAGGTCTTCACAGGTTGGTATCAGAGCTCATAGTTTGAGTGAATCAAGTATTACGTGAGTAACACTTGGTCTTAAACTGAAGCAATACATATGTATCAATCATCTAGGTGGTTTGAACTGAGATAAGATGTACAGACTGTTAGGATGGGAAAAGGGTACATAGATCTAAGTCTATAAACTGATAGTTAAATGATTTTAATTTTCAGTAAAGATGTCAGGATCAGGTGATATTCCCAACAACATGACCCCACAACAAATGTTTGAAATGATGCAACAACTATTAGCTCAACATACTGAACAACAAAACAAGAATATGCAAGAACAGCTTCAGGCTAGAGATGAGGCCGAAGCAAAAAGACGTGCTGACAAAAAGAATAAGAGAAAAGATAAACAAATCCAGAATAATGAATCTGATTCTGATAACTCTACCCCGAATGTCCAAACTGAGCAGCCGAAAGGCTGTAAGTTCAAGGATTTTAAAGCCAGTGGTGCCCTTAACTTCGAGGGTACAGTCAATCCAATTCAGGCGATGGATTGGATAAGCCATACTGAAGAAATCTTCAGAATCTCCGATTGCTTGGAATCTAGGAAAGTGAGTTATGCATCTGCTCTGTTCGTGGGTGCTGCCCGTGCCTGGTGGAAGACCCAGAGAAGTATTTATGGCGAGGAGGTCATCCAGACTCTAGAATGGGATCAGTTTCTTGAAATGTTCAACGCAAAATATTGTCCTGCTGATCAACAAGACAAAATGGAAGTTCAGTTGATGCAATTAACTCAGGGAACCAAGACTGTAGACGAGTACGAGCACGAATTCTCACGGCTCTGTGGATATTCTTCCTATCAGGTAGCTACTGAAGAGAGAAAGATGAACCGATTTCGTGGAGGGCTTAACCCGAAATATCGACACCCAATGAGCGCGATAAAGTATAATTCCTATCTCGAAATGGTTGAAGCGGCAAGGCAGATTGAGAGGGGATATTTAGAGTACAGCGATCAACTCTACGCTCCATCAACGAACCCGACATGTCCTTCTCCTCCAAAGAAGCAACGATTCGGCAGATTCTTCAAGCCAAATAAATCTCAGACTCAGCAACCCCAGCAGTCTCAACAGTACAGTTCGCCACAGAAAGCTCAAGCTTATTCGCTTACAAATGAACCACGATACTGCAAGAGATGCCGAAAATCGCATATGGGATTGTGTAATCCAGACGACGTCACGTGTTATGTGTGTAGCAAAATCGGCCATAGTAGAGAAGAGTGCCCCTAACGAGGTCTTGGTTGTGCTAAATGCGGAAAGCGTGGACACTTCATGTATCAGTGCCACAGTGGACAACGAGGTTAATCACAGTCATCAGCTGGAGGTTCTACAATGAAAAGCTCGGCTGCCACTCCAACTGTTAGGACCCGCGCCTTCCAAATAACGGCGGAGGAAGCGAAAGAAACCCCGGATGTGGTTACCGGTACGTTTTTACTAAATTCAATACCTGCGCGTGTGTTATTCGATTCCGGTGCAAGCCGTTCATACATCTCGACTACTTTTGCGCAAAGATTATCTAAGTTTCCTTCGAAGCTTCCTGTTATACTTGATATAGAGACAACCAGTAACAATTACGTTATGGGTGATTCCATTTACCGAAATTGCACGTTACTTGTCAATCACGTTGTGTTCAACCTCGATCTTATCCCGATACCGTTAAAAGAGTTCGACGTCATCATCGGCATGGACTGGTTAACAAACAACGAGGCTACAATTGTCTGCAACCGCCGAATCATCCGAATCAAGACTTCAGACAGCCGAGTGTTAGAGATCAAAGGCGACAAACGTAAAGGTGCTTATTGTTTTATATCGGTTGAGAAAGCGCGTAAGTATCTTTCTAAGGGTCACGAATCTTATCTTAGTTATGTCTCGTCTGAATCCACCTCGGAAGCCAACAAGAAATCTGTATCTGATATTCCGATCGTCTGTGAGTTCCCAGACGTGTTCCCTGATGACATATCTCGAGTACCACCGGAACGACAAGTTGAATTCGGGATTGACTTAGTTCCCGGTGCGGCTCCCATCGCTAAAGCCCCCTACAGACTTGCTCCTGCAGAAATGCAGGAAATGTCAAAACAACTGCAAGATCTGTTAGAGAAGGGATTTATCCGACCGAGTTCATCTCCGTGGGGTGCACCTGTCTTGTTCGTAAAGAAGAAAGACGGAACTCTCCGAATGTGCATCGACTATCGTGAGTTGAACAAAGTCACAATCAAGAATAAATATCCTCTGCCCAGAATCGATGATCTATTTGATCAGCTACAAGGAGCCAGCTACTTCTCGAAAATTGATCTTCGTTCTGGGTATCATCAATTAAAAGTCAGAGATGAGGATATTCCGAAGACAGCCTTCCGAACAAGATATGGTCATTACGAATTTCTCGTAATGCCTTTCGGTTTAACGAATGCACCAGCGGCGTTCATGGATCTCATGAATCGCGTGTGCAGACCAATGCTGGATAAGTCAGTTATCGTATTCATAGACGATATTCTGATTTACTCCAAAACGAAGGCTGATCATGTTGTTCATCTACGTCAATTGCTAGAGTTATTGAGAAATGAAAGACTCTATGCAAAATTCTCAAAGTGCGAGTTTTGGCTCAGACAGGTAAAAATCTTACAGTGTCTCGAGTTATTTCTTAAAGCGTTCGTTGTTTCAAAACTTGAATTCTACTTTGATTTCTTTATAGATTCAATTCCTTGGCCATGTTGTATCTGGCGAAGGCATCTCCGTTGATCCATCCAAAGTTGAGGCCGTTCAAAAATGGCAAACGCCTCGTAATGCCTCCGAAATCAGAAGCTTCCTTGGATTGGCTGGTTACTACCGGCGATTCATTAAGGACTTCTCGAAGATTGCTGTGCCCCTTACGATGCTAACACGAAAGAATACACCTTTCGTATGGGCCAATAAACAGCAAGAGGCATTCGACATTCTGAAACAGAAGCTTATTCAAGCGCCGATCCTAGCCTTACCAGAAGGCAATGATGATTTCGTTGTCTATAGCGATGCATCTGGTACAGGTTTAGGTTGTGTCCTCATGCAAAGGGGAAAAGTCATTGCCTACGCTTCAAGGCAATTGAAAGACTACGAGAAAAGTGCACCAACTCATGATCTTGAGTTGGCTGCCGTTACCTTTGCATTAAAAATCTGGCGGCATTATCTCTATGGGACTCGGTGTCAGCTTTACACCGATCATAAAAGTCTCAAACATCTATTTACTCAAAAGGATCTGAACATGAAACAGCGTCGGTCCTTGGAGCTTATCAAGGACTATGATTGCGAGATCCTATATCATCCCGACAAAGCCAATGTGGTCGCGGATGCATTGAGTCGAAAAGTCTATACGGAAAAGTGTTGCTATGCCCTGACTCCAACTGTATTCTCTTCTGATCTCATCGAAGACATTAAATTTGCTCAAGCTAAAGCATTGAAAGAAGAGAATCTCTGTTCTGAAAATCTCAAAGGGCAACTTCAATTTCTATCTATGAATCATATGGGACTTCAATGTCTCAAGGGAAACCGAATCTGGATTCCTAAGTATGGTTCTATTCGCAACACTCTTCTATCTGAAGCCCATCAGTCCAAGTTATCCATTCATCCTGGCAGCTCAAAGATGTATTTCGATCTGAAAGCTGATTACTGGTGGCCAGGAATGAAGAAAGACATCGGTCAATTCGTTGAAAGCTGCATAGTATGTCAAATGGTTAAGGCAGAACACCAGAAGCCCTTCGGGGATATGCAACCACTACCAGTTCCTGAGTGGAAGTGGGAGCATATAACCATGGACTTTGTCACGAAATTGCCAAAGACCAAGAGACAACACGACTCCATCTGGGTAGTCGTGGATCGATTAACGAAGTCAGCACATTTCATGCCGATGAAAGAGACATACTCACTTGATAGATTGGCACATATGTACATCACCGAGGTTATTTCACATCACGGTGTGCCAAAATCTATCGTCTCTGATCGTGATAGTCGTTTCACTTCGAGATTTTGGAAAGCACTGCAAGACGGGATGGGTACTCGAATCTCAATGAGTACAGCTTATCACCCTAATGCAGATGGCCAAAGTGAACGCACTATCCTAACTTATGCTCCGTGCCTGCATTCTTGATCTGGGTGGTAACTGGGATGACCACTTACCCTTGGTCGAATTCTCATACAACAACAGTTATCACTCCACGATTAAGATGGCTCCTTTTGAAGCTTTATACGGACGAAAGTGCAGAACTCCCACCTGTTGGCACGAAACAGGTGAATCGCCTTTAGGCGGTCCTGCCCTTCTATAGTTGACTCATGATAAGATTCGACTTGTCAGAAGGAACATCCTAGAAGCTCAAAGCAGGCAGAAGTCGTATTACGATAATCGTCACAGATCGATCAGTTTTGCAGTTAATGATTGGGTGATGCTGAAAGTATCTCCAATGAAGAATGTGGTCCGGTTCATATAGAGAAACAAGCTAGCTCCGAGATTCATCGGCCCGTTCAAGATTGTTGAAAAGATAGGAAATCAATCTTATCGTCTTGAACTGCCAACTGACTTAGCTGGAATACATCCTGTATTCCATGTTAGTCATCTACGAAAGAGTCTAGCTGATGAAAGAGAAGTACATATACCACACGTTAATGTGCAAATTGATGAGAAGCTTCGAGTGGTTGAAGAGCCAGAATGTATTATGGACTCGAAGACCAAAAAGCTTCGTAATAAAGAGATACAGATGGTGCTCGTCCAGTGGAAACACCACAAGGGTTCGCATCAGTCTTGGGAATCAAAAGATGTCATGAAAGCTACATATCCAAGTCTGTTCGAACATAGCTAACTTCGAGGACGAAGTTTATGCGTGGTGGAGCCCATTCTATAACAACCTAACTTTTGGCCAAACATGTAATATTTGATTTTGAACTAATAATGTAATTTTATTACATTATTTATGTTGCAATTTAATTAAGTATGAAATTATCTAATTAAATTATATAAATATTATGAATTGTTTGATGATCAAATAAAAGAGATATAATATACAAAAGTGGAAGTGGGTTAATATTACAAATAAACTAAGTTGATATAAAAAGAACCAAAATGAACATTTAAATGTTCATTGATCACATATAAAAAAAATTGATACTCTCTCTCTCTCTCTCTCTCCTCTTTTCTTCTTCAAATACGGCATCTCCACAAAATTATCAAGAAATCACCAAAAGCTCTTTAAATCTTGCATTAATTGAAGAATTAATTCAAGTGAAGGTTACAACAATCACCATTCATCGTCAAACAACAAGATTGTGAGGTAATATTTGATTTAAATTTCGAAAAACTATGAATTTGGTTCGGTTTTGAGAAAAACCGAAACCAAAGATCTAAAATATTGAATTCTTTGGTTGCATGTATGAATTTTTACTAGAATATGATGAATCTAAGTTAATAGAAGTCATAGAAACACAAATAGTGGGTTGGATCATTCAAATAAAGAAGAAATATGTAATTTTGTAAAGTTAGTGTTCTTGACAAAAATAGTATAATTTGGATGATCTTGCTAAATTTATGATGTTTTTGATAGGGAAAATGATATAAAAACAACCCAATAATGATAATATAACATTGTATTAAGTTGCATGTTAATGAAAATAAGTTTTGTGAATTTTCATGAAAAATCCGTATGAACATCATAAGAACATCAAGAACATTTCTGGAAAAATCTAAGTGTAAGATCCGAATTCGGGTAGGACCGAATTCGAATGATACCCAGTTCGGATCCCATTTAGTATCTATTTCGGATCTAATTTTATGAGGTACCATTTACGGATGAAGCATTTCGGATGAAAGGTGGTCCGAACTCGGATGACCCGAGTTCGGATGGTGTAATTCGGATATTGCCATTTCGGTTCAGCACGGTCCGAATCCGGTTGACCCATTTCGGTTATGTCCGAATCCGGGTGCTTGATCTGGATTGGTCCGAATCCGGATGACCAATCCGGATGGTCCGAATTTAATGGATCCGAATCCGAGCCTTTTATTTTGATATTTTAACATCACAAATAAATACTATTTTATAAATAGTAGAACCATGAATTTATGATTTTTAATGATTAAAGATTTATAAAGCATATATATATATATATATATATATCTTTTAAAGATTTAAAGAAACAAAGAAAAGGAACTAACAAATTATTGATGAGTTATCAGTAATCAGATCAGATGAAATAATGATTATAAGCTAAAAAAAATGATATGATACAATAATTATTCTGGACAGGTTCAGTTAAATCCTGAACACAGATTTAAAGATACTGAAAGTGGGTCACTGATTAGAAAAGAAAAGCCAGAGATCAGATAGATCAAGATTAAAGATAAATCCTGGGATAACTCAGGTGGTGGATATAAATCTGCTTGATAAAGACCAAGAACCTGTGAGTTATAGATATTCATTTTTGCATGCTAGACTTCCGGTTGAGATATATTGTTGATGATAGATTATTTGACATTCATGAATACTCAGCTGGATTGTGACCTGTGCACACCATGGTTCGGTGTTGCCCTGTGGATCATGATAGCTATTTGACTTATCATTTCGCATGACATTGTACTTATTATTCTTTTCAGATATTGTTATGAGTTTATTGCTATCATGGCCTTGATGACTTATGCTTTCATTATTACTCGCATCTTCGACATATTGATTCAGCTTAGTATGATTAGCCTTGTCGGTCTATTGTTCTAGACCATGCTACTTCACCAGTTCTATTGAACTTGGTATAGACACTCCGATGTTCCCCCATGAAGACCGCTGGTAGCTAGCCCAGCATAAGTGGATAGCTTCCACTAAAAGCGTGAGCGTGGGCTGAACATCATCCAATTTTATGAATTCTATGTCTCAATCATGAGTGGTTGTAGCGGCAGTCCAGACATATCACGCTTTGACCCATGATCCGCTTGATTAATGCATGTAATCTGAAAATCTATATTCTCACTAAGCCATGCTTACAGTTGCTATTTGACCTTTTTACAGGAAAAGATAAAGGAAAGTTACCTGCCGGACCTAGTTCATAGGTTTTACCAGATCAAGATTGAAGTTTTCTATAGACCACTACTCAACAAATCATTCGGTACTAATTGGTAGAAGATAATTGTGGTGGTCTGGGTAGATTTGATTTGAATGTATGATGACATGAATTAGAATAGTCTTGTTCCCTTTATTAGTTTAATTTGAAAATTGTAATCTGAACTAAAATTGTATTAAACTTATCCTAATGTTTGTACTTGTAATCTGAAATTCCGCAACTTAAATTACTCTATCTTAGTTATGATTGATATCGTGTTGCATGATGTGGGACCTAGACTCTGAGGACTGCCCCGTAAGGGGAGGTCTTCACACAGGAACCGGGATCTCTTAGCCCACGAGCCTTAAGAATAGAGGAACCTCAGCAAGGGGCTGAAGTTCAGGTTGCCCATTCTGAGAGTGAGGGAGATGTTAGTGTAAGGGGTGGTGAGGAAGAAGCTGAAAAGTCAGATTCTGAGAGAACGTTGTCAGATATTCAAGAAGAAGAAGGAGATGATGATGATGATGATGATGATGATGATGGTGATGATGGAGGTGATCATCATGAGGGAGGAGGCATGATGATAGATATTGTACAAATTGCTGCAGAGAGTGTGAGGGATACCATGACCCTAGAAAGCCGGGAATTAACCACGTCTACTGTTAGCTCTCCTATGAGAGTTAGCATTGAACAAGTCAGTATCCCACTGACAATTGCACACCCAACTATCCACTCAATCTCCTCTCAACAGGAGACTGTTTCAATTGAACACAGGGATGAACCACACAATCTATCCGAAAGTCACTTGCACTTAATGGATATTGAAACAAGTGCACAACTGCCCGTGTGTACGACTTCTTTTCAATCACCAAGTCTAGCTCCTATACAGTCTAGGACACTTGAGTCATCTTCATTTGTTGAAGTTAGTGTGGTTGAACTTCGTGTTCCCACTGGAACACCCTCAGTAACGGAAGCATTTGTTGCTCTGTCACTTGAAGAGGGTGGAAGTCCAGTCAGAGAAACAACACTACCAACTCTGAGCACTGGCCACACAGAAGTACTTTATACAAGTTCGACTGCTGTGACAACTGGAAGTCTACGTGACCCAGTGGTGACATTATGCCCATTTGTTACTGAATTCACATTGACAAAGGCATTGAATGAAGCTGTGTCTGGAGTAAATACGCATGTCTCTAATCAATTAGCTGAGGTAATGGCCCAAATGACAAACATCAGAAGTTTTTAAAGGGAAATGATGTTGCAGAGGAGTCGGTTAAGCAATCTGAGTCAAAACAAGCCATAGAAGAATTAAAGGAAGATTTGAAGGACTTTGTTTTTGAATAATTTGATGAGATGAGAGAACGCATGATCAACTTGGAAAGTACAGTGATAACCGCGTTAGGTAATCTCTCAGAAAGGGTGGCTGCAGTAGAAGAAACTTGCAAGGCTCAAGCTTTCTCGTCCAAGAGGAAACATGATGAGCATGACGAGGACTCCGATGATGCTCCTCATGATGGGGGGAAGAGGAGAAAGCTTGATGAACCAACACCTGGGATTTTAATGATTACGTATCCGGAAAAGGAGCCGGAAGGTCAGGAGAAAGAAGCTGGGGGCTCTAAAGAATCGGCTGGTGAACAAAGAGAGCTGGGATTGATTCTTCATGAAGATGTTCCAGTTCCTTCGAACATTCAGTCTGATATTTATCACTTTGTTGAGTATATTGATTCAGATGAAAATAAGTTTCTACCAATCAATCAACAATAAGAACTAATCAAGAACAATATAATGAATTAATACTGACCGAATGATTAGATTGAAGAGCTGATGATTACAAACTGATGATGTAGAATATTCGTGAACAGTAATACCTTTCTCTGAATTGAATGCGTACAAAATTACAACTGTCAGATCTATATTCAAATAGAAAGTCAAATATGCTATTTATACAATTTAACTAACTATCAAGGAAATACAAAATAGTCCCTAGACTTTGTTTTCATCAACTAAAATATATCCTAACATTCTCCCCCTTTGATGAAAATAGCAAAGTCATTAAACCGATAAGCCCAGCTTTTGTTCAAATCTTCTGATACTTTTACGATCCAAAAGCCTCCATTCAATCTTTGAAATAAACTCAACCATGAGTCTTCGGTCGTTAACAGATAAAGCTCCTTTCTTCGTCTTTCTTTTCTGATCTGCTACAAGCTTACCTTTCAAACCACTCAAAACTTTAATCAAAGTTCCATCTGAAAACTTATTCAGCTCTACACTCCTCATCGCTCTTAACTTCTTATTCCGATCTTTATACATGACTGCTGGATGCTTCACCATGATCACTTGAAATTCTTTTAGCTCACCAACAAATTTTATATCTCTGTGAGGCACTGTCATGTTGATCTTCCTCATGCCTCTTTCAACCCCTATTTGTAGATCTTGCACTGACATCAATACCAACTTGGTATGCATGAAATGAAACAGTGTCTTAAGCGCAAATCTACAGTGTTCATTTCTTTTGTTTTCGCACAATTCATCAAAAAGATCTTCAATATCTACCAAGTGCATGTTGAACATATCAGCTTCTGTGAACACATAAGTATTTCCATCTGATCTAGTGACTGTGAACTTTGGATAAAAAATCTTGACAAATCTTTCTTTTTCAATCTTCACAAGATCGACTATTCTGAATTTACTTTTAACCTTCTCAACCTCTTGTGTTTTATTTCTCAGGAAACTGGCATAGTTAACCAGATTAGGCATATTTGGCTCTAGAACTCTGAATAACTTGTGGAATGATCATGGAGCTTGTTTCTTGCAAAAGATCCGTTTCTCCAGAATATCTTCAATATATGGCATCTTATTCCTTTTTCTAATAAACTCAGCAGATCTATTCTCTGGAAGCTCAAGCTTTTTCACCTTCTTCTTGCTGATCTCATCCTTATTCAACAAAGTTAGCATATCTTGTATCTCCCTCTGAACCACTTGTTGTGCTTCAAATCTAAGTCTATGTTGTTTCTTAGATTCATCGGCAAGCACATACTCGTTGAAAAACCTATCCATCACTTCAACTTCATTCAATACAACTTTTTCTTGAGCTACACTGCTCTCAACTTGAAACTCTCCAAATTCCTCTTTAACTTGTACAACCACCTCAGGCTTTTCAACCGTTGGTGTCGATTCAGCATCCTTCAAAATTTCCTCAACTAACACTTCCTCCTCCTCAATTCTTTCAGCTCTAAAATCTACATCTGTTAAAGCAATTATATCATCATCTTCAGATACTTCAATATACTCCTCTCTCTCTTCTCCCGTCCCTTGAATACTTAACTCATGACTCTTCTCTTGAACGTCTTCATCTGAGTCAATATACTCAACAAAGTGATAAATATCAGACTGAATGTTCAAAGGAACTGGAACATCTTCATGAAGAATCAATCCCAGCTCTCTTTGTTCACCAGCTGATTCTTTAGAGCCCCCAGCTTCTCTCTCCTGAACTTCCGGCTCCTTTTCTGGATATGTAATCATTAAACAGATCATGAAAACTGATAAATTCAAGAAACCTCTCCCGCCATTGAACATATTCACCCCTGTATAAAATTGGGGGTTTGGTTTCTGATCCCATTGCCAGTACGTCTTTAGACATATTGATTGATCTTTGGGAAACTTGTCCAAGATCTGATGAACTCCGATTGAGATTGAAAATTTTGATCACACTTTGAAACACAGATTAGTACTGAAATCTACAACACAGTAACTTGTTAGTAGCAATAAGCAACTTAACTCAAACAGTGAATAGACTTGATGTATTGCAACAATCTCGATTAATGTGTGTGTCAAACTCGAATGATCTAAGTATTAAACTCGAATGTGTTTTGAGTGAAACTTGAATGGGTATAGTGTGAGACTCGAATGAGTTTAGAGTAAAACTCGAATGATTCTTGTGTAAAACTCGATTAAATCTTGGTAAAACTCGATTGAGTCTTTGGTAAAACTCGATTGAGTCTTTGCTAAAACTCGATTGTGTCTTTGGTAAAACTCGATTGAGTCTTTGGTAAAACTCGATTGAGTTTGATCTGAAATTCGATGGAGTTTGATCTAAAACTCGATTGAGTTTGATCTGAAACTCGATTGAGTTTGATCTGAAATTCGAGTTTGTTTAAAAAGTTGTCAACTCAAATTACAGGGTTGTCAACTCGAATTACAAGGTTGTCAACTCGAATATTACAAGTTGTCAACTCGAATTACAAGGTTGTCAACTAGAATATTACAATTTGTCAACTCGAATTAAAAGGTTGTCAACTCGAATATTACAAGTTGTCAACTCGAATAAAAAGGTTGTCAACTCGAATATTAGTTATATTCAACTCGAGTATCCAAAGTACTCAACTCGAATGACACACAGGATGTATATATTTCGAGTTTCTTAATATTTTCAGCTTTTTCAAGTCTGAAATTCAGATTAAATCCAAATATTGCCCATTTTCACTCAAATTGTAATCGAAGGTGAGGTTTTTGAATACAAACACTTTTTGTTCAACACCTTTGTGCAAAAATAGATCTAGGTTTGACTTTTTCAATGAAACAGTAACCGTTTTTACACTTTTCAAAATTTCACAAAATTGTCTAGATCTTTTTTTGTGTTTTGTAAATCAATTCAAGTTTATATTCAATTGATTCGTATGTGAATCCTTTACCTTCGATCCAATTATCACTTCCAAAGATCAACTGAGTAAAAACCCTTAGTGATTTTAGGGTTTTTCCGAAAAAAAAAATTCTCAAGAACAGTAGCAGTTTCGAGAATATTCAATCTCAAATCTGAAAAATTCACCCCTAAAGCTCTGATACCAATTGTGAAATTAAGTTTCTACCAATCAATCAACAATATGAAATTAATATGAACAATATAAGGAATTAACACTGACCGAATGATTAGATTGAAGAACTGATGATTACAAAATGATGATTGAGAATTTACGTGAACAGTAGCTCCTTTCTCTGATTTGAATACGTACAAAATTACAACTGTCAGATCTCTCTTTTAAAATAGAAAGTCAAAGATGCTATTTATACAATTTAACTAACTATCAAGGAAATACAAAATAGTTCCTAGACTTTGTTTTCATCAACTAACATATATCCTAACAACATGCCCTCGCCATCCAGCAGGACGGCCTAAATGAGCTTCAGCTACGATTAGCCGAAAGCAAGGCTCGTAATGAGGAGCTGACTCAGCGCCTCAACACTTTGGAAAAGGGAGAGACCCCCGATCACTCCCACACCAAATACCCTTTATCTATCCTTGTAATGTTAGGAAATTATTATGTAATAGTGTAGGACAAAAATGTTCGGGTAATAACCCGCCCCAATGTAAGAAAGTTATGAATGATTCATGAATATTACAAGTTATTTATGAAATTGTGTTTGATGATTATAGTACCGTGCCTTAAGAAAAATTTAAATCTTTAAGACTCAACTTCTTACACTATGCTCTTTTCTTTAAACTTTAAGATAATGCCGCCAAGAAGAGCCATGAACGCAGTAGAAATCGAGCAATTAGTTGCACAAAGGGTGGCCGCCGCTATAGCCACTTATGAGACCAACCGAAATAGTTCTGCCAATGGAGATGGTGGTGCTAGCCGCACCACGGGAGGTACTGAAACCAACCCAAAAGGTTGCGGGATTAAGGGGTTCTTGAGTTGCAAGCCCGGATACTTTAACGGGACTGAGGGAGCCGTCGGATTGGTACGATGGTTTGAGAAACTGGAGTCTGTTTTCCGTCTTAGCGGATGTGTTGAAGGAGACAAGGTGAAATTCGCCACCCACACTCTACAGGATAGCGCACTGACATGGTGGAATTCCTGTTGGAATTAGTGTCCAAGTCACAATTATTTGTAAACATATTGTTATCAGGCTGGATCCTTTTTGGGTGCATGCAATGAATTGTAAAGAGAAGATGATTAACTTAAATATATAATGATAATTAGTTTGTTAATTTATTATGTTTAATAAATTAATTAGAAACTAAATAATTGATTATATTTGATTAATGGTTAGTTTGTTAATTTATTAATAGTTAATAAATTAACCGGAAGCTAATAGAATTAATTGAGGAAGTACAGTGGCTAAACTGCAATTAGTTGATAGTCAACAGGGCACCCCCTAAACCCTAATAGGGGGGCCGGCCACCAATCCATCCCACATGGATTTGGGATCAAAATTTTGTAGGTTTCTAAAACCTATAAATAGGCAGCCCCTGCCTGCTTCATTCCTCGCTCATTCAATTCTAAGTTCTCTAACGATCACAAGGGATACCAGTTTTTGGGACTCTGAGATCTGAGCTTAGAAAAGTTATAATTATCTTTTCTTTTGTTCATTGGGTGTGAACAACTAGAGGCGATCTTGCTTTAGACGCTTGTTGCTCGATTCAGAGGCTGTTCATGAAATCGTTCTTCGTGGAGAAAATTGCGAATTTTCTCAAGGTTAGTTTTTCTTATTCATCTCTTTATTTTAATAATTAGTTGCTTAGCTTGTTTGGTTAGATCCATAAGGTTTTACATTCTTGCATAGTTAGGTTATTTAATTTTCCGCAAAGTTTTAATTTAACCTAGCAAGGGTATAGGAAACCCAACAGTGGTATCAGAGCGGTTAACCTAACGAGCTTTGCACTAATTTTGAGATGGTAATCTTGTTCTTAAATTTCGAAATTTGTTTTGATTAATTTTCGGAATTTTGATTTAATTTTAATGGTGTTTTTAATTTTAAATTAAATTGTTTAAACTTAAAATTATTTTTAAATATTAAATAAATCCGAAAAATTAATTAAAAATTGATTTTTCGAAATTTTTGGAGTAAAATTCATTTTTTGATAATTATTTAATTTTTAAAATAGTTTTTAAATATTAAATTAATTGTCTAAATTTTGAAAATTGTTTTTCATATTTATCTTCAAATTTTCGGATTTTTAAAAGGTTTTAAATGGATAAATCTGAAATATTAAATAAATTATTATTTTATTTGTAACATCCGGCACTAAACCATGATAGCAACAATGACCTAATATGTATTTAATAGTCAATTATAGCCTAATCAGTGGTCATTAGAAATTAATCAAGTGATTAACAAGGTTTATTAGAAAATTCAACTCAATTAGAATCAAATTCATCGGTGCGATGAATCGGGAAATCAATTAATCCGATCAATTTACGATATGAGGGATTAATTCAACTAAGTACATAATTAAATTATGATTAGTGACACTAATCATACACTAATACAATTAGTTAACATTAATTATGCAAGACTAAAACAATTCATTAAAACAATGCATTCAAAAGTATTTATGAATTTACAAGAAAGGGAAATACAAGAATACATTCTAAATACTTTCATACAAAAAAAAATATATAAATACATGAAAATAATCCATAAAAATCTGGTCATAGGGTAGTACTACCCAAGATTTGATTTCAATTTTTTATTTCCCAACTCCATAACCTTTCATAATCAAATCTTCCACACCCCATTCTCCTTTCATTTCAACATGATCTTACACTCCACCTCCATTTGAAAGACCAAGACTTTGCCTATAAATAGAGGGCTTCCTTTTCATTATTTTCACACCAAAATATCTCTTTCTCTCCTCTCAAAACCGGATCCAACACACACACACACTACAAACCTTTTCATTCAAGTGTTCTTGGTGAAATTCAAGTGTTCTTGGTGAACTTCTAGTGTTCTTGGTTCAAATCTTGCAAGAGTTCCAACTTCTTCTCAATTTCATACTCCAAATACATCAAAGTAAGTAAATACTAACTTATTTCATCATATATTTAAGTTTATATAAGTCTTGCATAATATATATAATCACCTACAACAACAAGTTTCATAAAAACTCAAGTTTATAAGTTTCTAGTTGTTATTTTTAAGTTGTTTCTTTAAATGTGTTTATGAATATATGAACACATTATAAGCATGTTAATATTATGAAAACATGTGTTATATATGTGGTTTTATAACTATTATGGCTTTTAAACAAGTTGTCTTTAAATAAACAACAAGAATCATAAGTTGTTTTAAATTTATAAACTACGGAATTTCGGCAGAATATTTGTATCGACTTTGAAAAATCATAACTAATTCATAACTCAACGAAATGAGTTGATTCTTGTCTCAAAAGTTAGATCTATGTCTTAACTATAGATCTGCAATTTTTCATAATTTATTTTGAAGTTTAAGACCTCCAGAAATTATTTGAGAAACCGAAAGTTTGACAGCTCAAAAATGGCCAACATAGCGTTTTTAACGAGATTTTTCACCAACCTAAACAACTCGAAAAATGGCCGTTCTTGATTCTAAAAATCCTTTGTATATAGTAGTTTAATGTCCTAGAAAACCAAAGTCTAAAACATTTTGGAGCTTGGTCAAAAACAGCCTCAAAGTAGGCCGAAAAACCTCCGAAAAAGCTGGAAAATTATATATATATAAACTTGACGTTTTAAGCAAATCTTATTTATAAACTTGTAATGTTGGGTGATTTAAGACATAAAAATCTATAAATATACATATTATCATATATTAGTGATATTAAGTCCTTATCATCATTTAGGACTCGGTTAAACACCTCCGGTTTCATCACCCATCAAACAACGCACTTTTGCATTTTTGCGCGTCGTTTTGCCATCACAAGTTCGGTGAGTCTTCATAGCCCCTATTTTTCACTATCTATTGGGGTGGAAATACATGCACTGTTTTTCATATGGACATCAAAACTGTTTATTTCTTATATGTATTACATGTTCGGATTCCATCAGCCCTTATATCATGAACCGTTAATTGCATTTATTTGTAAGCGCGAGTATATTGTGGATAGATCTATTGGGAGTCATGTCCCCCATTCGTGTTAGCTCGGTTCGGCTAACAGCGAGTGCATATATATTCAACACACGGTATTACGTATGGGAATACTGCACAGGGCAAACTCATTCTAATTAAGCTTCGGTTGCATGATGGTTTATGTAATACATACACGGAATTTATGATTTTATAAATTCAACTCATCTGATAATGTCCATACAACTGGTCTTTTCGCGTAAACCTATGAGCTCACCAACAATTTTTGTTGACGTATTTTAGTATGTATTTTCAGGTAATTAAGGCAAGTGTGCCTTCGGATACACCAACTTTCAAGCTTCCGCATTTCATGGAGTCGCATGCATATTTCGAAAACTAACGGAGATTTGACTGCATTATTTTTGGACGCATTAATTATGTTTCAGAATCTCTGTATTACGCGAACTTCATTCCTTTCATTTTGTAAAACATTAATACATTTTTAAATTTTAATGTCGTAATATTTCGAAAACGTCCATATAGTGGTCGTTCGTTATAATTATGGTTACGCTTCCGCACTCGTCACGTCTCGCTGCCAACCAAGGTAGCAGGGTGTGACAGATTGGTATCAGAGCCATAGTTATAGTGAACTAGGTTGCATTAGTACCTAGACTATAACTGTTACAAAAACTAAACTTTCTTCAAGAACTGTGAACACATATATGGACCCTGATGACAATAACATATCGAAATTCACCCCTAGGGAAAGGGTGTGACTAGCACAACGGGAGTCTATCCCGGTACCTGCCCATCAGCCAAGCCCGCCGTAGTAGTAACGGGCAAGCATAGGACAGTGGGGATGGATGCCTCACACTCTCCAAGAGTGGAGAAACGAAGAGGGGATCCAAATCCAGTTTGAAGTCAGAACACCATCTTCCTCTCAAGTGCCGACACTTACCCAGAAACCTACGTAACAAACAATGTCTCTGTTGGTGGCAAGGGCCGCCAGACCTGACCTCCAATTTCGACAAAATCCACCAAGAGGTCAGTGAGATCTTTGCAAGGATTAACCAGGAGGCAATGCAAACCACCAATAAACCTTAGGCCAACCAGAATAAACAGGCGATTCAACCAGACGGAATCAACAAATTGTGACAACGCCTAGCGGAGCACAAAACCCGCAATGCAGAACTAACCCAACAACTTAACACTCTGGAGTACGAGGAAACCCCAGAGGCATCTCATACCTAGTACCCTTCTACCATTTTATAGTATTTATCTAGGCTTTACTATCTGATATATCTTAGGGTAAATAAGGCTTAAGAATTTATCAAAAAAATTTTGACCATATCACATACAAAGATTAAGTATCAAGAACTTTTATGAGGAATTAAGTTTTAACTACAACTCTGCGTAGGAATAGATAAAGCTGTGACTATCTGCCTAAGAAATTTCAAACCCGTAGACTTATCCTCTTACCCCATTAGATACCACTTATGCATTTCTACTATTTGATACTGGTGCTGATAAGAGCTTTATATCCACTAAGTTCACGAAGCTGATAAATTCCATTAAGTGCTACTTATGCTATTGAGGTTGATGACAGTGAGACGCTTAAGACAAATAATATAAGTCGAGGATGCTCCTTAGAATTAGTAGGCCGACTCTTTGAAACAGACATGATACCCATCAAACTGGGAAGTGTTTACGTGGTCATAGGCATGGATTGGCTATCGAAAATCGTGAGGAAATAGTATGCAACAAGAACATAGTTCATATACCTTTAGCCAATAAGAAGGTCCTTACCGTCCAACGCAAAGCAAGAAATACCAAAGTAAGCATCATCTCTAGCATTAGGACCCTGAAGTGTTGATAGAGAGGGAGCCAAAGGGAAAGCGGCTCGAAAATATTCTTATTATTTATGGTTACCCTAAAGTTTTTCCAGAACACTTACCTGAACTCCCAACATCGAGGCAAGTCAAATTCAAAAATAGGCCTAGTATCAGGTGCGGTACCAGTGGCTCGAGCACCATGCCGATTAGCCCCATCAATAGTGTAAGAATCGTCCAACCAACTATAGGAGCTCTTAGCAAAAGGGCCTATCAAACCGAGTTCCTGGCTTTGGAGGAGCTCCAGTTTTGTTCATAATGGAGAAGGATGGAACTTTCGGGATGTGCATCAATTACCGAGAAATTAAATAAGCTAAAAGAAACAATACCCACTTCCAAGGATCAATGACTTGTTTGACAAAACTCCAAGAATTAAGCTTCTATTCGAAGATCGTCCTTAGGTCTGGTTATCATCAGGTTAGAGTTCACAAGAAAGATATTCCAAAGACAGCTTTCAGATTCCGTTTCGGTCATCATAAATTCCTATTAATGCCGTTTGGATTAACCAGTGTACCCAACGGTACTCATGGACCTCATCGGGTGTGCAAACCTTATTTAGACAAATTCGTGATTGTATTCATGAATGACTTTTAATCTACTCACGAAACGAGAAGGAGCATGAGCAACATTTAAGACTGATTCTGGAATTATCGGAGAGAGAACAACTATATGCTAAGCTTTCTAAATTTGACTTTTGGTTAGGAGAGGTGAAATCCCTCGGTCACGTGAACAATAGTAAAGGAATCCAAGTCGACCCCGCAAAGATCAAGGCTATCAGGAATTGGTCAACTCTTAGAACCCCCATAGAGATACGACAGTCCTTAAGACTTGCCACTTATTATAAGCAATTTTCTCAAAGACCACTAGAACTCTAACAAAACTGACCCGAAAAGACATTAAGTATGATTGGAGCAAGGATCAGGAGACATCATTCCAGTTATTAAAGCACAAACTGTGCAGCGCGCCTATTTTGTCCATACTTAAGAGGAACGAGAAATTTATAGATTAATGTGACGCTTCACACAATGGGCTTATATAGAAAAATAGGGACATAGCTTATACTTTATGAAAACTTAAGGTTCACTAGGTGATTTACACAACACATGATCTGGATCTTGAAGCAGTAGTCTTAATCCTTGGAGACAATAGTTGTACGGTATGAAGTGTATTGTGTTCACAGACCATAAGAGCCTCCAACACATCTTGAACCAGAAAGAGTCGAATACGAAGTAGTACCGTTGGATGGAACTAATATGTAATGGCAACCGTGAAAATTCGTTATCACCTGAGGAAAACTAAGGAGCTAAGCCGTTAAGAGTACAAGTGGATAAATAGTTTAGAATAAGGGCTAATAAAAATCGATAATTCATGAATAGAATCTGATTACTCTGTTTGGTGGAATAAAAAAGCTGGCTATGGATGAAGGACACAAATTAAGATATGTCGTTCACCCCGGATCCAATAAAATGTATCATGACCTTAAGAAACTATACGGGTGGCCTATCATGAAGAATGACATTGCCAAATCGGTCAGAAAATTCCTAACACGCTCCAAAGTTAAGATAAACAATCAGAAACCATTTGGGTAATAGTCGACAACCTAAAAAAATCCGCGCGTTCCTACCAATCAAGAAGAACATCAGGATGAATAAGCTAGTCCAAACGTACCTCAAGGAAGTCGTCTCCGGACACGGAGTGCCTATTATAATCATTTTGATATGGATAGCAGATCTACATCTAAGCTTTTGGCAATTATTATAGCCAACTGTGGATAAAAACCTGGACCTGAGTACCACATATCACTCTCAGACCAATGGTCAGAATAATAGAACGATCCAAACCCTAGAACGTACATTAAGAGCCTGTGTAATGGATACTTATTTGCCTTAGTGGAATTATCGTACTACAATATCTATCACTCAAGTACTAAAGCTGCTCCGTTTGAGGCCCTCTACGGGCAAAAGTGTCGATCACCAATTTATTGGGAAGAAGTGGGAAACGGCCAAATCATTGGCGTTAAGATCATTCACAAAATTACCGAAAGGATAGTACGATTGCGGAACTGACTAAAAGTTGCCCGCAATTGTCAAAAAGTTATGCAGATGTAGGAAGAAAATCCCTTGAATTCTAATTAGGAGAACGAGTACCAATGAAACTCTCGCCTTGGAAGGGCGTAATCCGTTTTGGGAAACGAGGAAAACTCAATCCTCGTTATATCGGACCATTCAAGATCACCAAAAGAATTGGCCCCGTAGCTTACCGACTCGATCTACCCCCAGAGCTTAGTAACGTTCATAATACCTTCCACGTGTCCAATCTTAAGAAGTGTCTAGCTGATGAATCACTCG
Organism: Centrapalus pauciflorus; assembly: GCA_020465985.1. Classification (NCBI taxonomy): domain Eukaryota; kingdom Viridiplantae; phylum Streptophyta; class Magnoliopsida; order Asterales; family Asteraceae; genus Centrapalus; species Centrapalus pauciflorus. Next base: position 324,958 of record JAANYP010004038.1, read on the forward strand.
TTATACCCATGGACGAGCTGGAGTTAGACGATAAGTTGAACTTCATTGAGCAACCTGTAGAAATAATGGACCGCGAAGTCAAGAAACTAAAGCACAGTCGGATCCCGATAATAAAAGTCAGATGGAACTCTAAGCGAGGTCCTGAGTTTACGTGGGAACGCGAGGATCAGTTCCGGGAAAAGTACTCTCACCTATTCTCAAATACTCAAGAAATGGAGAACACGAGCTAATTTCGGGACGAAATTCCCTTAACAGGGGGAGACTGTAACATCCGGCACTAAACCAGGTTAGCAATAATGACCTAGTCTACATTTAATAGTCAATTATAGTCTAATCAGTGGTCATTAGAAATTAATCATGTGATTAACAAGGTTTATTAGAAAATTCAACTCAATTAGAATCAAATTCATCAGTGCGATGAATCGGAAAATCAATTAATCCGATCGATTTACGATATGAGGGATTAATTCAACTAAGTACATAATTAAATTATGATTAGTGACACTAATCATACACTAATACAATTACTTAACATTAATTATGCAAGACTAAAACAATTCATTAAAACAATGCATTCAAAAGTATTTATGAATTTACAAGAAAAGGGAAATACAAGAATACATTCTAAATACTTTTATACAAAAAAAATATATATAAATACATGAAAATAATCCATAAAAAACTGGTCATAGGGTAGTACTACCCAAGATTTGATTTCAATTTTTTATTTCCCAACTCCATAACCTTTCATAATCAAATCTTTCACACCCCATTCTCCTTTCATTTCAACATGATCTTACACTCCACCTACATTTGAAAGACCAAGACTTTGCCTATAAATAGAGGGCTTCTTTTTCATTATTTTCACACCAAAATAT
>JAANYP010004039.1:0-162500 GCA_020465985.1 Centrapalus pauciflorus
CTCTTTAGGGAATGATGCCTTAACATCCCCTGAAAAATCATATTTGAGAAATTGAACCGTTGGCCCGTTGAAAAACACACTAAGGCAGTGGCAATGTTGGAAGAAAATTCTGACCAACCGGTTCTTTTGGGGCTTATACACTGCTGAATGATATGTACAAGATATTTCCACTTAGGTGAAAAATGTGCTTTCAAGAAAGTGAATGAATCAGCAGGACCCCTATATCCAATATTATAAAGACCAGTATGTAAAGCATCAAGAGTTAGGTCTGTTATACCTGTGGCATCTTGAAGATGCAAATGTCGTCGAATGGATTCCTCAGTAATGGTGATGGGAGTGCCATCAATTTTGGATAGTATAGAAGGAATTCCATTGATGGTTTGGACAGATGCACGGTTCCAGAATTGCTCAATATGAGTGATGTATATGGTGGGATTGATATTGAGTGCATGATGGATATGAGAGTATCGAAGAAAGTCCATCATGTCATGGAACGGTTGAAGGTCTGAGTGCTTGAGAGAGTAGGGAAGGCAGTTGTGTTCTTTAACAAACTCCATTGAAGATCAAACGAAGGGTTTAGGGTTTGCAAAGAAGAGTGTGTGAATCGTTCAGAGGAAAAGAAAGGCCGTGGAAGGAAATTTTGTAACTGGTAGTTACAACTGAACGAAACGGGGACCTTTAAAGGTTTTGAAAAAGGTTGGGTCCCGCGCACACACATTTGAAATTACCGAAATACCCTGCACGCTTTGACAGATCAAGTGAATAACTAACAGTCCGAGAAAATGAACTAGCAGCTTGAGAAAATACTCAAGCTGTTAGTTGAAACTTATGCATGTTTTAATGAAACAGTGACTCCCCCTTAACAAAGCATAGGAATTAGAGAATAATGAAAACAAATTAATCCATATTTACCATACCAATATTTGATACCAGGAAAGTAAACCTTCCTACATCAAAAGGTTTTGTAAATAGATCAGCTAACTGATCATCAGTATGTATTTTGGTAACTTGGATTAACTTCTTTTCATTACAATCCCTTATAAAGTGAAATCTGATTTCTATATGCTTGGTTTATGGGAATTTCACTGGGTTTTGCACAATGCTGATTGCACTTGAATTGTCAATATAAATGGGAGTGGATAAAAAGTTCATACCATAGTCTCTCAGTTGATTTTGAATCCACATTACCTGTGAGCAGCAACTTGCAGCTGCTACATATTCTGCTTCAGTGGATGATGTGGACACAGTTGTCTGCTTTTTGCATTGCTAAGAGACCAATCTTGCTCCTAAGTATTGACATCCACCAGTAGTGGATTTTCTGTCAATGTTGCATCCACCATAGTCACTGTCAGAGTAGGCTGTTAATGTAAGAGGAGAGTCTTTAGGATACCAGAGGCCTAAATGAGGTTGGCCTTTTAGATATCTAAAGATTCTCTTAACAGCAACCAGATGAGAATCCTTTGGAGAACATTGAAACCTAGCACACACACAGACAGCAAACATAATATCAGGTCTAGAAGATGTTAGATACATAAGTGATCCTATCAGAGATCTGTATAAATGAATGTCCACATCTATGCCATCTTTGTCCGTATGGAGCTGCTTGTGAGGATCCATTGGAGTGCTTGCAACTTTGGTGTCTTGATACCCAAACTTTTCTAGTATGTCTTTAACATACTTTGATTGGCTTATGAAGAGACCAGTGGGTTTCTGCTTAACCTGCAATCCTAGAAAGAAAGTGAGTTCTCCCATTGAACTCATTTGAAACTTTTTGTGCATTAAAGCTTCAAACTCTTTGCACAAACAATCATTTGTTGAGCCAAAGATGATGTCATCAACATAGATTTGGACAAGTAGAATCTCAGCTTTGATGGTCTTAGTGAAAAGTGTTTTGTCCAGAGTGCCTCTCTTGAACCCATTCTATAGAAGATATGATGACAGAGTGTCATACCATGCTCTGGGGGCTTGATGGAGACCATAGAGAGCCTTGTCTAACATGTAGACTTTGTCTGGATACTTGTAGTCCTCAAAACCAGGAGGTTGACACACATACACCTCCTCTTCAATTGTCCCATATAGAAAAGCAGACTTCACATCCATTTGATACACTTTAAAACCTTTGAAGCTTGCATAGGCCAAAAATAGTCTGATGGCTTCAATTCTTGCTACTGGAGCAAATACATCATCATAATCTATGCCTTCTTCTTGAGTTTACCCTTGAGCTACTAGCCTTGCTTTATTCTTGATGACTATCCCTCTCTCATCTTTCTTGTTTCTGAACACCCATCTTGTACCAATTGCTCTCTTTCCTTTAGGAAGATCAACCAGTGTCCATACATTCTGAATCTTGAACTGTAGAATCTCTTCTTGCATTGCTTCAATCCAGGATGAATCTTTCAATGCTTCTGATGCCTTTTTAGGTTCCAGTTGAGACATGAAATAGGCATGTTCAAAAGCAGCTAGACTGAATTCAGGAACTGCTTGTTCAGCAGCAGCAGTCTCATTGTGAACCATCTTCCTTGTTTGTACAGGAGTACTTGGATCACCTAGTATTTGATTGAGAGGATGATACTTGTGAACTCTGAGGGTAGGCTCTCATTCTGTCTGAAAAAAGGATCCAAGATTTGTATCATTTCCATCAGGACCAGTGAATGGTTCAGCTTCAGGAACAACTTGACTTGTATCTGGGACTGGTTCCCTTGGGGTTGGAGTTGTGTTCTTAGGACTTGGGGGTGGCACTTCAGTGTCTGGATTTGTATCATGTTGAGCATCCAGGACCCCTGGAGGATCACAAGACAGAAGTGGTATAGTGGTGTAATCATCCCAATTTGTTGAATCTGCAGCAGTTTGAAACTTTGTGCCAACAGCTTGAGAATTTGTATTGGCAGCACGAGAATTTGTGTTGGCAGCTTCAATCCTGTATGCATCAGCTTCTGCAGTATACTCAACAAAGCTCTGAGAATTTGTTAGTGAATCTAAATCAAACAACCAATCAGGACCAGTGCCTTTGACATTTGCAGTATTTTCATTAAATTCAACATTGGCACTTTCTTCAATGGTTTTAGACACACTTTTATATACTCTATAGGCTTTGCTTTGATTTGAGTATCCTACAAAAAATCCTTCTTCAGCCTTACTTTCAAACTTCCCTAAGTGAGTCTTAGTATGAAGAATGGTACATGGACATCCAAAAGGCTTGAAGAAAGCTATTAGGGGACTTCTGTTGTGGAATAACTCATAGGGAGTTTTTCCTTGAGATTGAACAACTTGAACCCTATTCAGAACATAACAGGCTGTATTAACAGCTTCTGCCCAGAAAGTCATTGGTAGTTTTGAATCAGCTAACATTGTTCTAGCAGCCTCAATTAATGTTCTGTTCTTTCTTTCAGCTACACCATTTTGCTGTGGTGTTCTTGGTGCACTATATTGTCTAGCAATACCTTTGGACTCACAGAAACTGTTTAGAATGTGATTTTTAAATTCAGTTCAATTGTCTGATCTTATCACCTTAACTTTTGAGTTGGATTGGTTTTCTATCTTAAGGATAAAAGACTTAACTAGCTCAGCAGTTTCATCTTTGGACCTAAGAAAGTAAACCCAAGTAAATCTGGTGAAATCATCAACAATAACTAAACAGTAAGCCCTTTTATTCAAACTCAAAACAGATGTTGGACCAAATAGATCCATATGAATCAGCTGAAGAGCAGATGAGATTGAATTTACTTCTTTGGCCTTATGAGAAGTTTTGTGTTGCTTGCCTTTAAGACATGCTACACAATGATCATCACATATGAACTCCTTTTGTGGTAAACCTCTTACCAGATTCTTTTTGACCAAAACATTCATGGACTTGAAGTTCATGTGACACATCCTTCTGTGCCAAAGAGCAGACTCATTTGATGATGCTTTGGATATCAAACAACTTAGAGTATTTGATTTGGATAAAAAATCTGTGTCCAAACAGTAGACATTGTCCTTTCTTGGAGTTCTTAGTAAAACAAAATTTTCAGGAATTTTGAAATCTTTTGAAAGGACAATGCACTCAGAATCTGTAAACAAAACAATGTTTTGTTTATCACAAATTTGAGAGACACTTAATAAATTATACTTAAGCTGTTCAACATACAAAACATCATTGAAAATCATGTTGCCTGCATTAACAGTACCTTTACCTGTAACCTTACCTCCTTTTGAGTTGCCTCCAAATGCAACAAATCCTCCATCAAAGCCTTTGAAATTTGACAGGCACTCAGAATTGCCTGTCATGTGCCTAGAGCATCCACTGTCTAAATGCCATCTTGTTTTATGAGGAGACCTGTGGTTGCCCTGCACAAATAAAAGCTTAGTCAGTAGTGGAGTAAACCCAAACCAAATTGGTTTTGGGTTGGCCTTGTGCATTGACATAACTAAATACTGTTTTTGACTTCTTATATTTAGTTAGATTTACTGATGGAGTCTTTGGAGAGTATTTAGTGATTATATGAGGTATCCAGGTATTTTGATCATCTTTTCTTCTAACAGTCTCAGATGATTCACTAACAGTTCCAGATTGATGCTTAGCAGCTTGATCTGTGTTTTTAGTGCTAACAGCTTCAGTATTTGCACTAACAGCTTCAGAGTTTGGCTTAGCAGTCTGATCTGTTGCATCAGCAGTTTGATCTGAAGATTTGTCCTTGACACACCATATTTGCTTAAAACTTAATTTAGGCTTTGCCAAAACTTGTTTTTGGTGTGTGGACTGTTTTTTATTAACTTTTAAAAGCCTGTGATCAACTGTTTTCTTTGGAACTGGTGTAGCAGAAGGTTTGACCTTTGAATGTTTTGCCTGAGTAGGATTTGATTTTTTTTGATTCACAGTCTATTTTGCAACAGCTGGTTTATAAAAACAATCCTTGGCCAAGTGATTCTTCCTGCCACAGTGAAAACACCTTTTGACTATTTGAATTTGAGAACCAGACTTTTCTGACAGTTTCTGGTTCTTGTTCCTCTGATTTCCCCTTACCTGCTGTTGTTTGGGAAACTTTTGAACACCATGCTTTTGGCAAGTGCAGATAGGAACATTTTTACCCCTTTTATTATTCTTTGAAGAAGATGCAGTGTTACAGTTAGAATGTACAGAAACTTGTGGAGCAGCATTGCATACACTCATCTTCTCTTTTCCTTTCTTATTGGGGGCTTGGATCTCTATGGGTGCACTCATTGTTTTGTGTGCCTTCTCAGCTGTTGTGCACTCATACTCTTTATTTTGAAGCTGATCTTCTTTAGATTCAGGGTTGATATCAAGGATAGGATCTACATTAGTCATAGACTCATCTAATGGTTCATTGACAAGTCTATCAGCAACTTCACTCATTGGATGAATGTATTTGTTGTTGTATGGGGGTGGAGTAGCCCTGTATCCTATGCCTTCTTTGGGATTAACCTGAGATTTTACCCTATCTTTAAATTGGACTTCCATTAGGTGTTCAAGCTTTTGATTAGCCAATTTGAAGTTACCTAGATCTATATTGACAGATTCTAGTTTCTTATTAGCCTCTAACACCTTTTGTTCAGTCTCTTCTACCTTTTTATTCAGAGATTCTATTTTCTTATTTAGCTCCTTTTTCTCCCACTCATGATATGTTCTATCATGTCCCATTTGGATCTCATTATCCTTATAGTCATTGATCTGTTTTTCAAGATCTTCTATGGCTTGCATGTATTCATATCTCCTTTCTTCCATCTTAGCTAGAGTTTTGCACATGCTCTCATTATGATCTCTGTACTTTTTAACCATATTTTTGCATGATTGAGAGCAGAGTTTAGAGTTTACCTCAGATGGTAGTTCAGTGGAGGAGACATTTGATGTTTCTGCCATTAGAGCTTGATTTTGAAACTCTTCCTCTGTCTGATCACTCCAGTCAAACACATTGTCTTCTTGAGAGACAAGTGCTGTTGATGATGATGTCTGATTGGGCTGTGGAGTCCTTGATGACTGTTGACCTTGAGATCTACATTCTCTGGCAAAGTGACCAAGCTTATGACATTTATAGCACTCAACTTTTGACTTATCAAAAGCTGGTTTGCCTTCTGTTCTGGCTTGAAAGTTGGTCCTTCCAGTTCTTTTAAGAAACCTTTTGGCCCTCATGGTCAGCATTGCATGTTGCCACTTTAAATCCATCTCTTCAAGATCATCTGGATGAATTTGTTCTAAATCTTCAGCATTTAGAGCAAATAGTCCATCATTGGCAACAAAAGCCTCATAGTGAGCTTCAGCAGAATTGCCATCACCACCTGAAAAGGAATCACTGCTATTAGATTTTTCAGAAGACAGAAGAGCAGTATTGTGATTATAAGAAAAGGATTTCTTTTTAGTATCAATCTCAGTCTCAAACACTCTCAGACTGTTGTACAGATCATCCAGTTCTATCTCATCAAGAGTGTCTTTTGTTCTCCATTGTGCAGCATAAACTGTCCATTCTTCTCCAAGAGATCTGAGAAACTTTCTGTTGACTTCATCTTGATCCAGACTGACTTTTGCACTTTCTAATTCACTTATCAGTTTGTTGAACCTGTCAAAAATTTGAGTAAGGTTTTCATTCTTGCCACCAGAAAAGTTCTCATACTGCTATTTCAAAAGATCTTTTTGATTTCTCTTGGTACTGGCATTACCAGCAAATCTTTTCTCTAAAGCATTCCAAAGAGAATGAGCAGTGTAAAACTTTTTGAACTGATGTTGATAACAATTAGGAATGACTATTTGTAAGAGAGTAAGAGCTTTCACTTCATTCATTCTAGACTTTCTTTCAAGTTCAGTTTTTGGAGGAGTTTTGACTGGTTTTCCCTCATCATCAAGTTCTGGATCAACTACAGGAGGAAATTCAACAGTTTCCCGTATGGCATAATCAATAAATTGAATATGCTGTTTAATCCTGAGTTTCCACATCTCAAACTCAGTGGGCTTGAGCATAGGCACTTTGAGTCCTTGCCCAGATCCACTGCTACTATTTTCAAATTCCATTGCAAAAGATTAAAAATTTAAAAGAAAACTTTCGACTTTGAAAAACAAAGAACGACCTGTGGCTCTGATACCACTTGTCAGGATCTAAAACTAATTAACCAAGACTAACTGATTTGAATTTATCAGAGTATAAATCAATAATCTTGCTTTGAATCAAAGTTTAATTAAGAAGTTTGTGGAATAACACTTAATTATTTTAGCAAAAGCTTTCAGAACCAATAGCAAATAAACATAAGAAATAACCAAAACTGCTTGTATTGCTGATTTAAATGATTACAATCACCTCTAATCTGTTTGATTAGACGAAGAACACAAACTGTTCTTAGGGTTTTACAACCTTAGAGGCTTATGAAAACTGAAACAAAAAGCAATTACAAACTTGAATATGCAGAAAACTCCTATACAATAAAAAGACCTATTCTATGTATTTATATTGCTTCTTGATTTGTTTCCTTGAAGAACTATGACTTCTTTGATAGTAGATATGCTGGAATCTTCGTGTATATAGCTTTTCCTGAAAATCAGCACATTCTGTTTATGAAACTGTTGAGCAGCTTGAATCACTTGACAGCTTGAACAGAGCAGCTCGAGTTGATTTACTCTGGCAGCTTGAACTTTTACACTGCTCGAGTTTCTTTAACTAGCAGCATGAACTTTGGATTTACAGATAAACTCTACTAACGGTTTGAGAAGTCTAACTAACAGCTTGAACCTACTTAAACTATTTCCCAACAGTAATATACTCCGACTTGTTTACATATACTAACCTTTCATGAATTCTAATTCGGTATAATCATCCCAATCTTCATTACCAGTTGTGAAGATTACACAAAGCTTTCCACATAAAACACCAAGTGCTATTTCGATATTTCCTTAGATAATTCCAAATGAGATAACAGATTCCTAACTTTTCTGTTATTCTAAATGAACCAATACACCATAGTGCTAACTTGTTCCTTTTTGTTGATACTTAAATCCAAAATACATGATCTCATCATGTATTCAAATATGAAAATAGTTCCTTCATTTTGACCATTTGTCGAGGTCGGTAAGCTGTACTCATAGCTATATGAGTGCATAATCCTACTCATGCACATCTGTGCAAATCTTTCTAGCAATAACTTTCTTGAGTCCGTATATATAATATACCGAATTAATCAAGTTGTCTACAATCTACCAATCGTAGAAAACTTCTTAATTCTTGCAATACCGCGAGACAAATTTCAAATTCTCAATGACTCCCCTTTTTAGCAGAATCCTCCGAGATCCACTTCCAGAAATCACATATCCCAAAATATAATCTATTATAATCAAAACTCACGATTTGACATATTCAACTTTAAACTTATACCAACATATCATTGTAAGGTCTACCACTGCAAGATCTATCTAGACGCGGATCCGTGAACGAGTGCAGAATCCTCGTTGACGGTTAGACGGACAACTCTCAACCACGAAACACGGAGACTATTAGACGCTGAACGAACGACACACGAACGATCCTACGAACTAATTCTCTCCGAAACGACACTCACCTAGCTGATAAACTCGAGATCGCCTTAAGCTTAATTCCTCACGAATTCTGCTAAAAGTCTGCTAATGACTCGAGTCTATCCCTAATTATAGACCCTGATTCGAGTCTGATGTGGGCCAAACTCGAATCTGGCCCAAGGCCCATTCGAGTCTGTCCACAAGGACACTCTCGAATCTAGCCTTCATTCGAATCTAAGGCTACATTCGAATCTATCACAGATTCGAATGTCTACCTTTGTGTAATTCGAATCTAGCCAAATCACTTAAACACTTAGGTGATGGAACTTATGTTTTACTTATGTTTGAGTTAATCTTTGACCTTTATGTTTGAACTTCTTGTAATATGTTACATCAAGTTCAAACACACAATCAATAACAGACAAACACATATAAACATATATATTCAAACACTCGTCAAAAACACAATGCAATATCAATTAGACTGCTATCGTCACACAGGATGTACCAACAGACTCCCCCTTGACGATAGCTTCTAATAAATCACACAATTGATTTAAGAACTTTGTTTATTTATTGATTCAAAATACTACCAGCATACAAACCTTTCTCGACACATACCTTGACTACATTTTCATACTTACTTGCTTCACCGTCCATATGTGTGTCACTGGAGATCTTACAATTATACAAAATCTGAAGATCTTCTTTGGAGAGGTTTACCAGGTGAAGCGGGTCGTAGACTCTAAGAATGACTTTTTCTTCAAAATCCTCCATAACTGCTTCCCCGGTCTCAGTGTCGGCGTACCACCAATGTAAATTCTGCAACACATTCTGTGGCATTCGCTTTAGAGGCACTTTCCTCAGAGATTTAGCTGGTTTGTAATGAATCCTCATCCACGGTCGTCCAGTTAGAGGATCTATACGTGACTGATCCTCTACTCTTCTCCCGACCCTTGGATTCAAACGCTCGAATTTCCTTGATCTCCCCTCCTTTCTTATGATTCTCTCAATTACGCTCGCATAGGGATCATTTCCAATGTTTATCAAATCTTTCCATGCTAACGCAGTGATTTCGATCTTTGGTAGGGAGTTGAATGCTTTTAATGTTCGCCTTATGTACTGAAGCCCGTCTTTTCTTTTAATTACAAAAAGTTGCAGATCTCTGTCAAAGAACCAACTTAAAATTCGCTCAGACAGCTTCCCAGTACCCGACACTCTCATTGTCCTCTTAATCGCTAACTCTTTCTCTTCAGCCCTGAACCATAGCTTTCTTTTTTCTTCATTAGTTAGCTCTCTTGCAGGTTCTTCTGTCGATGGCTGAGGATTCAATGCAGCATTTACTATATCTACATTGACAATTCTATTTCCATCAATCATCTAGGTATCGGTAATAGGATTCTGCTGCACAACTATCTCATCAGCTTCATCATCCTCATCAGCGACTACCTCATCATCTGACTGCCAGTCCACTATCTCTTCTGGCACAAACTCGCCTTCTTCCAGCTCTTCATCTTCATTATCAAAACCTACATCCAGAGGATCATCATCGAGATCCATAAGCGCTTAAATCATCTCACTGATTTCAAAGTCTGTAGGCTGTTTTGATGAACTAGCTTCTCCCATTTCTCCTTCACCTTGACTAGGCTCCCCCTGAACTTGTGTATCTTGAGCTGCAGGAAAATCTACAGGCTCATTCTCCTTACTTGCACCGGGATCATTGCCTTCGTCATCATCCCCTCTATGCTGCACTTCCTGATCCCTACAACTTGTCTCCCCCTGAGCTTGTAGATTTTTCATGAGCTGCTCAAGGAGGGACCTCATTGATCGGATTTCTGAAGACTGATCTGCAATAAAAGATTTTAATTCAGTGTTCTCATCGCTTACATCCTCCACAATCTTCCTTAATTCGGCATTGTCCTTGTCAAGATTTGCGTTATGCGCCTGGAACTCGCCGACAGCCTTTATGAGGGTTAAGATCTGAACATGCTGAAAGTCAACACGTCCCTTGAGTTGTACAAACCTCTGATTTTCAGTATATGCGGTTGAGGTAGATGGAATGGACTGAATGGGAGACGGAATGAATGGTGGTGGAATATATGGCTCATGATGCTGAGGTGGCGGTGATGGTGGAGCGGTGGCTTGAGGTTGGGATTGGGGAACTTCTGACTGACTTGTAGATGCCGAAGAAGACCCTTGCATGAACCGATGACGTTTGGCACGTTGCCTCGTCACTAGGGGAGCAACCTCCTCTTCTTCAAAGTCCGAATCTTCAGATTCCCTTTCTTCTCTCCTCCTCGATCCTGCTGCTTCATTCACTACTAACCTAGCTCCATAGGTTCCGATGTGAATATTGGGATCTGCAGCCACTGATTCAGGAGCTTCAGCCTCCTGCCCATCCATATCATCTGATTCTGATTCTGATGATGTCAAGCCTTCATCAGCCCTTTCTGGCTCATACTCATCCACATCTCTAAGAACATCTTCTGCTCCTTCTGGTGGACTAAGCAACTCCCCCACTAGTGCTGCAGCCACGTCTTCGTTCGCATGGGGTCGTGATGCCCATATTTCTTCTAGTGTTTGTGCAATTTGATCAGATTCAGGAACTGCACTTGAAGGCCCTGCTTCCTGTGCTTGGGGCTGCTCGCTTGTAGAAGGCCTAGATGCCTGGATTTGACTCACTGCTGGTCTCTGACGGCGTCTTTGAACTCGTGGCTGTTGTTGTTGTTGACGTTGTTGCTGTTGTTGTTGTTGTGGAAACTCAACGACCCCTGCCCAGTTGGCATCTTCCGGGGCTTGAAAATCCCTATCCACAATAGCTCCGAACAATAGACGAGCAACAGGAACAGCCAATTTTCCTCGGTGGGAGGAACAATCAGCGAAAATCCGTTTGTCCATAATGTTAACACTCAGAGAGTCATTTGACGGCGGCAAGTCTGGCAAGAAATGCCTTATCATCATCATAACGAATCTTGGGTACAACAAAAATCTTTCCCTTTCTGGAGCCGTAATTTGATGAACGAACTCCGAGAAGAACATCTGCGAAAAGCTGAACTTCCGATTATATACCAATGCAATAACTCCAGATTGGATCTTTGAAACTATGTAATCAAATCCAGCTTTCTTCGGCGCAAAACAGACCATGAATACATGCACCAAGAATCTCCATTGCCCAATCAGGCCACTCTTCATGTATGACGACTTTGTCACATCTAAACTGTATCCCATCCTCAGAAAAGCAGTCTGCCTAATACTTAACGGAAAGTCAATAGGCCCATCCTCTTGTTCCTGAGATCCCAACTGCAGAACCTGACGCAACATGTCTGCAGAGAAGACTAACGGCTGTCCAGCGATCCTAGTTCTTAGAACTGTCGGGGTGACAGTGCAATCAACTTGTAAATGGTCGTAAAACTGTCGTACATATGAAATAACAATTGGGATGTTATGGTATAGAGCAAAGCTAATCCTAGACTCAGCTAGGAAATCCAATACTTGGCGATAACCCTGCGCCTCAGGGATATTATTGTCGGGATTAAGGACCATATTATGCTTTGGAACAAAAGCTCGAACCGCCATTTCTGCACAATAAACAAAACTGTTAGACTCATTAAAAATCAATAAACTTGTTTAAATTCAAATTTGTTTTATTTTGTACTTGTTTAAGTACAAAATCTAACACAATTAAATTTCTACAAGTTTAATAAAATTTAAATTAAACAGTGCAAATAAACAATAGATTCGAAAATAACAGATTCGAAATGTCCATATTGAGTGTAATGGACAGATTTGAATTGTCCCTATTCGAGTCTAATGGACAGATTCGAAGATCATGGTCATCTCGAATCTAATGACAGATTCGAGAAACCCATGAACAGATTCGAAGTCCATGAACAGACTCGAAACCCCGTTGGTTAATTTTTCAACAAAACCCAAGATTTTAACCATTTTGAACTTAGCAAATCACATACATTAGTTCAACTAGGTTCTAATCATTGATTTATGCTTTTAATTTGATCTTTTATAGGTCTAAACTTGGTAATTTAGCAAAAACCCTATTTCGACCCATAAAACTTCAAAATTCGACGATTTAGTCTAAAATTGTGTATAAAACTACACAAATCTTGTACAATCCGGTTGATTATACCTAGATGTATCTGTAGAATCGAAACACCAAGTAAGAGACTCGACAAAATGTCGTTTAGGAGGATTACGATAGACTCGAAGAATAGATTCGAAATTGCCTTTAGAGTCGAGTTTATAGATTCGAAAACAGTAAGTCTTAAATGACTTCACTGTCGACCTATTTATATCACCAACCCTCGATTCTAAGCATAGATTCGAGTCTACTGACAGATTCGAATTACTCCTTATTCAAGTCTGTCTTAGATTCGAAACCACCAATACTTAGAAAAATTTCAAAAATTTTGAAATAAATTCAACTTTTCCAACCTTTTTCTACGGTATCGTGTAACCAGATAAACTATGCCAATTCTTTTACCCTAAGCTCAAGATAGTTCACGCATTGTTTATTTTATCCAACTTTGAATGCACCCTCAGTAACTTTTGACCTTTTACCTAAGTAAAAATTAAACTAAAACTAAAATAAAATGAAATAAAATAAAATAAACTAAGGTAAAAATAAAATAAAATAAAATTTGAACCAAAAAATTTATTCTAGACCTAAGCTAAACTTAAAGAATTTACAAGCTAAGCTAAATATTAAACAACAGATTTTTGATGAGTATAGTCTAAGAGAGATTCAATCAGATAGCGATGTCCGATACTAACTTTCAGTACTTAAACTTTCACACTTAGGAATTTTTGAATTCCTTTGATTGTTTGTCGTGACATACCTATTTAGCCGATTGTTGGTATTGTACCCCGTTAAACATTCTACATTTCGGAATATCCCTTGGCCTTTTTATTTATCAGGAAATTATCATACGTGACTCAGACATAGACATACTTTTATGATCAAGACACACAGACAAAGATTCTAACTTGTTGGTATTTGCAAACTTTCTTTAAAAGACAAACATCGGACACAGGTCTGTATTTTCATACAACAAAGTGTCTTAGTTCGACTTAAGGTTTATTTTTTAAAGTTAGCAGACAGCGGTGACAGGTCTGTACTGACGTACAACAAAGCGACATATCTGCTAACCCGAATCTAAACAGAGACAACAGGTCTGTACTTACGTACAACAGAGTTGCATGTTTTCGACTCTCAGTTACATATGATATTTCTATTCTTTCCATTTTCAGATGTATTTGATGTTGCCATACATCCCCAGAAAGTTTGCATACCTCATTTAGATTCAATGTTTGTATGTCTTGTACATAAAAATTAAGACCGATTGGTCATACATCTAAGATAGTGACACGCTTGACTTTTTCTAGATTATTTTATTAGCCTTGAGATTCCCTATATGTATTATGCCTACCAACATATCAAACTAAATAAAGTATAACACTTAGGATTTAGTTGCATTATGTGTGAAAGCCTAAATACTTAGAGTCTGTAACGACTGTGCTAATTTTCGTCACTTTGAACCTATGTATCTAAAACTTAACTCCTTTTCTGATATTCTCTTTTTTTTTGTATTTTTGTAATTTTCTCTTTTTTTTTTGTTTTTCATAAGAAAAAGCAGTAAACTAAGCTAACCTACTAACTTACTAAAAATAGAAACTTACCTAAATTAGCAGACTACTGTAAAGAAAGAAATACTACGACTCTACAAGAAAATAAACTTACTACTACTAAGGTCAAATTACTCTGGGTTGCGCATTCCATTCAGTTGAATTAAATACTCAAACCGTGTCTTATCAAATGCTTTGGTAAATAAATCTGCATTATTATCTTCTGTTGCCACTTTTACCAGTTTGATTAAGTTCTTTTCAGCACAATCACGAATAAAATGATGCCTAATGTCTATGTGCTTTGTTTTATTATGTTTCACTGGATTATTTGTTATAGCAATTGTAGATTGATTGTCTATCCTAATTGGAGTTTTAGTGTAAGCCAAACCGTAATCCCGCAATTGTTGTTGTATCCACAGAACCTGTGAGCAGCAACTACCAGCAGCAACATACTCGGCCTCGCACGTTGACACGGCTACCGATGTTTGTTTTTTGCATTGCCAGGATACCAGTCTCCCTCCTAGGAACTGACAACCTCCAGTCGTTGATTTGCGCGTCAAGCTGCATCCTCCGTAGTCAGAATCTGTGAATGCCTCCAACTCTAGATCTTCCTCCGCGTGATACCAAAGTCCCAGCTTCGGTTTCGACTTGAGGTATCGTAGAATCCGCTTCACAGCTTTCATATGCATCTCCTTCGGATTCGCTTGAAACCTTGCACAAATACAAACAGCAAACATAATATCAGGTCTTGAAGCAGTTAAATACATAAGTGACCTAATCATGGCCCGATATAAAGTCGGATCCACATCGGTATCACTTTCAGTACCCGGCCCGAGATTGTGATTCACTTGAATCGGCGTGCTGAAATGGGCAGTCAACTTAGTTCCCTCCATCCCAAACCGTTCTAATATGTCATAGACATACTTAGTTTGATGGATAAACATCCCTTCCTTCTTTTGGTCAACTTGTAACCCTAAAATGAAATTCAACTCCCCCATAGCACTCATCTCGAACTTAGACTTCATCACCTTCTCGAAATCTTTGCACATAATATCATCGACGTACAGTTGTACCAAGATAAAGTGATCACCCTTCCTCTTCACAAACAGAGTACTATCTATCCTACCCCTTTCAAAGCCGTTTTCTAAAAGATGGTTGGATAAAGTCTCATACCACGCCCTAGGTGCCTGATGCAATCCATAAAGAGCCTTATCTAAGCGATATACTCTATCAGGATATTTTGGATCTGTAAATCTGGGCGGTTGTTCTACATACACCAACTCCTTCACCTTCCCATATAGAAAGGCACTCTTAACGTCTAGCTGATATACCTTAAAGCCTTTGAAGGAGGCAAACGCTAGAAACAACCTAATGGCTTCCAGCCTTGCTACTGGTGCAAAAACCTCGTTGTAATCGATTCCCTCCTCTTGGTTGAAACCCTTTACAACTAACCTCGCCTTGTTGCGCGTGATTATTCCCCGATCGTCTCTTTTGCACTTAAAAACCCATTTGGTTCCTATTGCTATTTCCCCTCGAGGTAACGGAACTAACTCCCACACTTCTAGTTTCCTAAATTGCAAAAGTTCTTCCTGCATCGCTTCAACCCAGGAGTTGTCCTTAAGTGCCATTTGCACATTCTTAGGCTCTACTTGTGATATGAAACAAGAATAGAGACATGTGTGATATGCCTCGGAGTCGTTTATCATCGACAACAACACAGTGTTGTTATTTACACTACTCCGAGTCCTCACACCCTCGTTAGGATTTCCTATGATGCTTTCTATTGGATGGTTCTTGTTAATCCTAGAGGTCTCTATATCATCAACTCTTAGATTATCTCCTAAGTTGGATCCTATTTCACCTAATGGGGGAACAGGCTCAGCTTCTACATTTTCCTCCTCACGGACATTTTCCTCAGAGTTGGAACTCGATGCTTGAGTCTGATTCTCAGTGGTAGGTGCCTCTTGATCAGTAACTTCTGGAGACCCATCTACAGTCGCAGTAGGCTCGGATGTAGATTCGAACGTGGTCCTCGGAAAGATTTGGCCTTCGTCATTTAGGTGCAACGTCGCCATGTCTTTTTCGATTGTACCTGCAGTATCATCCAAAGTAATGTTAAATGACTCAAACAATTTATCATAGTCAAATAACCATTCCGGACCAGTTTGGGGTTCATGTGTATAACTTGTGACTTCAATATTATACACAATCTCCACAGTACCACTCGTTTTGTTAAAAACCCGTTTGTTTGGTGAGTTCGGCACGTAACCTAGGAAGTATCCTTCGTCAGCCTTTTCACCAAACTTCGGTTGATGTTTTGTTCTTAAAAGTGTGCATGGTACTCCAAACGGTTCGAATCCAGCTAAGTTAGGTGGCCGTTTATTCAAAATTTCATAGCATGTTTTGTTCAATGATTTGACTGTAAGGACTCGGTTTAAAATGTGGCACGCGGTATTCACTGCCTCCCCCCAAAACATGGTAGGAAGCTTTGAATCCGAAAGCATAGTCCTCGCAGCCTCAATCAAAGTTCTATTTTTACGTTCGGCCACCCCATTCTGTTGAGGTTCATATGGTGCACTGAATTGATGCACTATGCCCTTTGATTGGCAATATACACCAATTACAGTGTTTTTGAATTCAGTCCCATTATCACTACGAATATGTTTAACCCTAGTTCCGTATGAGTTCTCCACTTGGTCCAAGAACCCGATGAGCTTTGTAGCTGTCTCGTCCTTCGTACCTAAAAAGAAAACCCAAGAAAAATGTGAGTAATCGTCGGTGATAACTAAGCAAAACCAACTTACTCCTATACTCCTTTTGTTGACAGGTCCGAAAAGGTCCATATGCAACAAATCGAATGTTGAGGCGATTGAATTTTGTTTCTTGGACTTGTGTGTCTTTTTATGCTGTTTGCCCTTCATGCACGGTAGACACTTGTCCTCGAACTGAAAACTCTTCAATGGCACACCCTTTACCAATCCATTCTTCGTTATGCAATTCATCTTCCTTAGGTGCAGGTGAGCCATGCGTCTGTGCCACAGTACGGATTCCGTCTCCAAAGCTTTTGATAATAAGCAGATCGGACCCATCGAAGTATCTGGCTTGTTCATATCGAGCATGTACAAGTCATTCTTCCTTGGCGCCCGCATCAATATCCAATCTTCAGGTATATTGAATCCAGGCTTCAGCACTAACGCCTTAGTGTCAGTAAATATCACCGAGTTCTTCTTATCACAGATTTGAGATACACTAATGAGATTATGAACCAGTTTATCAACGTGATAAACTTGATCCAAAGTAATCGTCCCATTAGTGACTTCTCCAGTTCCAGTGATATTTCCACCCTTGTTACCCGCGAATGATACGAATCCCCTATTACCCCCCTTGAAGTCTGTGAGTAGACTTCTTTCCCCCGTCATGTGCCTGGAGCAACCACTGTCGACGAACCACTTGTTGTTTGGACAAGTAGTTATCTCCTGCACATGAAAGAAAATAGGTTAGTTATCACGGGGAACCCAAGCCATGACTGACTTGGTAATACCATTCTCGTCCACATACGTGAACTCTTTCAAGTACCCATCTCGCCTTTCAGGTGACTTGGGCCTTTGAACTGAATTCTGTTGTGGTGCCGAGTAATTTAAGTTCACTCTTTGCGTTGGTGTAGGCATTTGTTGTGGAGCTCTAGAATAATTCCTATTATATGCCATTTCTGACTGTGATCCCTGAGCTCTTACCGGTGCGTACTGTCTAACTGGAGTGTGAGACCGAACTGGAGTGTGTGACCTGCTAGGTGTTGTGCTCCTATAGACTTGTTGTGGTGCTGACCTAGATTGATTAATGACACGATTCGGTGAATTTGTCCTAATCACTTCCTTTGGTCCAACCTTAACCGGTGTGTTTTTCACAACTTGTTTGGGTGCGGCCTGCACAGTTTTCTCGGTAGGTTGAGAACTACTGCTGCTTGCCACACTGGTTGAGGGCTTGACAGGTGTTGGATTCACTGTCTTAGGGGTAACATCGGCTTTCCTAAGTGGACAGTGAGAAGCAACATGCCCTTTCTCGTGACATCTAAAGCAAGACATCTTATCTATGGACTTTTTGTTTGTTCCCTTAGATCTAGGTGTCTCACTAGTGTCTACTTCCTTTGGTACAGCTATGATGTCTGCCTTGTCGACCTGGTCAGCCCATAAAATTTTCTGTTTTCCTGCAGGTGTTTCACAGGAGGAAGACACAAATTTCACTTTCTTGACCTTGACGGTTGAGTCAGCCACCTTAGCTGCATTTTCTACTATAGGCTCAGGTGTCGGTTCAGGTAGGTCCTCTAAGTCTACTGACTTGTCAGTTTTCTCCTGAGGCTGAGGCACATAGTTCGCATTGAACGGTGGAGGAATTTCGTGAAAACCTAGACCTACAGGCTTCTTAGATTGTCTTTGGGCATCTAAGACTTTCCCTAGATTGAGGCTCGAATTCCTAAACTTTTCCAGCTTGCTATTTGCCTCTGCTACCTTAACCTTGGTCTCTGCTAGCTCTATATCCTTGTCCTTAAGACTTTTTGTCAAGGCCTCTACGTGCTCATACATAAGTTCTATCCTAACACACTGCTCACTGAGTTTGTCTTTTAGAACTACTACGTCTTGAGCATCAGCCTTAAGCTTTTCTTTTAAATCTTGCTTTATATCATTTAGGCTAGCATTTTCAATTTTTAAGTTTTCATTTTGAGCAGATATGGTTTTATGTGATTCTAAGACTAGATTTAACCTATCATTAGAAGTAGCACACAAAGCACATAATTCTTGAAATAGAGAGTAAGATAGACTAACCTTAGAGTTATCAGATTCCACGTTGGCCATCTGAGCAGCAAACTCCAGCACTGTCTGATCATTCTCCTTCTCTACCCACATTGGACTGCTGTCCCGTGTAGTCTGCTCGTTCCCATCACACCCCGTTTCTGTGACTTCAGCCATGAAGGCTCTAGCATTCGACTCAAGATGTGAGCTCCAATCATACGTACCATCTAGCTGTCGATCTGAAGTGACGTTCGATAGTAAACCAGCTAGATTGGCTTGTCCAGATGAGGGACTCGGAAGGTATCTTTGTTGGGACTGATTTTGGAATTGTCCCTGATGTTGGCTCTGTCCCTGGTATGTCTCTACCTTTGGCCTCTGGCACTCCCTGGCGAAGTGTCCCAATCCCTGACAGTTGTAGCATTTCACCTTGGACTTATCAAACCCGATCCCCTTGTTATTCATCTGCAAATTCCTTCCAGTTCTCTTAATGAATCTTTTAACCCTCTGGGTCACCATGGCCAGTTGCCACTTAAGATCCATTTCCTCAAGATCATCAGGGTCGACCTGATCATAGTCTTCGTCCCAAAGAGCCGGATCATTAATCTTCCCTTGAACACAATTTCCGTACGCGGCCACAAAAGAAGCAAGCAGATTCAGATGTTCTTCCGCCGACTTTGCGCTCATAGGCATCTTTGAATAGCTCTGAGATGTCGATGCCTGTTGTACTTGAGTCTGCGGTTCTTCCGATCTTCCAAACCCTAAGAACGCGCGATTCAGAGTGTCATCAGACTCTGCTGGTGACGATGTCTCTCCAGTGAAAAACGCTGTAGCAGTCTTCGGTTCGGCTGCCGCTGAAGATTTTGACGTCTTTCCAAAATACATTGCTGGATTCTGGACTTGTTCGTAATCAGTCTCGGTCTTCAGTAGCTCGAAGTGATATGCCCTCAACGTTCCCACTATATCATCCAGAGATTGAGTGTAATACTTATCCTCATTTAGCTTGATCATTGCCACGTACATAGCCCATTTGGCTGGTAGGGCATCAAGAAGCTTGTTGTTCTTGTCAGTATCGGTAAACTCAATCCCGTGGCTCTCAAGTTCCGTCAATAGATGATAGAAACGGGTGATGATGTCATCCAGTTGTTCATCCTTTAACGCCTTGAAGATTGCGAACTGTTGTTTTAACAGCTCTGTACGCTTTCTACTAACCCGAGGATTTCCCTCACACCTCTTCTCAAGCGACTCCCAAAGTTCTTTTGATGTCCTCTGAGTCCGGAATGTGTGTAGAATATCTTGCGGTAACGCCATTCGGATTAAAGAAAAAGCTTTGTTTTCAGCTTCAAAAAGTTTCTTGTCATCCTCCTTCATCATCTGGTATGACAAGACCTTTTGACGGCCTTCAACTTCAGATACCGGTGGAATATACCCTTCATCTGTGCACACCCACATGCGCATATCATTGAACCGTACGAAATCGGTAAATCGGTCCTTCCACCAGTAATAATCCTCGACCTTCATCAGCTTAGGCGGGGCGTTTGCCTTCCCAACCTCGTGGTCCATTTCTAAGAATTTCTGAAGATTTGACATCTTTTCTAACGAAATTGAATTTGAACTTAATTAATTTAATTCGAAACTGATTTAGACTAACTTTTTCGAATCTAGGTAGATTCGAAACTAATTAAGGGTAAATCTTTTGGGATTAAATTCGATTAAGTTTTAAAATTCAATTAGATTCGAAATTATGTCAGATTCGAGATATCCTTACAGTCTATGGTCCTTAGATTCGAAGGTCAGCAAACTCGAAATTCAGCAGATTCGAAACACCAGATTCGAAGCAATTCTAGACTCGAAATAAACTCGAAACTAAACTAGACTCGAGATCATATTCGAATGAAGCAACAGATTCGAAACGAGTAGATTCGAAAACCTCTGAAATTGACTCGAAAGGAGCGTATTTAGGTTAGACTCGAGACTAAAGTGAAACCCTAATTACCCCTATAGATTCGAGCGCCGCAAACTCGAAAAACGGCTTACACTTTGATTTTTTGACGTTTTGCAGATTAAATCACTATTTTTCTAACGAAAAATAATGATTTCGATCAAAAACGTGAAAAACCACAAAGTGTTTCCCGAATATGAATTTGCTAAGCTTGAAAATACGTTTTGAGAGCAAAACCGTCCAACTAGCGTCAAGAAACCTAGAATGTATCTGATGAATACAAAGAACACCAAGAACACTCCGTAGGCTCTGATACCACTTGTAAGGTCTACCACTGCAAGATCTATCTAGACGCGGATCCGTGAACGAGTGCGGAATCCTCGTTGACGGTTAGACGGACAACTCTCAACCACGAAACACGGAGACTATTAGACGCTGAACGAATGACACACGAACGATCCTACGAACTAATTCTCTCCGAAACGGCACTCACCTAGCTGATAAACTCGAGATCGCCTTAAGCTTAATTCCTCACGAATTCTGCTAAAAGTCTGCTAATGACTCGAGTCTATCCCTAATTATAGACCCTGATTCGAGTCTGATGTGGGCCAAACTCGAATCTGGCCCAAGGCCCATTCGAGTCTGTCCACAAGGACACTCTCGAATCTAGTATTTTATCCTTACAAATCTTTCAACTAGTGATATCCTAAACATAAATCAATCTTTGAATAATAACCAACCCCTTGCAACTGATCAATAATCATCAATTCCTGGCAGCGACTACTTACTTGTTATAGTCAATTTGTTCAAATCATGTTAATCTACACACATTCTCATTATGACATCCTTTGTTTCATAAACAATATCAGGCTCCCCATGGCAAAGAACTCAATTTAACGAAGCCCTTATCTGATAACTCCTAAAGTTGTTTCATCATTTCTTACCTTTCAGTAGATGCATACCGATACGAACAACAAGCTATTGGAGAAACTCTAGGGATCAAGTCAACACAAAATTTCACTTGTCTTTCAAGTGGCACATCAGACAAGTCTTCCAGAAACACATATGGAAACATTTGGGACAACGGGCGCATCGGCCACAGTTTTCTCTTCAGTCTTGGTATCAATAGCCTATACCAAACAAAACTCACAGCCCTAAGCAATCAGCTTTCGGGACCGAACAATCATCATTAGACATTGATCCCCACTTCTTCAATACTCATATATACAAATCTCTCGCCTCCTTTCGGCGTAGTTATTTTTGTTATTCCTTCATTGCAAACTGCATGCGTCTTGTCACATATATGTAATAAGTTCTTTCTAATTATCGTATCAAATCACCGATCTCTATTGAAATCAAGTCAGGATTGAGTACTACCTCCTCAATCACTAAAGCACAATCATGATACACATGATCTACGCTAACTAATGTGTTACTTAGCAATTTTAACATCAATCACAATAGACAACTTAGATCAAGGTATTTACACTTGTTGAGCAAAAGCAGTAGATACAAATAATTGATCGACGCCAAAAATCAAACAGAACTCATGATCACCTCTGAATCTTCCTTAGATTCCGAATCGTAGTACTAGACTTTTCTTTGCTATATAAGCAATTTCCCTAGTGTCCAAAGTCTCTTTAAACTTTTTATGTTTAATCAAATCTCCACTTCATTAAGTATTATATCCCTTTTCCGATCAATTATAATTCACATATATTTCTTAATTTACACTTCGCATTGCATATTCCAAATCCCATTCAATATTAACACAAGTCACGTATTCTCATACCTTCGTTTGCTTTCTCAGAAATTCTTGAATTACTTTTCTTTCTGTTATAAAATTTACATATTTCAAATATTGAAATAGCTTCTTTGACTCCAACTACATCAAATTCTCATGAACAGTTCGTGTCATGTGTTCTCAGGCATAACCTTTGTAAGCTTAAAATATTCAATACAATGTACCTTACTGTTTCCTTTTAATACAATTTGATGCTATTTTGTTTTATGTTAAACACTACAAGTTGTTATCAATCCTTCAAACATATCACATAGGATACTAAATACTATTAGTTCCAATTCTTTTAACCATTATGATCAAACTTAAACTTTATTACAACTTCTAAACTCATTCATAAATTTCCAAGAAGTCTATAATCATCTTTTCCAATTCAAAGCTTCCAAGTCCATCTTCGCTATTCATCTACTGCCTATTTATATACTCAAATATTCTCATTCACAAACATGATTATACTTATATTAGTAATAAAACTTTATATCACTCGATTTCATGTTAAACTTCAGCATCATAGAACTTCGATGAAATATTACATATGGAATCTTTAAAGTACACTTCTAACTCTATGGATTTACGTCCAAAAGTTACAACCACAATCTCAGAGATCTCATCTCTTTTGTTGAACCTTTCATTCATAGTTTTGTCATGTAATATCATTACATGCTAATTCTTTGGTCGAAATTTGCAATTTCTGCTAAAATGGCCAACTTTTCCACAATTATAACAAGTATCGGCCTTCATTGGACATTTGTTAGCCTTATGTCCAAATTGATTACAATGGCAACATCTCTTACTTCTATCACGTTTATTTGTTCTTGACCTCAAGTATAGTCCATTTAGTTCATCTTTTTCAGACTTTACAATCTTTCCAATAGCTCTTTCTTCATGATTAACATGTGGTACGATATCAGACTCACCATATTGCCTACTAAACAACAACTTGAATTGTTCCCAACTAAAGGAAGCAATCAACTCGGATCCCAATTCTTTTTCCCAATAGTTCCACCATTCCTTAGCTTGTCCAATCAATTGATCCTTAGCCAAAAATACCTTGTACTCATCCTTACAATTCATCTCCTTAAAGATCTGTTCCATAATTGTAATCCACATTTCTGCTTCCTCAATTCTCAGAGATCCAGAGAATGTTGGTGGTTGCCAGTCCTTGAATGATCTAATTACATATTTCATGTAATTCTCATCTATCCCGGTTTCATAATCAATCTTTTCCTTGCCCTTGTCTATACGTTTCTCTTTATTCCAAAGGTTTATGTCATCCACAACATAATTCCATTCATATTCCCTCTTTTCTTTTCTCTTATCTTCTCTTCTTTTGGCTTTGGCCTCATCTCGTGCCCGAAATTGGTCTTGAATCATTCTGTTTTGTTCTGCCATCATTGATAGCATCATTTCCCTCGTTTCTCGTGGCGTCATTCCTTCTCCAGACATGTTCTGAAATATATAAAATATATAAATTATTTAGTGATCCCATCACATAACTAACTACATCACATGTTGTCCCGTATGAAATTCACTTTCCTATGATTACTAGATCGTAACCTATCTTAGTTCAGATCATTACATATAATCACTACATGTCATCACTTAATGTTTGAGACCAAGACCTCACGGACACTTGAATCTCAAACTACTGCTCTGATACCATCTCGTGTGACACCCTTGCCACAACAACCACCATTTACATAACACCCATGATTTAATCATCAAACACAATTACATAATGATCTGATAACCTAGTTTAAGTGCGGAAGCATATAAATAAAGTAACGCAACAGTGTCAAACACCCTACGTTGCTACAAGGTACCATATCTAAGTCTACATACCCAATACAATTATTACAACATCCAGAATATAATACAACATTGTCCCAAAACATGATTACCGATTAAGTAGTATCAAATCTTCCGAATCTTCACAAACGACCTAACTAGAAGGTCCAGCAGCAGTTTTCCCTTTTTTCCTGTAAAAACGTAAACAACTGAGAGGGTAAGCGAATTCTTAGTGAATACCAATGATTTTACACATTCCACAAATCCTTATGATTCCCCCAGAAGTAACACCGGTAACGCATACCGTATACTTCCACACGTACACATAATACGCAAACCCGAGCCGCAACTCCTTCGAGATGACGCTCGGCATAAGAAAAACAATCCATCTGAGGCAAACGTACGATCGGGGATGACCTACTGCCTATCCTGACCACAGAGGTGTTAACTCTTGGTCATATAGCACAGTAACATCGGAGTACAGATGCGACCCTCAGGTCTATCAATAAGATGCACAACAAAGAAACGGACATGCAACAAGTATGAATGTGCATCAACATATACGCAAGTTAGTAGAGTGTCAAACGAAAGTGAAACAACATGCCTCGGCAGGCGAAGCAAACATAAAGCAGATGCAGACATGCTAAAATCAGAGGTACTCACAGTGGGTGCGTTAATAATCCTCAAGTTAATTTTTATTTCTCCTCGGGCTTTCAACCGGATCACAAAGTACCCCACTGTGGGTTAAACAACACCACAAGGGACCTGTTAAGTCAGTTGCAACAATACTTCATGTCAATAATTTTTATTCCATAAAACCAAGTTTTGTATGTTTTGCAATATTTTCCCCCATTTCGGGTCCATGTCTAAATTCGACCCATAACTAAGTTTGAACCCATCTCAAGTTCACACCTTATCCTTTGAATAACTCTTGTTATTTTATGTGTTGATTATGGGTTTCATTCAAAATATTCGAGTTTAGAGAGTGGGTTTTTTTTTCAAATTTTAGGCATTAAACTCGAATTTAAGGGGTTAAACTCGAATTTCCTTCGAATTTGAGGACAAACTCGAACCCTTAGGGGTTAAATTCGAATATCATTCGAATTTAGGTGATTAAATTCGAATTCCATGTGTTAAATTCGAATATATACTCGAATTTAGTACAAAAATCGACTTTGTTATTGCATTTCGACTATGTTCTTGGTATTTTCGAGTTTGTTCATATCTATAACTTAAATCCTTCATTTCTAAGTCTAAAATCATGAATATGTTAAGTATCAAACCTAGATTCGATTATATTATGCATACTCGATCATATTCTAGCTAAAACTCAAGCAAAATCAGCTTTATTCACGCAATAAACGATAAACTCGAATTTATGCTTTCAAAAACCAAAATAATAAACTTAAAAATGGTCGATTCTTACCTCAATTCGTACGAAATCAATAATCCAACCGTAGATTGTTGTAGTACTCCTCGAGATCTTTCCGATGACGTATAAATCTCGGTAATCGGCCGGTCGGTTTGTGAGATAATCTAGAGAGAAGTAGAGAGCGTTTTCTAGAGAGAGAAAGTAGAGAGAGAGTGAAAATGAAAATGACTAGCTTTTTAGCCTTTTTATTCAACTTTCATCATTTTTGCACATTTCACCCCTCAACTTAACCGGTTCCATAAAATACTGATTTATTCTTAGTTTTATCATTATCAACTTTTATAATCTTAATACTCCATTATAATAATTTCAGAGTTCAAATTTTCTTAAAATAATAACAAACTTTATAAATATCCCAAATACATAATAATTTCTCAAAATTCAACTTAATTATAAATTATCCGCCAAAATAACTCCGAATTACAGTAATTGAATTCGAGGATGTTACAAATGATGCACTGTTTTTTATTTTCTTTTTACGAATTCTTTTTACAGGATAAGGCACAAATTTTTTCATTTCAGGTACTTGACGTCTAAATCTAGTTGGACATAAAGTAAACAAATCCGCAAACGAATACTTTAAACAAGACATAGAATCTGATACATAACAAACATTGTTATCTGAAATTACATTCATCTTATCTCTAGAAACAAAATCACTTGGCATTACAGCCTTCTTCACAAAAAAAACTCAAAAAATCTTGCATAGTAGTTTTGGGAACTCTTCTCACATGATATGTAGGAACAAAATGATGAGAGTCGGTACGTTTATAAGACTTAGACTTAGAGAAATTTCCTTGGTGAGTGGGTTTCTTGGAAGACTGAGATTGACTCTTGGCCTTCTTTGAAACCTCAGCTTTTGAAGATTTTGAACACTCACCTTAAAAAATGATTAAAGGAACTTCAATCTTAGCTTTACCTTTGTCTGATGATGCATGCGGGACTTTGGCAGGATGAGAAACTATTGAATGTTTTAAATGAGAATTTAACCTTTATGTCAAACTTTTCTTTGTAGATGGTTAATTCTACACTTTGTTCAAAACTTTGTCCTACCAATTTTTCCTTGCTTTTGAGAAGAGCTTATTGATAACCAAGAGCTTTCTCTCGAGCTATCCTTACGCCCTTTTCTAAAACATTTATTTTGTGTTGAAGAACTTTTGTAGGAATGTATGCATGAGGGATTGGTTTAACAGGTTCGACATTCATTTCAGTTGATGAATTGCTATCAAGAAATCATTCATAAGAGTGGGTACTTTGTAAGGATAACTCTCATTTAGCTTTTCATAATTAAAAGAAATTTCCTTTTTTCATTTTCACTTATTTTCTCATTCTCTTGGGGTTAAGACTTCTTCCGATGATTCAAAAAAGAAAGACTTGAACCTGCGTCCCATATACCTTCGATCATAAAATATTGGTAAAACTGATTGAACGTTTTCCAAATACTTAGGATTTTTAAAACCAATTCCTTCTTTGGAATTATAAAACCTATTTTCTTTGGGTTAATTTAGATGAACAGTTTGTTCAATCTGACCCTTTTTTAGAAATTCATCATCTATGGTTTTGATCTGTGAGTATAAACCTATTCTCTCTTCTTCAATCATTTTGTATTTTCTCTGATTGTCTAAGTTTTCCACACTCACAGACTCTAAGCATTTTGTAAGAATAGACAGTTCTGACTTCAAAGAACTCTTTTCCTTAGTGATTGTATCAATACAACTCTTAAGGTAAATGTTCCTATCCTCAGCCTTTACTTTTTCAAGTAAAATTGTCTTACCAAATCATACTCATTTAGCCAATTCTTTTCATATTTGTCAGATGTTTCTTTTAGAGATTGGACTTGACACACTTTTCTTTTTCCTCATTGTACTTAGCTTCTAACTCAAGTATGTGTGTGTGCTATTTACATTCGTTTTGTACAGATGTAGCATTTACAGACTTTTGAACATAAAAGCGATGTACCTCATTTGTCTCTGTATATGATAAGGAGCATTCAAAATCCTCGGACTTGGCCATTAAACAGGCTGTAGGATCTTCTGTGATCTCCCCCTTTACAAATGTCTTTGATTCAGAGTCGGAAGTAGTTGCATACTCGGCAAGCCCAATTCTTTCAGCCATGTAACAATTTCTGCCCCTGTCATCTTCATCATCAGATTCCTCATCAACCCAGTAGTCTTCTTGTGCTACTAGGGCCATCGCATCAGCTCTCTTCTTTAGGACATTGACCTTCCTCTCATAGTATGCCAGGTCACGCTCGAATTGATTTTTGCATTCTCGAGCAAAATGACCCGGTATCCCACATTTATAGCAGCCTCGTTCATCAGATGTCTTGGGCTTGTCGTTGCTAGTTCTGTCCTCTCTACGTTCAACAGGCCTATTATCAGAGCGGCGGGAGTCCCGGCTATCATCACGGCGATTATAATACCGCCTATCATCACTCCTTATATCGTCACGCCTGTCATAACGGCGATCATCTTGATTTACTCTCCTATCATCTCGTCTGTCTCTCCTATCGTTATAACGCCTATCATCTCTTTCATTTCTCCTCCACTCATCACGGGCCCTATCATCTCTCCTCCATTCTTCTCTCCGCCTATCATCTCTCTCATCCCGTCTATCGTCTCTCTGTCATCAGAATACCTTTGTGGTTGGGTTGATTGTCAGCAACAGAGAGGCCAGAGTGTTCGCCATCTATTTGTGTGCATCCACATCGCCCTCATATTTCTTTAGTTCGTTAAACACCACATTGATGGAGACGTCGGCGATGTCCAGTGCTCGTTTAGTTGCTCTGCTTGCCAGTGTCCATTCTGGAGCTAGGGAAGATAGGAATTGGATGTTGATGTCATCTCTTTCCTTTTTGATATGGAGTTTGTTGAGCTCATTCAAAACAACACTGAATCTTGTAAAGTGCTTTGAATGGATTCCTCGTCCTTTGCCCTGAACTCGAAGAATTTAGCCTTTGCTTCTTCAATTTTCGCCCTATCATTTAGATTTGCCCCAAGCATCTGCATCTCTAGTTCGTCCCACATTTCTTTTGCTAACAGTTTGCTGTCAATCCCTACTAGAATGTTAGTGGGAAGGGCTTGATAGATAAGATACTATGCCCTGTGATTTGCTGTTTGTCTTTCTCGTTCTACATCATTCCAAGGTTCGCGAACTGTCCTTGTTGCTGGAAGTGAAGGATTATTAGTTGTTACTTCTGTACATACGGAGTAAAAGACAACGGGTCCCTCACTAATGGATTGGATCATGAGATGACTGTTACATTCTAAATTTCAATCAATGTGGAGTTTATTTTGTAATAGTTAGTTTAATTTTATTTCCATGTAATTTTATTTATTTCCGTTGTAATTTAATTATTGTATTTAGAAGTTGAGGGGTGTAGTTTGTAAACTCCTCAAACTTGCATTTAATATTTAAGGAGGGTTTCCCACAACTTTGTCTTATTCTCATTAGAAATATACGGCCTCCAATTTTCATCTTTTTCTCTCTGACATTACAACAATGATTGAGTGCATAATTTTCATTGTTTGATTATTATTGTTATTGTTTATGATTGTGAGTGCTACAATTATTGAAAAGGACTAATTTAACAATTGGCATCAGAGCCACGAAAGCGGATTTCAACTGATTTGATCGGTGTTCATCAATTGTTCTTCGTGTTCTTCGCAAAATCCCACGGTTTTTCTTCTTAATCCTATTTAAATATTCTGTTTTTATGTGTTTTTCATTCGATAATAATCAACAAAAATTCTTGGATTGATTTCGAGCATTTTTGTTCAATCGTCACAAGTTTTTTATTGATTAATTGTCGAAATAGTTAATTGGAAATATTATAGTTTTGCAACTCGGTTTTTGCTTAAAAATCAATACTTTTTAGTGTTTTTGGTTACTTGTTTTACACAAAACTTGTTTCTAAATTCAAACCAATCATTTAGAAAATATTTCCAGTTTTTAAAACACATTATTTTTAAATTCTGCTAATCTGAGTTCTTTATAAAGTTTTATTTCGGATCAAAATTCTGATCAAATTTTGGACCATCTCGGATCCATTCTCGGACCAACTCGGACCCATTTTCTGACCAACTCGGATCAATTTTTGGTTTACATCTGAAATTCGATTGTCCCAAAATACATCTGAATTTCGGTTGAAACAATTTTCGGGTGCTCAAAATCACTTCTTCATTTTAGAATTTTTTACAAGGAATTTCGGATCATCACCCGAATTCGGATCATACGAATCTTGAACCACTACCCGAATTTACATCCAACCGAATTTCATATCTCCTGTCACATCCTTACTTTAATCACGCTTGCTTAATCTCAGGAATAAATAACAACATCCATAATATATCACATTATATCTAAAACCTGCATAAGAACTAAATAAAAGTACTACAATACATTCATGCACTACACGTGCTACAAGGTGTGTTGCTAAGTTGCTAAAACATCACAATATAAATAAAGTAGCTACCCAGATCCCAAAGCAGCTCAAAACTATACCACAAGCAGAATAATGAGCTAAAATCCTCTGGGTTGATCAGAAAATAGACCTAAACAGATGGTCCAGCTTGCTCTTTACCTTTGCCTGTAAAATTGTTAGTAGCAACTGTAAGCTAATTGCTTAGTGAGTTAACAGAATTTCATTATGCATGTAAGATATGTGGCTAAACGAAAAGTTCCTATAAAAGGTTGCAATGCTTGCTTGCTTGTAATTGCTTATACCCAGAATGAATGCTTGCACAATTGAGACATTGCACGCTGAAAAGGAGATGCCACCACTAGGGTTACCGCTGACAGATGATC
Source organism: Centrapalus pauciflorus (assembly GCA_020465985.1). NCBI lineage: Eukaryota > Viridiplantae > Streptophyta > Magnoliopsida > Asterales > Asteraceae > Centrapalus > Centrapalus pauciflorus. Next base: position 30,685 of record JAANYP010004039.1, read on the forward strand.
AATCTGTGATGCGGGGCTAGCTACCCGCTGTAACATCCGGCCCTAAACCAGGTTAGCAACAAAACCCTAATCTACATTTAATAGTCAATTATAGCCTAATCAATGGTCATTAGAAATTAATCAAGTGATTAACAAGGCTTATTAGAAAATTCAACTCAATTTGAATCAAATTCATCGGTGCGATGAATCGGGAAATCAATTAATCCGATCAATTTACGATATGAGGGATTAATTCAACTAAGTACATAATTAAATCATGATTAGTGACACTAATCATACACTAATACAATTACTTAACCTTAATTATGCAAGACTAAAACAACTAATTAAAACAATGCATCCAAAAGTATTTATGAATTTATAAGAAAAGGGAAATACAAGAATACTTTTCTAAATACTTTTATACAAAAAAAAAAAGAAAAATACACCATAAATACATATATAGGCCGGCCATAGTAAAGGACCACAAGGACCAAAAGAACTCATTTTTTACTCAACATTTCTACATCAAATCCTCCTCTTTCCTTTCATCCAAGATCTTTCACTATTTTCATCATTTCACCACCTTTTTCACCTCTATAAATAGAACCACCACTTCACCTCATTTCTCACACCTTGCAAAGCAAAATCACTCTCTCATTTCTCTCTTCAAAACCGGCCAAGGCCTCAAGCCAAAGCCAAAATTGTGCAACTTTCATATTCTTGTAATTTTCAAGTGTTTTTGGGTGAAATCTTCCAAGAGTTTCAACTTCTACTTGGATTCATCTTTCAAATACCCCAAAGTAAGTAAATACTAGCTTATATCATCTTATATTTATGTTTATATAAGTCTTGCATAATATATATAATCACCTACAACAACAAGTTTCATAAAAACTCAAGTTTATAAGTTTCTAGTTCTTATTTTAAGTTATTTCTTTAAATATGTTTATGAATATGTAAACACATTATAAAAGTGTTAATATTATGAAAACATGTGATATATATGTGTTTTTATAACTATTATGGCTTTTATACAAGTAGTCTTTGAATAAACAATAAGAATCATAAGTTGTTGTAAGTTTATAAACTACGGATTTTCGGCAGAAAACTTATATCGACTTTGAAAAATCATAACTAATTCATAACTCAACGAAATGAGTTGATTCTTGTCTCAAAAGTTAGATCTATGTCTTAACTATAGATCTGTAATTTTTCATAATTTATTTTGGAGTTTAAGACCTCCAGAAATCATTTGGGAAAACGAAAGTTTGACAGCTCAAAAATGGCCAACATAGCGTTTTTAACGAGCTTTTTCACCAACCTAAACAACTCGAAAAATGGTCATTCTTGATTCTAAAAATCCTTTGTATATAGTAGTTTAATGTCCTAGAAAACCAAAGTCTAAAACATTTTGGAGCTTGGTTAAAAACAGCCTCAAAGTAGGCCGAAAAACCTCCGAAAAAGCTGGAAAATTATATATATATAAACTTGACGTTTTAAGCAAATCTTATTTATAAACTTGTAATGTTGGGTGATTTAAGACATAAAAATCTATAAATATACCTATTATCATATATTAGTGATATTAAGTCCTTATTATCATTTAGGACTCGGTTAAACATCTCCGGTTTCATCACCCATCAAACAACGCACTTTTGCATTTTTGCGCGTCGTTTTGCCATCACAAGTTCGGTGAGTCTTCATAGCCCCTATTTTCACTATCTATTGGGGTGGAAATACATGCACTGTTTTCATATGGACATCAAAACTGTTTATTTCTTATATGTATTACATGTTTGGATCCCATCAGCCCTTATATCATGAACCGTTAATTGCATTTATTTGTAAGCGCGGATATATTGTGGATAGATCTATCGGGAGTCATGTCCCCCATTCGGGTTAGCTCGGTTCGGCTAACAGCGAGTGCATATATATTCAACACACGGTATTACGTATGGGAATACTGCACAGGACAAACTCATTCTAATTAAGCTTCGGTTGCATGATGGTTTATGTCATACATACGCGGAATTTATGATTTTATAAATTCAACTCATCTTATAATGTCCATACAACTGGTCTTTTCGCATAAACCTATGAGCTCACCAACAATTTTCGTTGACGTATTTTAACATGTATTTTCAGGTAATTAAGGCAAGTATGCCTTCAGAAGTAACCACTTTCAAGCTTCCGCACTTAAGGAGTCGCATCCTTTTTCAAACCGTCGGAGATTTATTTGCATTATTTTGGACAATTTAATTATGTATTTAAATCTCTGTACTTTGCGAACTACTCTTTATCAGTTACGGGTTATGTAAAACATTTCTACCTTTTAAAGTTATATCGATGTATTTTTGAAAACGTCCATATAGTGGTCGTTCATTATGATTATGGTTACGCTTCCGCACTCGTCACGCCTCGCTGCCAACCGAGGTAGCAGGGTGTGACAGATTGGTATCAGAGCCATTGTTATAGTGAACTTGGTTGCATTAGTACCCTAGACTATAACTGTACATAAGATTTACTGATTTTAGAAATATTTTGTAACTTGTAACTAACTGAAAGACTATGCATGGACCTTGATAGCAGAAAACATGTCTCACCAAGAGATAATCATCTTGTCCGACTCAGAAGAGGAGTATACCCCTACTAGCCCATGCAATCCGGAAGTATTTTCTGAGGAGGACCCGACCGAGGAGGAAGACCCCTCGGAGGACGAGGACCCGATGGAGGAATCCGAGGAAGAACCCATGGAGGAAGAACCGATGGAGGAAGAGGATCCTTCACCACCGACGGCCCCTGCTCGCGTCCCGTATCACCCGGCCGAACCATCCTATAAGCCGTATAGGCCTTATCCTAACGGCCCAAAGATGTTGTACACACCCCGGAAACGGGTAAACATACCAAGAAGGGAGTCTATTCCTGTTCCGACTCCCCAACCCAATCCCCCGACACCACACCGACGGGTAGACGCCCGACGATGGACTTGGATACCGGAGACCCTCCGCGAATGGAGGCAGATGGAGGGAGTTCCTCCAAACTTCGAGATCGGAGGACCATCCTCCGCACCTGTCTCATCGCTCACTCAAGAGCCCGCCGATCAGACCATACCACTTTTGATCGCAAGGTCTACCAGGCATGACCACCAGATCCGGTCACTTAACCTGGATATCGGGGAGATGACCGCTCGTTTAGAGCGGGAGGAGTTGCAAAACTCCAACATATATTGGGCCAACCAGCACGCCCTTGCTATACAGCAGGACGGACTGAATGAGCTCCGGCAGCAACTAGCCGAGAGCCAAGCCCGGATCGAGGAGCTGACTCAGCGCCTCAACGCAATGGAAAAGGGAGAGACCCCCGATCACTCCCACACTTAGTGCACATCTATCTATCTTTGTAATGTTAGGAAAATATCATGTAATAGTATAGGACAAAATTTTCGGGTAATAACCCGCCCCTAATGTAAGAAAACTTCGAATGATTAATGACAATTGCAAGTTATTTATGAAATTGTGTTTGATGATTATAGTATTGTGCTTTAAGGAGAATTTACCTCTTTAAGATTCAACTTCTTACACTATGCTTTTTCTTTAAAATTTTAAGATAATGCCGCCAAAACGAGCAATGAGCGCTGCTGACATTGAAGAGCTAGTCGCACAAAGAGTGGCTGCCGCTATAGCCACGTATGAGGCAAATAGGAATAGCTCAGCAAATGGATATGGTGGTGCTAGCCGCACCACGGGAGGAACGGAAATCCATGCAAAGGGTTGTGGAATTAAAGGGTTTTTAAGTTGCAAACCCCGGTATTTCAACGGAACTGAAGGAGCCGTTGGATTGATACGATGGTTTGAGAAGTTAGAATCGGTCTTTCGCGTCAGCGGATGTGCTGAGGGAGATAAGGTGAAGTTTGCTACTCACACTCTACAAGATAGCGCCCTCACTTGGTGGAATTCCTATGTCCAGTCTGTAAGTATCGATGAAGCCTACCAGCTCACATGGTCCGCGTTAAAGCAAATGATGACGGACGAGTACTGTCCGAGGAACGAACTCCAGAAAATGGAATCGGAGTTCTGGAACCTGTCAATGAAGGGTTCGGACGTTGCAGGATATACCAACCGATTTCACGAGCTAAGCATTCTGTGCCCTCAAATGGTGACCCCGGAGTACAAAAAGATTGAACGTTACATTTGGGGACTCGCTCCTCAAATTCAAGGTAACGTGACTGCCTCAAACCCATCCACCCTGCAGGATGCCATCAGGATGGCCAATAATCTTATGGACCAAGTAGCCCGGAGGAATGAAGCCAAGGCCGGGGAGAACAAAAGGAAGTGGGAAGACAAGACGGGGAAGAATGCGGGTTCACAATCCAAAAAGCCCGAGACCATTAAGGCTTACGCAGCTGGAACTGAGCCAAGAAGAGGTTATACCGGTACCAAGCCTTTCTGCACTAAATGCACCTTCCATCACAACCAGGGTCCCTGTCCAACCCACTGTGAGAAATGCAAACGTTTGGGGCATATGGCCAAGGACTGTAAGACAGGAGCCCCGGGAACCAGTGGCAGCAATCAAAAAGGCTGCTTTGAATGTGGAGCTACTGGGCACTTCAAGAGTGAGTGCCCGAAACTGAGGAATGGTGGAGGAGCTCAGGGGAGAGCTTTTGTGTTGGGAGCAGGTGACGCTCGTCAAGATCCCCACGTGGTATCAGGTACGTTTTTATTAAACGACATTTATGCTTACGTACTCTTTGATACTGGGGCTGATAGGAGCTTTATATCTGATAAGTTTAGTAAGCAATTGAATGCCGCTCCTTTTCCCTTAGACAACTCTTATACTATAGAACTGGCTGACGGTAAAATAATAGAGGCAGGTAGTATCATTAAGGAATGCACACTGAAGCTGGCAGATCATCCCTTTAAAATAGACTTGATGCCTATAGAACTCGGAAGTTTCGACGTAGTAGTTGGTATGGATTGGTTGTCACACAATCATGCCGAGATTCTGTGTGGTAAGAAAGTGGTACGGATACCACTCCACAAGAAGAAGTTCCTAACAGTCCAAGGAGAAAGAAAGAACCGACAGTTGAATGTCATATCCGACCTAAGAACATTAAAGTGCCTTAGGAGAGGTTGTCATGCAGTACTGGTGCAAATTGTAGAAAAAGAGGCGGAGGAGAAGCGACTTGAGGATATTCCAGTGGTTTGTGACTATCCGAAGGTCTTCCCGGAAGATTTGCCTGGACTTCCGCCAACTAGACAAGTAGAGTTCCAAATCGATTTGGTGCCGGGAGCTGCACCGATCGCAAGAGCCCCATATAGACTCGCCCCTTCTGAGATGCAAGAGCTATCCAATCAATTACAAGAGTTGATGGATAAAGGATTCATTCGACCAAGTTCCTCACCTTGGGGAGCTCCGGTCTTGTTCGTGAAAAAGAAAGACGGATCCTTCAGAATGTGCATAGACTACCGAGAGCTAAACAAGTTAACGGTAAAGAACCGCTACCCTCTCCCCAGAATTGATGACCTGTTTGACCAACTACAAGGATCTAGTTTCTACTCTAAGATTGATCTGCGATCCGGTTATCATCAAGTAAAGGTTCGGGAAGAAGACATACCCAAGACAGCATTCAGAACTCGTTATGGACATTACGAATTCCAGGTAATGCCATTCGGTTTGACTAACGCACCAGCCGTATTCATGGACCTCATGAATCGTGTGTGTAAACCGTATCTGGACAAATTTGTGATAGTGTTCATAGACGATATTCTCATCTATTCCAAAAATAAGGAAGAACATGAACAGCATCTCAAGTTGATCTTGGAGTTGCTAGAAAAGGAACAGTTATACGCCAAATTTTCAAAATGTGAATTTTGGTTGCGAGAAGTTAAATTCCTTGGACATGTGATCAACAGCCAGGGAATCCAAGTTGATCCATCAAAAATCGAGGCCATAAAGAACTGGGCGACTCCTAGAACCCCCACGGAAATCCGCCAATTTCTAGGACTTGCCGGTTATTATAGGCGATTTATCGAAAACTTCTCAAAGATAGCGGGTTCCTTAACGGAATTGACTCGAAAGGATGTGAAGTATATCTGGGGTGAAGAGCAAGAAAAGGCGTTTCAGCAGTTAAAGCAAAGGTTGTGTAGTGCACCAATTCTGTCCTTACCTGAAGGGACTGAAAATTTTGTGGTCTACTGTGATGCCTCACACAATGGATTAGGTTGTGTGCTCATGCAAAGGGATAGAGTCATTGCTTACGCATCACGGCAGCTCAAAATTCACGAGGTGAATTATACGACTCATGACTTGGAGCTTGGAGCAGTGGTGTTTGCTCTCAAAATATGGAGGCACTACCTGTATGGAACTAAATGCACAGTATTCACAGACCATAAGAGCCTTCAGCATATTCTGAACCAGAAAGAGTTAAACATGAGGCAACGTCGTTGGGTTGAACTACTTAGTGACTATGACTGCGAAATTCGTTATCATCCGGGGAAGGCGAATGTCGTAGCTGATGCCCTGAGCCGAAAGGAACGGGTTAAACCCTTGAGAGTCCGAGCTTTGGTCATGACTATACAGTCAAACCTAAACTCTCAAGTCCGCGAGGCACAAGAAGAAGCAGTCAAGGAGGGTAATATACTGGATGAAGCCTTGAGAGGGATGGATAAGCAGTTCGAAATCAAGCCGGATGGATGTCGACACTTCATGGGCAGAATTTGATTACCAAAATTCGAAGGAGCAAGAAAGCTGGTCATGGATGAAGGGCATAAGACAAGATATGCTATTCATCCAGGGGCAGATAAAATGTATCACGACTTGAAAGGAATGTACTGGCGGCCAAATATGAAGGCTGACATTGCTACCTACGTCAGCAAGTGCTTAACATGTTTGAAGGTTAAAGCTGAGCACCAAAAACCATCAGGATTGCTAGTTCAACCAGAAATACCCCAGTGGAAGTGGGAAAACATCACCATGGATTTCATCACCAAGTTGCCAAAGACGTCTGGAGGTTATGACACTATTTGGGTGATTGTGGATCGGCTTACCAAAACCGCACATTTCCTGCCCATTAAGGAGACTGATAAGATGGATAAGTTAACACGAATCTATCTTAAAGAAGTCGTCTCAAGGCATGTAGTGCCAGTATCAATTATATCAGACAGAGACAGCCGGTTCACATCAAGATTTTGGCAGTCATTGCAAGAAGCACTGGGTACACGCCTAGATATGAGCCCAGCCTATCACCCACAAACGGATGGTCAGAGTGAAAGGACGATTCAGACGCTGGAAGACATGTTAAGGGCATGTGTCATCGATTTTGGCAAAAGTTGGGACAGACACCTGCCATTAGTCGAGTTTTCCTATAACAACAGCTATCACTCAAGCATTAAGACCGCCCCATTCGAGGCACTCTATGGGCGAAAGTGTCGATCACCTCCTTGTTGGGCTGAAGTAGGAGATAGTCAGATTACTGGACCGGAAATCATTCAGGAGACTACAGAAAAGATAGCCCAGATTCGTAACCGGTTAAAAGTCGCGCGGGATCGACAGAAAAGTTATGCAGACATTCGACGGAAGGATTTGGAATTCCAAGAGGGAGATCAAGTAATGTTGAAAGTCTCGCCTTGGAAAGGCGTAATCCGTTTTGGGAAACGAGGAAAACTCAATCCTCGTTATATCGGACCATTCAAGATCACCAAAAGAATTGGCCCGGTAGCTTACCGACTCGACCTGCCCCCAGAGCTTAGTAACGTTCATAATACCTTCCACGTGTCCAATCTTAAGAAGTGTCTGGCTGATGAATCACTCGTTATACCCATGGACGAGCTGGAGATAGACGATAAGTTGAACTTCATTGAGCAACCTGTAGAAATAATGGACCGAGAAGTCAAGAAACTAAAGCACAGTCGGATCCCGATAATAAAAGTCAGATGGAACTCTAAGCGAGGTCCTGAGTTTACATGGGAACGAGAAGATCAGTTCCGGGAAAAATACCCTCACCTGTTCTCGGATACTCAAGCAGTGGAGAACACGAGCTAATTTCGGGACGAAATTCCCTTAACAGGGGGAGACTGTAACATCCGGCCCTAAACCAGGTTAGCAACAAAACCCTAATCTACATTTAATAGTCAATTATAGCCTAATCAATGATCATTAGAAATTAATCAAGTGATTAACAAGGCTTATTAGAAAATTCAACTCAATTTGAATCAAATTCATCGGTGCGCGGGAGATCAATTAATCCGATCAATTTACGATATGAGGGATTAATTCAACTAAGTACATAATTAAATCATGATTAGTGACACTAATCATACACTAATACAATTACTTAACCTTAATTATGCAAGACTAAAACAACTAATTAAAACAATGCATCCAAAAGTATTTATGAATTTATAAGAAAAGGGAAATACAAGAATACTTTTCTAAATACTTTTATACAAAAAAAAAATACACCATAAATACATATATAGGCCGGCCATAGTAAAGGACCACAAGGACCAAAAGAACTCATTTTTTTACTCAACATTTCTACATCAAATCCTCCTCTTTCCTTTCATCCAAGATCTTTCACTATTTTCATCATTTCACCACCTTTTTCACCTCTATAAATAGAACCACCACTTCACCTCATTTCTCACACCTTGCAAAGCAAAATCACTCTCTCATTTCTCTCTTCAAAACCGGCCAAGGCCTCAAGCCAAAGCTAAAATTGTGCAACTTTCATATTCTTGTAATTTTCAAGTGTTTTTGGGTGAAATCTTCCAAGAGTTTCAACTTCTACTTGGATTCATCTTTCAAATACCCCAAAGTAAGTAAATACTAGCTTATATCATCTTATATTTATGTTTATATAAGTCTTGCATAATATATATAATCACCTACAACAACAAGTTTCATAAAAACTCAAGTTTATAAGTTTCTAGTTCTTATTTTAAGTTATTTCTTTAAATATGTTTATGAATATGTAAACACATTATAAAAGTGTTAATATTATGAAAACATGTGATATATATGTGTTTTTATAACTATTATGGCTTTTATACAAGTAGTCTTTGAATAAACAACAAGAATCATAAGTTGTTGTAAGTTTATAAACTACGGATTTTCGGCAGAAAACTTATATCGACTTTGAAAAATCATAACTAATTCATAACTCAACGAAATGAGTTGATTCTTGTCTCAAAAGTTAGATCTATGTCTTAACTATAGATCTGTAATTTTTCATAATTTATTTTGGAGTTTAAGACCTCCAGAAATCATTTGGGAAAACGAAAGTTTGACAGCTCAAAAATGGCCAACATAGCGTTTTTAACGAGCTTTTTCACCAACCTAAACAACTCGAAAAATGGTCATTCTTGATTCTAAAAATCCTTTGTATATAGTAGTTTAATGTCCTAGAAAACCAAAGTCTAAAACATTTTGGAGCTTGGTCAAAAACAGCCTCAAAGTAGGCCGAAAAACCTCCGAAAAAGCTGGAAAATTATATATATATAAACTTGACGTTTTAAGCAAATCTTATTTATAAACTTGTAATGTTGGGTGATTTAAGACATAAAAATCTATAAATATACATATTATCATATATTAGTGATATTAAGTCCTTATTATCATTTAGGACTCGGTTAAACATCTCCGGTTTCATCACCCATCAAACAACGCAAACTTGCATTTTTGCGCGTATTTTGCCATCACAAGTTCGGTGAGTCTTCATAGCCCCTATTTTTCACTATCTATTGGGGTGGAAATACATGCACTGTTTTTCATATGGACATCAAAACTGTTTATTTCTTATATGTATTACATGTTCGGATTCCATCAGCCCTTATATCATGAACCGTTAATTGCATTTATTTGTAAGCGCGAGTATATTGTGGATAGATCTATTGGGAGTCATGTCCCCCATTCGTGTTAGCTCGGTTCGGCTAACAGCGAGTGCATATATATTCAACACACGGTATTACGTATGGGAATACTGCACAGGGCAAACTCATTCTAATTAAGCTTCGGTTGCATGATGGTTTATGTAATACATACACGGAATTTATGATTTTATAAATTCAACTCATCTGATAATGTCCATACAACTGGTCTTTTCGCGTAAACCTATGAGCTCACCAACAATTTTTGTTGACGTATTTTAGCATGTATTTTCAGGTAATTAAGGCAAGTATGCCTTCAGAAGTAACCACTTTCAAGCTTCCGCACTTAAGGAGTCGCATTCTTTTTCAAACCGTCGGAGATTTATTTGCATTATTTTGGATAATTTAATTATGTATTCAAATCTCTGTACCTTGCGAACTACTCTTTATTATTTACGGGTTATGTAAAACGTTTCTACCTTTTAAGGTTATATCGATGTATTTTTGAAAACGTCCATATAGTGGTCGTTCATTATGATTATGGTCACGCTTCCGCACTCGTCACGTTTCGTTGCCAATCGGGGTAGCGGGGTGTGACAGAATAGGAATCAAATTGGAGTAAATATTGATACATGTATTTATCTACAATATAAAGGCCCAGTTTCACATTCCTGAATTTGTCCACAATTTCATATAAAAATACAAGAATCAACCAGTTGTGTTATTTCTTCCTTATCAACTATCCAAAGATACAAGATATCTATGTACTTATAATAAGAAAGCTCACCGGTGTAATTATAATAAGAAAACTAATATCTATTTACTTATAATAACAAATAGTCCCAAATAACCTCTGCTTTTTCTAAAACAGCAAAGTGGAAAGTGAGTGTAAAATATGACAAAAAGTGAAAGCAAATAGCCTCAACTTTATAAGCAGTGATCAATAAAACTAAACTAAAATGGAGATATAATTTCATACGTACAAGTAGCCTCAACTTTACAAGCAGTGATAAAAAAACTAAACTAAAATGGAGATCTAATTTCATACATACAAATAACAAATTTCAGCCAATCATGGACGTATATCAAAATTAAGACAGATTCAGGCAAATAAAATTGTAATCGAATAAACTCACAGAGTGTTGGAATGAGAGGAGAAGGTTGATGCAATTCCTCTACCACCTACGCAATTCCAACGCAATCCACAAAAGTAACTAATCATGATCTGTAAAAATCAAACACATTCCTCAATTAATCCATAAACTAATAAAAATCTAGACTGAATAATGCAACAAACAGTCGCAGATGCAAATGAAAGAGTAAGAACTTCAAATAAATAAGAAAAAAAACTTATGTGTGCTAGAGCAAAGAGAGACGTGATTAAATAATCGATTAGACAGATGTGACGGTGGCAGTGGCGGCAATGGAGTTGTTACGGTGACGGTGGCGGCATTAGGGTTAGGCCGCTGCCGTTTTGCGTGAACGAGAGGAGGAGAGACAGAGTGAGCGAGAGACGAGAGGGAGAGAGAGAGAGAGAGAGAGAGAGAGAGAGAGAGAGAGAGAGAGAGAGAGAGAGAGAGAAGACACACTTGTGTTGTGTTCGCCGGCGTTGAGCGGCGGCAGGCGGCGGTTGCCGGCGGGAGAAGCGAGAGAGGTAGAGAGGGGTCGGTAGAGAGAGAAAGAAGAGGGTGAACGTGTGCGTGTGTGTGTGCCGAGAAAGGGAGAAGCGAGAGGGATAGAAATTAGAAAGGGGTCGGTTGAATTATTATATATTTATTTGATTTATTTAGATTTAGAACTAAAGTCTGAGTTTAATTTACAAATTAAAGTCTGATTTGTAATTTTTATTTTTATTGACCAAAAATTTAGTTTTAAATCTTAATAAATAAATCAAATAAATATATATATTTTGGAACCATTTCTAAATAAATTAGTTAACGGTTACTACTATAATTATACATTTAGGACCCAACCTTACGTTAACACTTTAATAACAAATTAATTAATCATTCACATTAAAGTTGTAAGTTTAATAATAATATAATTTAGTTTTGTTTATATGAGGTTGTTAAGTAGGACATCGTCGATCCACTCGGGGTCGGAGTGTTACATTAATATTTAATAATTCAACATCTTCTAAAAGAAATAAAACTTGTGTGTTTGGATAGTAACGTAATAGTTTCGTGGTAATAAAAAATTGATGATAAATTTCATTCCTAAAATACACTAAATTAATTATTATTTAATTCAGTGACACACTTAGTGACTTGTACGTAGACGTTGCAAATTTAGCGACTTACATAGTGTCTTAAAAATGAATGTCACAAACGTAGTGACACACATAGTGTCTTGTATATAGATGTCACCAAATTAGCAACACATTTAGCGACATATACGCATATGTCGCAAATTCAGCGACACAGATAGTGACTTATATATAAATGTCACAAAATCAGTAACGCGTATAAAGACTTTTGTGTGTGTGTTACAAAATGATCGACGTGTATAGTGACTTGTACATGGATGTCGCTAAAAATAGTGACACGCATAGTGATATTGGTGACTTGTTCGTCACCAAAACTGTCACTACAGATGTAACTAAATTGTGACATGCAAATACATGTCGCTAAAATTGTCGCTGAAGGACATTTTTCTTGTAGTGGATGTTCTTCACTTGTGTACTTTCTGTGTATTACATTCGAACGAATTTATATAATCCATCCATCTATGCTTGCAACTCTTTCGATATCTTGATAATCCTAATTAAATTTAGACTAAATTACATAAATGGTCCCTGTGGTTTATATGAAATTACGGTTTTAGTCCCTGAAATAATTTTATTACACCAACAGTCCCTGATATCGAAAAGTTGTAACATGTTGGTCCCTGAAACTAACGGCCGTTAACTTGAGCCGTTAGTTTCAGTGGCATTTTTGTCCTTTTGACTTTCAAGGACCATTTATGTAATTTTCAAACTTTCAGGGACCATTTGTGAAATGTTTCTTTTTTATAATTTAATTATCCAAATACAACATTTTTTTTATTCTTTTTGTTTTAATCATTAATTTTCATTTGTATGTTTATTGTTATTATTAATGTTATTTTTATTTTATACATTACTATAATTATTTATTTAAGATTATTATATGATATACTTGATTCGTTTTTTTTTTCAATTATTTATTGAGAATCTAAATATTTCTCAATTGTTTTTTTCATTTAAGAAAAACAAAAACAAAAACTAGTTGTAGTTTTTTCGTTCGAAAAATCTAAAATCAAAATGATTTATTTCTTTTCTTCATTCAAAGAAATTCAAAATAACAACGTGTTGAAGCTTTTTCGTTTGGAAAAAGAATATAATCAAAATGTTTCGTAGTTTCTTCAATGCAAATACTTAATAAATTTTTTTAATTCTATATGGTTTGAAAAAATCAAGAATTGGAATGGTTAATCGCTTTTTAGTCAAATAAATTATATTCCAAATGGTTTGTTGTTTTTATTGAAAAAATTAAAATTGTATTGATTTTTTTATCTACGTTTAATTAAAATCAGAAGTTTTATTTTGTTTGAAAAAATCAAAAATTAATCATAACGGTTTACCGTTTTTTGATCAAAAAAATTAAAATCAAAATGGTTCGTCATTAAAATCAAGATGGTTATCGTTGTTTCATGACCATTATGATTTTTGATTATTTTTTTCAAACAAAAGAACCATTCTGATTTTTAATTAAACGTAGATAAAAAATCAATACAATTTCAAAATTTTCAATAAAAACAACAAATCATTTGGAAATTAATTTATTTGACTAAAAAGCAACGAACCATTCCAATTCTTGCTTTTTTCAAACCATTTAGAATTAAAATTTTTTATTAAGTATTTGCAACGAAGAAACTACGAAACATTTTGATTATATTCTTTTTTCAAACGAAAAAAGCTTCAACACGTTTTGTTATTTTGAATTTTTTTAATGGAGAAAAGAAATAAATCATTTCAATTTTAGATTTTCCGAGCGAAAAAAACTATAACTAGTTTTTATTTTTAATTTTCTTAAACGAAAAAAATAATTGAAAAAAAACGATCCAGGTATATCATATAATAATCTTAAATAAATAATTATAGTAATATATAAAAAAATAACATTAATAATAACAATAAACATACAAATAAGATTAATGATTAAAACAAAAGTAATAAAAAAATAAAGGGCTAAAGTCATACAATAGCAGTGTACTTTTTAAGGTGTATCGATATAGTACGTGTACTTTTTATATTGTTAATATGATACCTTTACTTTTTATGATCGGTTATTTCGTCTAGCTTTGTGCAGTTGTGAGAGAATCGTCGGTACGAACTTGTTCACCGTTGGATCTGCGTGAAATTTGAGGAGAAGCTTCGCAACACATGGTTCTTCGATCTGGATGGTGGAGATCATCGTTAGAGATTTCTACAGAGGTCTGTAGGTGTTTGAAGTTGGCTGTGTTGTGTGATTTCTCCTACCAGGTTATCACAAGGACGAGAGAGTGTATTTGATACTTCAATTATGGAAATTTGAACATTAATAAAAAGAGAAATTCCACTCTAAACAGGTATAGCCAGTAACCAGTTACCAAAGGTATCATATTGGTATGAAAAAATGTAGTACACGTATCAAATTTGAACGATTCAGAAAGTACACGTGTAATATGAATAATTAAAATAGTACAGGTACCATATCGATACATTTTAAAAAGTACACAACTATTCTACGACTTTAACCCAAAAATAAAATGTTATATTTGGATAATTAAATTATATAAAAGAAAGAAATGATAAATATATATGAAAAGTATGAAAATGTCATAAATGGTCCATGAAAGTTTGAAAATTACATAAATGGTCCTTGAAAGTCAAAAAGACAAAAATGCCCCTGAAACTCACGGCTTAAGTTAACGGCCGGTAGTTTCAGGGACCAAAATGTTACAACTTTTCGATTTTAGGGACTTCTGGTGTAATAAAATTCTTTCAGGGACTAAAACCGTAATTCCATATAAACCACAGGGACCATTTATTAGTCTTAAATTTATAAACGAAAATGTATTATGAAATTATCAGAAGCTTCAACATGTTAGAAATGGAGGAATAAATAAGTTGTATGGAACCGGTCAAAGAGGAGGTTTTCATCTCGGGAGTTTTCCCACGTGTGGCTTCCATGCTTTGGAATAGAATTTTCATTTTAAAATTCATAGATTCCTTGAACCAAACACAATGTTAGGGAGCGTTTGTCTCACAGAATTGATTTTGAATGAACTAGAATTTATTTATAGTGAATTTTAAATTTTTGGATTATAAAAACAATGAATACAAATATGTTTAGGTTACATCAAAATTTTATGGTTAAATGAATCTATCATTTCTTGCTATTTGTAAATGAATTTAGGTGACGTTGGTTCACAAAATGGAATTCAAAGTAATCCGAATTTAAATTTAGCTTGTTTGAACTTTTGATAACAACAATGAAGAGTTAAATTGTAGTTATTTGTCTTCCTTTTCTTTATTTATAGTATTCTGACATTTCTACCAACTCATACATGAATTAGATTTTATCCTACATCCTTAACTAACATTAAAAACTATCTTTTATCATCACCATCAAATATATTCTAACTAAATTTCAAATTTCTTTTCAATCGAATTCAATTTCATGAACCAAACACAATATTAGATTCCTAACATTTCACACGACGCATACCCTTAGCTAGCCTTTAATATCATTTAGCACATCAACCAATCAACTACTATATACCTCAAACATCATTACACACATCAATGCAAAACACCCCTTTACTTTCTCTCCTTAATTATTTTTGGTTGTTCTTCAGGAAACTCTTATTAACCGCTACATTTATATTGATAAGTTTCTTGAGCCAATTACCTCCATCTTGGTCTTTATTTATATATTGACAAGATTCAATCAAGAATCAATAATCCTAAAAGAGACATTCGAACTACAAATTGATAGTAACACATAAATTTACTCACAATCCTAACCGGACCAACACTGAGAACGTGTAAATAAGCATTTTTCGGCTCACTCAACAATTGTGGCTAGTGGAGGGTCTAGGATCGAACCTTTGATCTATCTGATTTTAGGACAAGTCATTCTATTTTATTACGCGTAAGAGACAAAACTAAAACCTATTAATAGAGAAATGTTAAAATATACA
This sequence comes from Centrapalus pauciflorus, assembly GCA_020465985.1. Lineage (NCBI taxonomy): Eukaryota > Viridiplantae > Streptophyta > Magnoliopsida > Asterales > Asteraceae > Centrapalus > Centrapalus pauciflorus. The sequence goes on from JAANYP010004039.1 coordinate 46,734, forward strand.
TGGTTTCAAAAGTTTGAGCAACAAAGTTTTGTTGTTTTTATACATTTATTATATATAGACTATGTAAATTGGGTATTAATATATATGTGTATACATATTTATATGGACTTATTTATGACTTTGGGTTGAGTCAATATATAACGACAAATCCAAGAACTTGATCGACGGCAATGGTGAATTCCTCGTATATTATTAAAAAACTAGCATCGGACGCCACCAAAGTGGAAGGTGATTTGTTTTATTATACACAAGATACATCTGTCTCTACACAGAGGTCGAGATGGCACCATCTGAATCTAAAACAAAAAAATTCGAAAAAAAGATAGTGAATTATACCAGCTGATGATATTTATGTTGAATGATTTTAAAAACCACAAACGTAATATACATTATATTAATAATCGTTTTGATAATAATAAAATTTATATCGGATGCTGATAAAACCAATAAGATCGTAATGATATATATAATTTTATAAACACTACAAGAAAAACAGAATTTTAGTGACTACCTTTGAATTGGTCACTAATCGTGAGTTTAGTGACAAAAAATTTATCGTCATTAACTTCAGGTCTCTAATATAAAATTAAAGACCAAATAAAATTGGTCACTAAGTAAAACCTATAATTAACTTCCAATTAGTGTTATTGACCAGAAATAATGGTCACTGATTTGAATTTAGAGACCAAATAAAAGTGGTCACTGAGTAAAACCTATAATTAACTACCAATTAGTGTTAGTGACCAAAAATAATGGTCACTGATTTGAATTTAGAGACCAAATAAAATGGCCACTGAGTAAAAAATATATTAAACTTACTGGTTAATGTTATTTAACTCATATTTAAGTGTTAGTGACCAGAATTAATGGTCAATGAACTGATTTGAAATTAGAGATCAAATAAAATGGTCACTAAGTAAAAAATATACTCAACTTACTAATTAATGTTATTTATCTCATATTTAAGTGTTAGTGACCAAAAATATAGTTAATAAACTGATTTGAATTTAGAGACCAAATAAAATGGTCACTGAATAAAAAATATTTATAAATTTTTAATAATTTTAAACCTCATTTAGTTTTTAAATAAATTTTTTAATGAAAAGTAATGAAAGTATTAATAATATAGTATTTTTAAAATTTATATGATGTTTATAAAATCAAACCTTGATAAATTAAAAAAAAAATATAAATATAAATAAACTAAAAACCAAGTAAAATCTAACTTGCAGGCAGCTAACACACACGAAATAAATCAAATTATCAAAACCTAGTCAAACCTACAAGTCAAAATAGTCCATGGGTTTTATAACGTTCCATAGAGCAGCGAAATATGCTTGGTCTTATTTGGGTAGCACACAAAATTAACAACGGGAGCAGACTCGTCAAAATCGAACAAATCATATTGAAATCAAAATCAAGAACCGATCGAAGGCCACACTCGTCATTCTGTGCTTCGATTTTTCAGACTGTGTGATTGCTTCAAATGATTGCTTCAAATGACTATCACTCAAGTAGAAGAACAGAAGGCGAGGAAATTGATTTTAATGTAAGTCGATCTCTCAGCCGATCACTCGATCTGTAAAAGAACGAAAGGCGAGGAAATTTATTTAAGTTTCGTTTTCTTAGCCGATTGATGTAATCGGTTTTGCGAAGTCTGTGTTTGTCAATGCGATTTCATAGCTAATTTATTTGATTGTTTGGTTGTCTAATGTGTGTGTGTGTGTGTATATATATATATATATATATATATATATATATATATATATATATATATATATATATATGTGTGTGTGTGTGTATGTAGAGGTGGGTTCAATGGAAAACCTCCATGCATCGAAGAACCTTGAAGAACCTCCAACCACCACAAATGCATCACAATTCCCCCGTAATGCATCATTATTTCCACGTGATGCATCAAATTCTCGAGTGATGCATCGATTTTTACATTATTTCCACTTGATGTATCAAATTCCCGCGTGATGCATTGATTTCTACGTGATGCATTTCAGTTTTCTAGCGATGCATTGTGGTTCTCCAAGGTTCTTCGATGCATAAGGTTCTCCATTGAACTCACCCCTATATATATATATATATATATATATATATATATATATATATATATATATATATATATATCAATATATATATATATATATATATATATATATATCTATAATATGGTTTGAGAGAGTACCACCCATTATGTAGCACACCTTTAAAAAAACTTTTTTAAAATTATTTTTTCATAAACATGTTTTAATTAACATTCTGAAGATCATATGTAAATTTCACATACATTCACATCTCATAGCTCCTAAAAAATGATGTGAACACACACTTATATAATTTTGAATGTATGTGAACGCACATATATGTGATGCGTGATTCATGCGCTTACAATGTTCGGATTTGCGTGAAATTTACATATCATCTGTGTAATGTTAATTAAAACATGTTCATGAAAAAAAATTTCAAAAAAAATTATTTTACCAGTGGTACCTTCTGGTGCGCTGTGTAATAGGTGGTACTCATTTGAACCTAAATCTATATATATATATATATATATATATATATATATATATATATATATATATATAATTACCTACACATATATATATAAAAGTCTCTCTTTATCTCTTTATATGTATATGTATATCACTATATCTATATCTCTCCGTGAAAAAATGGGATTGTCGTTTTGGTGTTGGGTGTGGATGCGATGCTGAAAAGAGTTACTAATTATACTGATTCATTCAGAGGAAGAGAAATAGGAGAATAGTGATGATAGGTGATCATTTTCTTATTCTCATCATTGCTGCTTGTTATTCGAATCAATGTCTCTGTTTGGAACAAAGATGGATTATTGAACGTGTTACACAGATAGATAAATAGATATGTTTGTGGTGGGCTTCATTTTATGGGTAATCTCAGACTTTTTAAACTAAAAAACTATTAATTAACCCTGCCCCACTATATATTTTTCTTTTAATCAATGAATATTAATTCATTCCTTTATTTATTTTTTGTTTTACTTATGAATTTTGTTTAACCCATATTTCTGGCTACAACTCAACATAAAAACGTAATATGTTCGGTATCATAAAGTCTCTTTAAATATGTTTTAAGATGAAGTAATTGTTAATTTTTAAATCTACTTGGCTCTGAAATTTAAAAGTTGTTAACTTTTGAGCTCTCTGGCATTTTCAGAAAACAAGTAACAATTTTATGGACTCAATGACAAAGGGAAATGGTTTTGTATCATTTGTAACTTGGTTCATTATACTGTTTTAGGCCTTCTTTTAACTGCTAATAAGGTTTGGTTTTGTTCTCTCAATGTTTCATTTATTGGCATTTGTTGCTTTTGTTTCTCATGTTACATTTATTGAGGTTTAGGCTTTCTTTCAAAAATTGAAGTTGTGTTGGTATGTCGATTTAGTTTTATGGTTGTAGATTTGTAGATTTTAAATTGATATATGTGAATTTTTTTTGATTTGCAGGCATTAAGGCATTTTTAATAAATAAAGTTGGATTTTTCAAATAAAGGAGTTTAATGTTAAATAAAGAATCATTCCAAGGTTGTATACATTAATTGTTTACTAGGAATTTATAATGACACGCTGGATCAATTCTTTGATGTACTAACAATTTTTTGTATTAATTATTAAGTAGGAGGTTATTAAGGAAGCACAAATCTTATTTCAAGAGGAACATAATCAGATGAAAGAAAAAAATGGAATTCATGATGGAAGAAGAACTATTACGTTTATCAATGTTGCAATTTAAAAAAAAATGTAAGTTCATGTCTTATATTAGTTTAAAAAATGGAATTATTGATTATTTTTTTTATAATTTTTGCAGTGATCTTATTACAAGATAGACATGATTTGACGCACTTGGATTGCTCTTGCTTTTGATAGTCATAACATAAGACATTAAGCATTAGGAATGTTATTTTTGTTAGATTATCCTAATGAATGTTATTTTTGTTGGATTATTTTGGTAAATGTTATTTTTGTTGGATTATCTTGGTGAATATTATCTTTGTTAGTTCTATCGGTTGTATTAAAATTATTTTACTAATATTAAGTAATGTACATTTTAGTTTGTATGAAAACTTCTTACCTAATGTGAATGAGATTAATATTTTAGATTTTAGTTCTTACAAATTAATATATATTTAATTATTGCAAGTTAAAAATTAGTATTAATTTTTTGACAAATTGTTGATTAATATTGGTAAGATGGTGACCATTTTTTTGGTTTAAACTAATTAATGACCACTTTTATTTGGTCTCTGATCAGTGACCACTATTTTTGGTCTCTAATAATAACTCAGTGACCATTTTTTTTGGTCTCTAATAATAACTCAGTGACCAATATTTTGGTCTATAATCGACGTTAACGGAAATAGTCAATTAACTCTAATTAGTGACCTCTTTTTTGTCATTAAAGTTGGTCATAAATCAACTTTTAGTGACGACTTTTACTATTTAGTGACGAAATTCAGTGACGAAACTAGTCGTCACAACCTTAGTGACCACTATATATTGGTCACTGTATAGTGACCAGTTTCATATTTGGTCACTCTCAAAATTAGTGACGGGCCTTTAGTGAAGAACAGTGACCACCCAAATTTTGGTCACTAAATACCATCTGTGACCATATTTTCACTGTTAGTGACCAAAAATTTTTCGTCACTAAACACCTTTTTTCTTGTAGTGAAAGCATGATATATAGTAGAAACAAAACACTTACATAATAAATAAATATTTAATTAAAAATTTTATATTAAAAAGAAATAATGACACCAAATTGTAACTAGCCTTTTTTATTTAATAAAGTTTTAAGGGGGAATTACTCAAAATAGAAAGTAACTTTTTTATTATTATATTATAACAATCTCGTAAATTTTGTCCCAAATAATGGAATCAACTCTTGGTTTACTTCCGATTAATACACTTAACCGGTAAACAACAACTAGGTTGTTATTTTTAACAATATATTAAATAGTAAAAAATGAAATTAATTGTCACAATAAGAAAAAAGATAAAAAGTGAGTTGTTATTTCAAACAATAAACCCTATGTATAATCCTTTTTTACCGGTTAACTTTTGTTATTTACCGGTTAAATGTTATAATCGGGAATAAACAAAGAGTTGGTTCCATTATTTGAGAAATTCTGCGAGATTTCTATAATAAGAAAAAGGAAAAAGTTGCTTGCTGTTTTGAGCAATTCTCCCATGTTTTACAACCAACTTTATTTTTAAATTTTTTATAGTGTAACATCCCGATTTTCTACCATGGATTTATCCTATTGACCGTTTAAATTATTATTAAATACGTTCGTCCAATAATATCCGATTAGTGTAGTAATACATGTCAACATCGAGTAATAAGCGGCTCCAAATTATAATTTTAGTGGAATATTAAAATAATTATGAGTTCACAGAATTAATTGATATTAATTGTGAAATGTCGATAATGGGATTAGTATTTGGGTAACCTAAACGTATATAATAGAGTTGTGTTTATCCATTTATTTCATTCCTTTATCAACAAGCAATTGTCAAAAAGAGAGAGAGTGTGTGTGTATCTGTTGGACAGAAGCATCAAGGAGCTACACTAAGGAGCTATACTGAAGAATCAGAACTTGGATTCATCACCTTCATATCTTGGTTGGTTGCATCTCAAAGTGGTAAGATCTGATTTCACGAATTTGATCATGTTGTGTGTTGTAACATTATGGGAATTGGTCTGGAAAGTTGTTAGTGGTGTTTATATGTCAATTGTGTCGAGCTACAACGCCCGGAAATCGATTTGCAAGTTGGTTTTCTCCCTAGCTAGCACTAGAATATAAACGAAGCAACTGCAGATTGTCGAGATCATGGTCGTGATCCTATGAGCGCAATTGCGACGTTCTTGAGACGGTTAAGGGAGCACTGGTAGTAATCATGAGCACGTTTGAGGTGGTAGTGCGCCCTACGATGATGGGGCAACGTCACCGCAATGCTAAGCTCGGACGCGATTAGGCTAGTTTGTGGTAGAATTTGGATTTGGGGATTGGGGTCTACTTGGATATGTTTGGGAGGTTAATTCAGTTGTTCTATCAGTATATAATTAGTCTATTTAGGCTTGGGTTAATACGTTATGAACCGTTACACATTCAGGGACGAACCGAGACAAGGCTGGGCCGGGAAAGTGACTTCAGGGGTTTTGTGAGAGTTAGCTGCTACGATCCAGGTGAGTACACGAGTATTTTCTTAGTGAACACTTTTTTTACGAGTTCTTAGTTGATGAATTGTATATGCGATTATGATATGAGAAATAGACGTTACACCTCATATATGCTATCCTTTTTTTCTTGTTGTGATATGTGTGCATGTAATGCGATATAGAGATATTTTGAGATAAGACCCGCTATAGAGGTATTCATGATGAGTGGTCGCACAGGCTGACTGGCAGTGCAGTGTTACAATATATATGGTAGTGATTATTTTCGGTCATCCCTGTGCCTTACTATATTTGCTAACTACTGTTTATGCAGTCTATTAGCCGTGGGGAGGTGTCCCCACCAAAGATGTGATTCTCAGCGCGTTTTTAGATCTCATACTCCATGTTGGAAATATCAGTATTGAGTGAGGTGTATATGAGTGAGAGTTGAGGTACATTTATTGATCATGTGGTATGTATTATGTGTTACGTGATTGTCTTTATTCTGTAGAACTAACCCTGTGTACTCTCGAGCTTCCCTACTTACGTTTCGAGTCTAAATCTGTCTCAGGGAGTCAGAAACATGTTAGTAGCCTTCAGAGTAGAAGCAGGAGACAATACTACCTTTGAGGCTTCCTGCTTCATCATTACAGTATGTTGACTTCATCTTTGGGGATTTTGAACCGTTCGTGACATGTATATAATTCTAGTTATTTTGTATTAGACATATTAGAATCAACGCTGTATATATGTGGTAGTTCAAACTTCAAATTATGTTTGTATTAAAGCTTCAAATTACTAGTGTTCTTGTAATAAGAGGATATGGTTATTGGAAATATTATGCGATAATTTCACTTATGATAGTTATATGTCGTGACATTTTGTTGGATTTCGAGGGTGTTACATCATGATATCAGAGTTTAGTGGTTTGAGATTTGAGTACCACAAGTGGATGCTTAAACTTAAACAGTATGTTCGGATCCGTGGGAATCACTTCTGAAACGGATACTAGTAAAATTTAACAATCCTAGTTTATTGTATAATGTTAGGTGACTTACTTTGTTTTGCACACTTTAATTGGGTAATTGCTTATGTGGGAAATAGATGATGAGGCAAGATGACATGACAGTTAGGTGTTGTTTGTTTTTTAAGAGGTTGATGTCTGCGGTCTGCGGACTTAGCTGTAGAAATCTGCGGTCAGAAGAGGTGGCCTAAAGGTCTGCAGACGTCCGCAGACGCGGGAAGAAGTTCGCAGACGATTCCGCAGACGCGGGAAGACATAAAAAAATAAACACACTTTCATATAAAACATATTCCCGCGTCTTCGAGTTCGCAGACATAAGAGGTTCGAAGATCTTCTAACAAAAAACAAACAAGGCCTAAAATGACAACAATCTTTCATCTTTTTAACGATTATAACAACAATCTTTTTCCCTAACGTTTATAGCATTCATCTTTCATTTTTTAACGTTTATAGCAACTAACCTCAACAGGTTAACTGCAAAAAGAAAAAAAACTATCTTTAATTTTTTTTTTTTTACGATTATAGCAATGATGTATTTTTAACGTTTATGTGAATTATAGTTTCATATCAATCATACAACAAATCAAGAACAATAACAATTCAGTAATCAAAATTACTAACCGAATGATTGAATAGCAGAGAATGTCGATTACAATGATGAGAGAATAATTCCAAATCAGTAACTGCTTTCTTCCGTACAAAAAGTGCAAATGTCAGAGATCTATTTCTATTGAAAGTCAAAGCTACTATTTATATACATTTTTCACAACTATTAAAGAAATACAAAACAACCCCTAGACTTTGTTTCCATCAATTAAAATACAATCTAACATTCTCCCCCTTTGATGGAAAGAGCAAAGTCTTTAAATTGATAAACCCAGCTTTTGTTCAAATCTTCTAATGCTTTTACGACCCGAGAGCCTCCATTCAATCTTTGAGATGAACTCAACCATGAGTCTTCGGTCATTTACAGATAGAGCTCCTTTCTTCGTCTTTCTCTTCTTATCAGCTGCAAGCTTTCCTTTTAAACCACTCAAAACTTTGTTCAGAGTCCCATCTGAAAATTTGTTCAGCTCTACACTTCTCATAGCTCTTAACTTCTTATTTCTATCTCTGTACATAACTGTTGGATGCTTTACCATGATAACTTGGAATTCTTTCAACTCTCCAGCAAACTTGATATCTCTGTGAGGAGCTGTCATGTTTATCTTCCTCATACCACGTTCAACACCTATCTGAAGATCTTGCACTGACATCAATACCAACTTGGTATGCATGAAGTAAAAAAGTGTCTTAAGTGCAAATCTGCAGTGTTCATTTCTTTTGTTTCTGCACAACTCATCAAATAGATCTTCGATGTCGACGAGGTGCATATTGAACATATCTGCTTCTGTGAACGTATAAGTGTTTCCATCGGCTCTAGTAACAGTGAAAGTTGGATAGAAGATCTTAACAAATCTATCCTTTTCTATTTTCACCAGATCAACTATCCTGAACTCACTCTTAACCTTCTCAACTTCTTGAGTCTTATTTCTCAGAAAGCTGGCATAGTTGACCAGATTTGGCATGTTCGGCTCTAAAACCCTGAATAACTTGAGAAAAGAACATGGTGCTTGTTTCTTGCAAAATATTCGTTTTTCAAGAATATCTTCGATGTACGGCATCTTGTTCCTTTTTCTGATAAATTCTTCTGATCTATTCTCTGGAAGCTCAAGTTTATTTACTTTCTTTTTGCTGATCTCATCTTTGTTCAACAGTGTCAGCATGTCTTGAATTTCCCTCTGAACGACTTGTTGTGCTTCAAATCTGAGTCTATGTTGCTTTTGAGACTCATCAGCAAGCACATATTCATTGAAGAATCTTTCCGTCGCCTCAACCTCATTCAATTCAACTTTTTCTTGAACAACCACGTTTTCAACTGGAAACTCTTCGATTTCTTCCTTAACTTGAATAACCACCTCAGGCTTTACAACCGTTGGTGTCGATTCAGTATCTTTCAAGATCTCCTGAACTAAACCTTCCTCCTCTTCAATCCTTTCAGCTCTAAAATCAATATCAGTTAAAGTGATTACATCATCATCTTCAGAAACTTCAATGTACTCCTCTCTCTCTTCTTCTACTCCTTGAATACTCAACTCATGATGTTTAACTTGAACATCTTCATCAGAATCAATATATTCTTCAAAATTGTAAATATCAGACTGAATGTTCAAAGGAACTGGAACATCTTCATAAAGAATCAATCCCAGCTCACTTTGTTCACCAGCCAATTCTTTTGTGCCCCCGACCTCTTTCTCTTTAACTTCAGCTTCTTTCTCTGGGTATGTGATCATCAAAACCCCAGGTATAGTTTCATCAAGCTTTCTCCTCTTCTCCCCCTCATGAGGAGCATCATCGGAGTCCTCATCATGCTCATCATGTTTCCTTTTGGATGAGGAAGCTTGAGCTTTACACGTTTCTTCAACTGCCACAACTCTTTCTGATAGATTTCCCAAGGCAGTTATGACCGTGCTTTCCAAACTGATCATCCGTTCTCTCATTTCATCAAATTGTTCAAAGACAAAGTCTTTCAACTCTTCCTTTAATTCGTCAATTGCTTGATTTGACTCAGACTGCTTCATCGATTCCTCTGCAACAGACTTACCCTTTAAGAACTTGTGAATGTTTGACATCTGTGCCATTACCTTAGACAATTGAGCAGATACATGCGTATTCACCCCAGCAACAGCTTCATTCAACGCTTGATTCAATGTTGATTCAGTTACAAACGGGGATAAAGTCACCACTGGGTCACGTAGACTTCCAGTTGTCACTACAGTCGAACTTGTGAAAAGTACGTCTGTGTGGCCAGTACTCAGAGTTGGCAATGTAGTTGCTCTGACTGGACTTCCACCCTCTTCAAGCGACGGAGCAACAAATGCTTCCGTTGCTGAGGATGTTCCAGTGGGAACACGAAGTTCAACCACACTAACTTCAACAGATGAAGTTGACTCGAGTGTCCTAGGCTGTATAGGATCTATACTCAGTGATTGAATTGATGTCGTACACTCGGGCAGCTGTGTACTTGTTTCAATATCCATCAAGTCCAAATGACTCTCGGATAGACTATATGGTTCATCCCGGTGCGCAATTGAAACAATCTCCTGTTGAGAGGAGACTGAGTGGATGGTTGGGTGTGCAGTCGTCAGTGGGATACTGACTTCTTCAATGCTAACTCTCATAGGAGAGCTAACAGCAGATGTGGTTATACCCCGGCTTTCTAGGTTTACGGTATCCCTCACACTCTCTTCAGCAATACTTACTATATCTATCATCATACTTCCTCCCTCATGATGATCACCTCCATCAGCACCATCATCATCATCATCATTATCATCACCTTCACCTTTTTCTTATTGAATATCCGATAGAGTTCTCTCGGAATCAGATTTCTCAGCCTCTTCCTCACCTCCCCTTACAACGACATCTCCCTCACTCATAGATTGGGCACCCTGAACTTCAGCCCCTTGCTGAGGTTCCTCTCGTCCTAAGGCTCCTTAGGTAAGAGATCCCGGCTCCTGGGTCTCTATTGGAGCATGATCTATCCTATATAATCTCACATGCTCACTCTCTTGATCCGCATATTTTAACAACGACTCCGGGATTGGCATAATATTTGCATTTGGAGAATCCGGCACTTCGTCTAAACTCATCATCACATAATCTGGACATCGCTGTGAATTTGCTCGCTTCGGAATATTTTCATTTGCTCGAAGAATTCCTCGGATAAGAATTTGTATGAACCTCTGGAGCGGAACAAACTTTCTTGCTCTATTTGTGGTTTTTGCGAGAACAATCTCCTTTAAGTCCTCCCAGATGCACTGAGCATAATCATAATGCTTGTTAAACGCGATTCCATGAAAGATCCGTAAACAATGAATGCTACATCTGTCGATGCCTGTGTGCTTCGACGTCATACACCTATTGATAATTCCAAATAGCGTGTACCATTCCCCATTCAAGCCATTCCTATAAAATTTGGAGCTCTTTGGTAGTGGCTTTGAGTAGCCCAGGCAAATCAGATCATGAACTAGCTCCTCATCCGACACAAAATCTTCAAAATCAGCCAATTCAGGAAAGTTGACCGTGTCTATACGTCTTGGAAGAAATAGGTTGTGACGAAGTCTGGCTAGAGTGATTTTGGTTTTAAATTGGTCTATGGTAACTTTGAAGTGGTGATTGCCATCAGCAGAATTTGACTGTGTGCCAAAATTGTTGTAGGTAGACCTGTGGGATAGAAGGTTTATATTGAAGCAGATAACCTAACGGATGGCCTTTGAGGATGTCAACTATGATAGGATGACTGACTTTAATAACCTTGGTATCCAGACGATGGTTATTATCTCTAAAAGGTAGGCAATGTTTAGGTTTAACCAATTGGTTATCTGGGATGATATTTGACTGTGAGGGACGGGCAACAGAAGTAGAACGAACAGGTGTGGATACGAGAGTATGATTGGATGATGAATGGGAGTCAGATGAATTGGAATTCTGAGACTGCACTGGAGATGCCATTTGAACACCTGTAAACAAATAAAAATCATGTTAGTCAGAACAGGTAAACAAATGAAAATCCTTCAAATGTAGAAAAATTGTAACATTTTATCAGAAATTGTAAAAAAGTTGTGATTTTCTGTTTAAGGCATCGGGATTCCAGACAATAATAAATTATTATTGACAGGACTCCAGAGTCAATCGTTTAGAGACCAATGTTAGAAAATTACAACTTTATAATAATTTCTTGAAAAAATGTGACAGTTTTCTTAAAACATGAAAAATTCAACACTTAGAACAAAAAAAATTTCCTTTAAGCTCGAATGAACCTTCATCAAACTCGAATGATATATTAAACAACTCTTAAGGATTCTTGAACCAACTCGGTTTAGTCTATGAATAAACTCGAATAAGACTATATGCAACTCGAATAAGTCTTGAAGGTTCTCGAATGATCAATTTGTCCAACTCGAATGAAATACATGTTAAACTCGTATAAACAAGTATTAAACTCGAATGAAACATGAGAGTATGTGGACTATCTCTATTATGTCTAACACTCAACTCGTATGAATACGACACTTTCTCGATAACCTCATTACCCCAACTCGAATAAACTATAAGTGTTCTCGGACAATATATCAATCGAGTCCTAATTTCTGAAATTTTCTAAGTCCATCAAACTTAGTCAACTCGAATCACAGATAAAGTTTCTCAAATGACTTTTCACTCAACTCGACTGACTCTTGATCTTTCTCGAGTCACACGGTATTCAACTCGAATGAGTCTTAGGCTTTCTCGAATGTCTTTTAAGTCAACTCGATTAACTCTTGGGCTTTCTCGAGTCACATGGTATTCAACTCAAATGAGTCTTAGGCTTTCTCGAATGTCTTTTAAGCCAACTCGATTAACTCTTGGGCTTTCTCGAACATACCCTTTAATCGAGAAGTTCCTTTTTGTTTTTATTACAAGTCCAATATACACTGAATTTTCGAATTTAATTTCAAGGACCTTTTTCAGTGATTTAAAACTTGTATCCCCTTCGAAAATGCATTTTAACCACTTTTGTTTTACTGAACTTCGATTAAAAACAACATTTAAGTTGTTAAAAATGCAAATTTCAGAAAAACTTGAACTCGAAGCTTTTTGACTACCAAAATCATAATATCTATTTGTGTGATGAAAAATGACTCATGAAATTTCAGATTCATGTTCATGTCTACAATACGAAGCCTATCACACATTTAATTTCAATTTACTAAACAGAAGTTATGAACACCATTAATATCCAAAATACGAACACTTCGAATCAAAAGACAAACTGATACACAGAACAGTTACATTTAGATGTAAAAAAAATGAAGGAAATACACAATCAAAAAACATATTACTCACAATATCCTCGAACTGCTGTCTTCAATCTTTCAAAAAAAAATGAGTGGGTTTTTCGGTTTCTTAAGTGTGAAGTAAGAGTCTAGAGAAGATGATGAATAGTGAAAGGATCCGAAAAATGAATTTGAATTTGAACTTTCAAATTTATAGAAAGAGGGAACCAGCCCATTATTTACAAATTTATTCGGCCCATCTTCAAAAAAAAAAAATAAAACCCACTTAATATCTTTTCAAAAAAATTTTTGAACAAAATAAAAACAAACAAAAAACAAAATAAAAACAAAGTAACAAAAAAATTTTAAAAACAAACAACAAAATCAAAACAAAAAAAATTATAAATAGACATAGACAACAAAAAAAATTAAAATTAAAATTAAAAAAAATGCTCCCCATCAAACATGTATTGTATTTCTCAGTTGAGCTCCCCCTACAAAATAACAGATAAAATTTTATCAGATTTACTCAAAATCAGATAAACTTATTTTTCTGCTCCCCCTGCACATGACAATCCAGATCTTGTTAAATTCCAAAGAATATTAACTCTTTAAGATTCAAGAATTTAACATCAGACTAAAATCAATAAAAAAATGAAAATTTTAAAATTATAAAATGAAACTACTGAATTATTAAATCTTAACGATTCAACATACCTAATTTGTATACCAAAAAAATAAACCGTTTTTCATCTAACGCTTTGGTAAACAAATCAGCTAGTTGATATTCAGTAGGCACAAAATATAATTCTATATTTCCATTTTCTACATGATCTTTTATAAAATGATACCGAATGTCAATGTGTTTTGTTTTTGAATGTTGCACCGGATTTGATGCAATAGCTATTGCGCTCTGAGAATCACAGTAGATTGGTATTTTCTTTGGTGTAAACCCGTAATCGCGCAGTTGGCTCTTCATCCACAACACCTGAGAACAGCAAGAAGATACAGCAACGTACTCTGCTTCAGCTGTAGACAATGAGACGCAATGTTGTTTCTTGGATGACCAGCATACGGGTTTGTCACCTAAGAACTGTACTGCTCCAGACGTACTTTTTCTGTCCATCTTATCACCTGCGTGATCAGCGTCAGAAAAAGCAGTTAGATTAAATGAAGATTCTCTAGGATACCACAAACCAAGATTTGGAGTTCCTTTGAGATATCTTAAAATTCGTTTTGCAGCTGTTAAATGCGATTCTTTAGGATTTGCCTGATATCTTGCACAGACACATGTAGCAAACATAATATCCGGTCAACTAGCTGTTAAGTACATTAATGACCCAATTATACCTCGATAGTGAGTTACATCTACAGGTTTCCCCGAAATGTCCTCATCGAGTTTTGACTTTGAATCTGGAGCCATGGGAGTTTTCATAGGAGTACTGTTGACCATGTTAAATTTCTTTAACATGTCTTGTATATATTTTGACTAATTGATAAAAATACCATCAGCTAATTGTTTTACTTGTAATCCTAAGAAAAAATTTATTTCGCCCATCATGCTCATTTCGAATTTTTGGGACATTAAAAATGCGAATTTCTTACAAAATTCTGGATTTGTAGACCCAAATATTATGTCGTCTACATATATTTGTATAACTATGATATCCGGCCCCTGACGTTTTTATAAACAGGGTTGTGTCAACTGCACCTTTTGTAAATCCACATTTCAACAGATATGTTGAAAGTGCATCATACCAAGCACGCGGTGCTTGTTTAAGGTCATACAGTGACTTATCTAAAATATATACATGATCAGGTCTCGAAGGATCAGTAAAACCTTCGGGCTGATATGTATATACTTCATCTGTTAGTTCCCCGTTTAAAAACGCAGTTTTAACATCCATTTGATAGACTGTAATGTTTTTATGAGCGGCAAAAGCTAAAAACATTCTAATCGCTTCGATTCGTGCAACTGGTGCTAACGTTTCATCGTAGTCAATCCCTTCTTGTTGGCTGTATCCTTTGGCAACGAGACGAGCTTTATTCCTAATGATTACTCCATGTTCGTCTTTCTTGTTTTTAAAGATCCATTTCGTGCCTATAATGGATTTGTCTTTTGGGCGCTCAACAAGTCTCCAGACCTTTAACCGTTCGAACTGGTTCAGTTCTTCTTGCATCGCCACAATCCAATCAGCGTCCAGAAGTGCTTCTTTTACATTCTTGGGCTCTATTTTACTTAGAAAATTTGAAAATAGACATTCATTTATGGTTGCCCTTCTGGTTTGGACTGACGCGGATGGATCACCAATAATGTTTTCTATTAGGTGATTTCTTGTCCACTTAAAAGTATGTGGCAACGGTTCTATTTGGTCTTGATTGGGATTACGATCTAGATATGGTTGGGGAGTTACTTCAGATGTTGTAGGTGGAACATCTGCGGTAGGAGCTTCTGAATGTTCAGAAGTTATGGGGGTTTCAGAAGAATTTGGAGGTTCAATGGGTTGTACAATCTCAGTAGTCGACTGCACATTTGCTGTTGAGGCTTCTCCAGTTTCTTCTGAAACTTGTTGTTGAGAAAGATCAGAGACTACGACTGGATCTTCAGTAATCCTGTCAGGCACCAAATTTAGAACATTAGTTTTGGGCTTTTCAAAATAGTCTTCATAAAAATTCTCAAACAACTTATGTAATTCTGAGTGTTCAGCATTTTGTTCAGATGACTCCAATGAAGTCTGCGTTTTAGGTTCGGTTCCTGAACTGGTGTGTTCAGAAGCCATTACCACTCCTTCATCAAATTTGACATTCACGCTCTCGTTGACTGTCTTGGTTCTCTTGTTGTACACTCGGAAGGCAACAGACTCCTTTGAATATCCGATGAATATTTCTTCATCTGCCTTTTGATTAAACTTTCCAAGATTATCTTTGTCGTTTAGAATAAAACATCTGCAACCAAAGACATGGAAAAATTTAATATTAGGTATTCGTTTATTAATCAATTCATAAGTATTCTTTCCGAATCTATTATTTATGATTGAACGATTCTGTGTGAAACAAGCTGTTGCAACTGCTTCTGCCCATAAGAATAACAGTAAATTTGAATATGCCAACATCGTCCTAGCTGATTCCACTAGTGTCCGATTTCTTCTTTCAACGACACCGTTTTGTTGTGGAGTTCGAGCAGCTGAAAACTGATGTGTAATTCCTATAGAATTCAAGAATGAGTCAAGCGATTTGTTCTTGAATTCTGTTCCGTTATCTAAGCGGATTGTTTGAATTGTGAGTTGCAACTTCACTTGTATTTTCCGGATGAAGTCTATGATCGTTTCGGTTGCATCCGATTTGGACCTCAGGAAGAAAACCCATGTGTATCGTGAATAGTCATCAACTATCACCAATACATATCGTTTCTTATTAATGCTTTGTACTCTCATTGGTCCACACAAATCCATATGCAGTAATTCCAGTGCTCTCGTGGATGAGTGTTCAGCTTTGGATTTGTGTGTAGCTCGTCATTTTTCCTTTTTCACATGCGGCACACAACTGCTCCTTTTGGAATTTGAGAGTTGGCAGCCCTTTAACTAACCCTCCTTTTGCTAGGTTGGTTAACTCATTGAAGTTCAGATGTGAAAGGCGACGATGCCACAACCATGTTGTTTTAGATGTAGCTTTTGACATTAAGCAGACATCTTTCTTCAGATTAATCGAGGCTAAATCAATGGAGTACAAATTGGTTTTCCTGTTTCCTGCCAATATTTCCTTTCCTTCTCCGGATCTGATGCTGCACCGATTGGCTTTGAAATTGACTTCTAAACCTTTATCACACAACTGTCCAATACTAAACAAATTGTGTCCAAGACCATCAACATAGAAAACCTTTTGGATGGTAATTTTGTCGTATTTGAGACTTCCGTATCCTTTGATCGGACAAAACTGATCATTTCCAAATCTGACTGTCCCACAGAATTTTTCTACAAAGTCCGTGAGTGTGTCTCGTTGTCCGGTCATATGCTTGGAACATCCGGAGTCAAGATACCAGACATGGTTTACCTATAAGACGAAGTAGCACATGAGGTACCCACTTGTAGTTGGGTACTTTTGTTTTAGGTAATTCATGCAAGGTATTATTTGTTTTTCTAACAGATATGGCTTTTAGCTTATCATTTGATGTTGTTTTAGGTACCCACTTTTGAACTGTTCTTTTAGGTATCCACTTTTGTACAATTCGTGGTGGAATTGTTTTTAAAATTCTTTTCTGTGGAACCTTTTTCTGTTCATAAAATGAGTCCTTTTTCTTTGGTTGCCAAACGAGCTTATTAGATTTAACAATTGAAGGCTTACAAGCACAAGAATTCAAAGCAATTAAGTCTGTTCTTGAAAACTTTATACAAGAATTATTAACAAGTTTATTATTACAGACAGAATGTTCAATGTTGCTATTTCTATCTGTAACAATTTTTTCCTTCACGCGCCACTCTTGTTTTATACTCTTGTTTTTCTATTCTCTTTTCTTCTTTCTCCAAACTTGTTTTCTCGAACCGTTCACAATGATATCTGACATAAAAGAAGTATGAGAATTAGTAGAGTTAGATACTCGTTTCTTCTGTAAATCTCTCATACCTTTTGAAGAATTGACTTTAAGGTCCATTGAGTCTGCTGATGAAGATGATTCACCCTTTTCAAAGTTAGGAGTATTAACAATAACTATTATTTTCTCCTTCTTTTGTTGTAATAATGGTAAATTTTCAGATGATTTTAATGAATATGTAGAAATTCTTTGCAGAATTTTAACTGGTTCTTTATTATTATCTGATTGTTTGTTATGCAAAGGTTTGATAAATTCATCAATTTTACCAAACATTTGCTCTAATGAATTAAAGTCAGAGTGCATGTACAGATCAAATTCCTTTTCTGAATTTATAGAATCTAGAGAAGTAGAGGATTGTGGATCAGACAACTTTATGTTTTTAGGCTGATTTTGCAACTTTTGTTCCATAGTTCTTAGTTCAGCCTTGAGAGTTCCATTCTCTGTCTCAAAATTTTTAACTTTTAATTCTAGATCAGAATTTATCTTTTCTAAAATTGAATATGGCAGATATAATTTTTGAGATTGAGTAGGTAATTCAGACAAATCCTTTTCAGAATATGTTTGAATGTACTCTTCTTTAATATCATGAATATTACTTGTTTCATTTATTCTGGTATAATCACCAGAATTTTGCATTTTGTCTGATCGTAATCTTTTTATTTCTTCACTAGATTCTACTTCATCAGAGGCTTTCATAAATGCCATTTTTAATCCTAAGTTCAGGTATCTGACGTCATACAATGTTGGTGAACTTGATATTGCTTTTGTCAGATACTTTGAATTTTCCCAACCAATTCCAGATTTAGAATTATAAAATTCTGTGTCTTTTGGTTGATTTAAATAAATTGTTTGATCTGTTTGCCCTCTTTGATAAATTCATCTTCCATCTTCTTTATTTTCTCATAAAGTTTAGTTCGTTCTTCAAAAATAGCATGATATTTTACAGAAAAATTTGAAGCTTCTAATTCTGCTATTTGCAGTTTTTCTTGTAAATCAGATATATTGTGATTAAGATTAAGTATATTGCTTTGTAGTTCTCTTTCCTTATCTTGTAAATCTGAAACTGCTCGTAAAGCTAATGTTTTATCTTTGGAAAAGTCTAAAACTAAGTTATGTTCATTACGAAGTTTGTTTTCCAAAGAATGAGCATTTTTATTTTCCGCCTTTAAAGATTTTTCAAACTTTTTAAGCATAAAGGCCATATGAGTTAGTTTTTCTTCTAGTACACATGATTCATCAATATCAGAGTCAGAATTAGAATGTACCTCCAGCTTATCTGAACCATCTGATCTTTCAGACTCTGAATCTTCATTATTTTCAGCCTCATTTTTGCCAGTTGCCATCAATGCAACTTCTTCTGTCTCTTCCTCCTCAGATTCTTGTCTTTCTGCATCCTCTTCATCAGTTAATCCAACCCATACTTCATCTTCAGCTATCAATGCTGATTCACTCAATTCTGACTCATTAAAAATTTCTGATTTGAGGCAAATATGAGCATCTTCATCCAGAATATTTTCATCTTCAGATAACTGCAACCAGTGGTCATCCTCCGCCATAAGAGCTTTTCCAGACTCTTTTTCTTTGGCTAAGAGAGCCTTTCTCGTATAGTAGTCTGAGTTTTTGACTACTGGGGATCTGCATTCTCGGGCATAATGACCTGGTTTTCCACAGTTGTAACATTTTTGTTCTGAATCTTTCTTTGCAGACTTGTCTGACTTTTCATATTTGTCACTCTTTCTTCCACTGCTTTCTCCAGATTTCTCATATTTGTCCTTCTTCTCAATTTTCCTCGAGCCTGTTTTGTAGCGCATCTTATTGTTGGTTGGCTTTCTGTAGAATTTCTTTTGAAATGCTTTTGTTAGCAGTGCCATCTGCTTTTTCATTTCTTCTATCTCTGAATCAGCAGATGAATCTGAGGATTCTGATTCGGAAGATGTACTGCTGACTACGACTCTTTTCTCCTTTTTCATTTTGTATTTGTACTTTTTCTCGGCCAGTAGAGTTAATGGATCAACAGTTTCTTTCTCGGCTTTCTTCTTTCCTGATATTTTCCTCCACACAACCTCTTGATAGTTGTTGAGGTTCTCAAATATCATATGAAAATCCATTTCTTCAATATCCTTTGTTTGCTGGATAATCATAGCATATTTTTCCCATTCAGGATTCAGAACATTTAGAAATTTGACATTTATGTCCAGATTGGACTTTGTCACTCCGTTTCGTTTCATTTCACTTACCAAATTCACAAACCTTAGGTAAGTGTTTTCCAGTAGTTCACCTTCACGGGCTCTGAAATTTTCAAACGTCATTAGGCTGTTTCTAGCCCTGTTTGTGGCAGCTCTGTCAGATCCCCTCATGATTTTACACACTTCATCCCAAATTGACTTAGTAGTTTTTGTGTTTGTGAGGCATGTGTAAATATCATTGGGGATGGATATCAAAAGTAACTTTCTGGCAGTTTTATCCCCTAATTTTCTCTTCTTTTGGGCTTCAGTCAGGTTGGTGACCTCGACTGTCCTTGGTGGAATTAGGGGATTACCGGTTGGTACTCCAGGGATTGTTCCCATGAAAGTGGCTGGTCCTTCGGTTAAGGATTTCAGCATATCTTCTGATAAATCATGAAAACTAATGAATTCAAGAAACCTCTCCCTCCATTGAACATATTCACCCCTGTATAGAATTGGGGGTTTGGTTTCTGATCCCATTGCCAGAGCGTCTTTAGACATATTGATTGATATACGGGAAACTGTCCAAGATCTGATGAACTTTGATTGAGATTGAAAATTTTGATCAACAGTTGAAGGTTGATCAAACTTTGAAACACAGATTAGTACTGAAATGGTCAACGAAATCTACAAGACAGTAACTTGTTAGTAACAATAATCAACTTGAATCAGAGACTGAGTATACTTGATGTTGATATATTGTAACAAAAATCTCGAATAATGTTTGTATGTATTTTGAATGATCTAAGTAAGAAACTCGAATGAGTTTAGAGTGAAACTCGAATGAATGTAATGAGAAACTCGAATGAGTTTGGGATCAAACTCGAATGAGTTTGATGAGAAACTCGAATGTGTTTGGTGTAAAACTCGGATGTGTTTTAAGTGAAACACAAATGAGTTTGTATTTAAACTTGTTTGGAATCAAACTCGAATGAGTTTGGTGGGAAACTCGAATGAGTTTGCTGGGAAACTCGAATTTTTTTGAAGTGAAACTCGAATTTGTCTTGTTTGAAACTCGAATAAATTTCAAACTTCTAATAAACTCGAATGAACTTTATATCTAACTTGATTGACTGTGGTTGTCAACTCGATTGACAGTGATTGTCAACTCGATTGACACTTTTGTCAACTCGAATTTCTCAGGTATTCAACTCGAATAACACAAAGGATATGTGTATTTCGAGTTTCTTAATATTTTCTGATTTTTCAAGTCTGAAATTCAAATTATATCCAAAAATTTGTCCATTTTCACTCAAATTGCAATCGAAGGTGAGGATTTTGAATACAAACACTTTTTGTGAAACACCTTTGTGCAAAAGTAGATCTATGTTGGACTTTTTCAATAGAACAGTGTTCGTTTTTGTATTTTTCAAAATTTAGCTAAGATGCCTAGATCTTTTTCTGTGTTTTGTGAATCAATTCAAGTTTATTCTCAATTGATTCGTCTATCGATCCTTTACCTTCGATCCAATTTTCACTGTTAATGATCAACAGATTAAAAACCCTTAGTGATTTTAGGGTTTTTCGAAAAAAATTCTCAAGAACAGTGAGCAATTTCGAAAAAAAATTCAATCTCAGATCAGAATATTCACCCCTAAAGCTCTGATACCAATTGTGAATTCTAGTTTCATATCAATCATACAACAAATCAAGAACAATAACAATTCAGTAATCAAAATTACTAACCGAATGATTGAATAGCAGAGAATGTCAATTACAATGATGAGAGAATAATTCCAAATCAGTAACTGCTTTCTTCCGTATAAAAAGTGCAAATGTCAGAGATCTATTTCTATTGAAAGTCAAAGCTACTATTTATATACATTTTTCACAACTATTAAAGAAATACAAAACAACCCTTAGACTTTGTTTCCATCAATTAAAATACAATCTAACAGTTTATAACATATTTGTTTATTATTATTATTATTATTATTATGATTATTATTATTAATTTTTTTTTTTACCAATTTAACTTTAAACATTTTAGATTTTGTTTCTCTAAATTATAAATTATCAATAGGATGAATTAACAACATAAACAATTATTAATCAGATATATTTAGTGTATTCTAACGAGTCGTAGGGAATTTTTAATATAAAAGATATGTGACATTGTGACAATGAAATATTTTAGTGATGTATAACAACTTATTTTTAAAATAAACCATTGTTAAAATTTGATTTTTGTTAATAATATATTTTTACACGTGACTGATTATTTATTTTAAACAAATTCAAAATATATATAATATTGTGGTACTCTGTTCTAAAATAAACACGATAACGCATTAATTTTCATACATATTTTTTTTATAGACGACTAATATATCTTAATTTAAAGTCTCATTAACAAACTCCACTAAATAAGGTATGCATGATGCAGTTTTTGTATGAAACTGAGAATCGAATGTGCGGTTTTAAATACAATAAACCATTGTTAAAATTTTATTTTTCTAATTATTCCTAATGATAATTTATAATTTAGAGAAACACAATTTAAAATGGTTAGAGTTAAATTTGTCAGGATCAAAATCACTACCTAAGATTAACTGGTTTGAATCAATCAGAGTATAAAACAATAACCTTGTATTGAATCAAAGTCCAATTAAGAAGTTTGCGGAATAACACTTAATTGTTTTAAGAAAAACTTTCAAAACAAATAACACATAAATATAATCAACAATCAAAATCTTTTGTATTTCCAAACTCAATGATTACAATCACCTCTAATCTGTTTGATTAGACGAAGAACACAGATTGTTCTTAGGGTTTTACAACCTTAGAGGCTTATGAAAACTTAATCAGAAAAACAATTACAACTGAATCAAAACTTGTACGTGCAAAACTTACAATAGAAAAACCTATTCTATGTATATATAATGCCTTCTGATTTGTTTCCATGAGAAACTCTGATTTCCCTGGTAGTAGATATGCTTGAATCTTTGAATATATATCTTTCCTGAATATCAGCACTTTTTGTTTATTGAGCTGTTGAGCAGCTTGAAGACTATCTATTGAGCAGCTTGAACTTGAACACTGGCAGCTTGAACTTTTGAACTAACAGTTCGAACTTTCTCAACTAACAGCTTGAAATTTGTAATTACACAGAAAATCTACTAACAGTTTGAGAAATCTAACTAACAGCTTGACATACTTAGAATATTTCCCAACAATCTCCCCCTAACTTAAATTCTTTACACAAGACTTTAAGTTTCTATACAAATAAGGAGATAAAACAAAGTAAAACTGTTATGTACAAACTAAGGCATCCAAAAACTTACAGCTGTGAAAGTTTCTGCTTAATTGCCTTCAAAAATTCTATTTTCATCTCATCTTTATCACAGTATATCTTCACTGAGCTCAATTGCACTAACCATGCCTTTGGAAGATCAAAGAATTCAAAATTGAAGAACATGTTGGATCCATTAGCAAATTTGAGTCTACATGTATTTGATTTCACATACAGATCAACATGTGCAATCTTCATATCCTTGGCATCTTGTATATCCCTTCTGACAGATTCTGGATCAACAATGCTCTTCAGATCCTTTACACTTTGCTTGACCCAGAGAAGTGGAGACCTAGATTGACTAACAGTTCCAATACAATTCATTTGAGTCAACTCTTCTCTGGTCATCTTCTGCACAAGGTGAACTATGCTTTTGTATTCTTCCTCAAGACCAGCTTCTCTTTTAACTACAAAATGATAAATTAAGTCAATGTCATCCATTGACTTAGCATACCAATATTTAATAGGAGGCTTGGAGAAGTCATGTTGATCGAGGGACTTTTCAATTTCCATCACCTTTTGAAGCTGATGCTCAAACAACACCTTTTCACCTGATCAAGCTTTGCTTGTTGAATAGCTTCTGATTGAGGATCATTAACAACAGCTTGAACAGGAGGAGAAGGATCACTGACACCAGCTTGAGGATCACTTACACCAGCTTGAACTGGTTCTTGTTGACTTTGGACTTGTTGGGAGACTTTGGCTGCTTTCCGTTTTTCCATCTCTTTGTCATGTATGTCTTGCAGCTTTTCTGTTTCCCATGACTGAGCCATTTTCCTTGGAATTCCAACTGATGAAGATAAATTGATCAAAAATTTTCTGTGCTCTGCCTTTGAATGCCCTGTTGGCATTTTCCTTTTCTTCTCATTCTGCTTGACTACAAACCCTCTTAGGTAATCACCTAAGGTTTCATCATCTTTCATTTGAGCATGGGTTTGCTGGTCTAGAAGATCATCCGGTTCCTCTGCTAGTTTTCTGGCAAGTTCAGCGTCATGAGCAACCTGGGCTTCTTTAGAAGAAAATTTAACCTTTGGAGATTCAATGAGTATGCCCTTGCCCTTATCTCTGGATGCAGACGCTGTAGCTTGGACTGTACTGACAGGAGCCTGAATTCCTTCTCTGATAACAACTCCAGTTGTTCTTATAGGAGCAACTTGAGTTTCTAGGCTAACAGCTTGAGTAGCTGTTGGGACTGTTAGCTTAGAATCTGGGACTGTTGGATCAGGAGTTGAAGCTATTTGGACTGAACTAGGGATCTCCTGATTCTCCCCCTTTTTGGATGCATTTGTTTGGCCAGGAGGACCTAAAACATTTGCTATTAGGGTTCGAATCATCTTCTCAAGTTGAATAATCTTATTTCCACAGAGGGTGAACCCCTGATGAAAATAATTCATTCTCTGATGTTGAGCTGCAACTGTCTATTGGAGAGCTGTGATTTGTGCCCCCTGTGTAGAAATAAGGGACTTGTAATGTTCCAATACTGCTACAACAGGTTTCAGCTGAGGATCCGTCAATATCATTAGTTGCAGACTAGCTTCAAGATCATCAAATGAGAGTGGTACTTGTGATCTATCACTGACAGGAATTCCAAAAGTAGAAACATCTGGGCCCCTCTGTTCTTGGTACTGGGGACTTCCAGAAGGTGTTTGCACACCCTCTGTTGCCATGGGTGTGGTCTTATTGATGTTGACACTGGCCTGTGCCTCTTGTGCAGAGACATCAGTAGTGTCAGCCACAGATGCCATATGGACATCCTCTATTGGGATGGCGACCTCCAAATTGAGGATGTGAGTGTCCTCAGTGGGGTGCACTTTCGATATTCTGTGTAGAAGTGTCCTCCTACACAGGGATATTTGGCTCTGGTATTAGGGCTGAGGAGGAAGGAGCTCCTGAAACCCTTTTTCTTTTATATAGTATGAGTGGGGATGTCGGTTTGACAGAAGGAGAAGATGGAGTATTTGTATCATGAGGAGTGGGTTGGGGTCCTGGGGGTGAAGCAGTGATGGAAGGCTGGGCCTGCTCAGGACCCTCTCCTCTGTTTATTGGATTGATGCCCAGCAATGCAGAGGGCAACGGGACATCTATATTCAAAAAATTGGCACTTGGTTTTAAAAGTCTTTTTTATTGATGGTAAAGAGTGCCTATGGGAAACATGTATCCTCTTATGTATATTGAAATTATTGCAAGTTCTTGCAATTATTTCAGCCAAAAATCGTGGATACATCAAAAATTTCCCATTCTTTAGGGCATGATGCCTTAACATACCCTGAAAAATCATATTTGAAAAATTAAACTGGTGGCCCGTTGATAAACACACTAAGGCAGTGGCTATATTTGAAGAAAATTCTGACCAACCAGTTCTTTTAGGGCTTATGCACTGTTGTATAATATGTACAAGGTATTTCCACTTAGGGGCAAAATGTTCTTTAAAGAAAGTAAAAGAATCAGTAGGGCCCCTATACCCTAATGCAAAAAGGCTTTCATGTGAGGTAGTAAAAGATAGATCTGTTATACCTGCGGCATCTTGAAGATGCAAGTGTTGGCGGATGAGTTCCTCAGTGATGGTGACAGTGTTGCCATCGATTTTGGATGTCAAAGAAGTAACTCCGTTGATGGTTTTGACAGATGCATATTTCCAAAACTGTTCTATATGGGATATATAGATGGTGGGATTGATAGTGAGGGCATGATGGATATGGGAACTTCGAAGGAAGTCCATCATGTCGTGGAATGGTTGAAGGTCAGTGTGTTTGAGAGAATAGGGGAGACAGTTGTGTTCTTTGACAAACTCCATTGACGATCAAACGGTGATTTAGGGTTTGGGAGAAGTGTGTGTGAATCGCTCAGAGAGAAAAAGGAAGGTCGTGGAAGATATTTTTGCAACTGGTAGTTGCAATTGAACGAAACTGGGACCTTTAAAGGTTTGGGGGTTTCGAATATATCTAATCCCGCGCACACACTTATAAGAATTTACCGAATTACCCTGCACACTTTGACAGATCAAGTGAAACAACTAACAGTCCGAGTGAAATGAACTAGCAGCTTGAGAAAAGACTCAAGCTGCTAGTTGAAAAGTAAGCATATTCTAATGAAACAATGTCTCCCCCTTAATCAAGCATATGAAATAAATATATTCTTCATAAAATAAGAGAGAATGATGAAAAACAAAATAATCCATATTGACCATGCCAATATTTGATACTAGGAAGGTGAACCTTCCTACATCAAAGGGTTTTGTAAATATATCAGCTAACTGATCATCAGTATGAATTTTGGTAACTTGGATTAATTTCTTCTCATTACAATCTCTTATAAAATGAAATCTGATGTCTATATGCTTGGTTTTGGGAAACTTCACTGGATTTTGTACAATGCTTATTGCACTTGAGTTGTCAATGTAAATAGGAGTGGATAAGAAGTTCATACCATAGTCTCTCAGTTGATTTTGAATCCACATCACTTGGGAACAGCAGCTGGCAGCTGCTACATACTCTGCTTCAGTAGATGAGGTGGAGACAGTTATTTGCTTTTTGCACTGCCAAGAGACCAGTCTTGCTCCTAGATATTGACATCTACCAGTTGTGGACTTTCTGTCAATGTTGCATCCTCCATAATCACTGTCAGAATAGGCTGTTAGTTCAAGAGGAGAGTCTTTAGGATACCAGAGGCCCAAATGTGGTTGGCCTTTGAGATATCTAAATATTCTTTTAACAGCAAATAGGTTTGAGTCCTTTGGAGCACATTGAAACCTGGCACAAACACAAACAACAAACATTATATTAGGTCTAGAAGATGTGAGGTACATAAGTGAACCTATCAAGGATCTGTATAAGTGAATATCCACATCTACTCCATCTTTGTCTGCATCAAGCTGCTTGTGAGTGTCCATTGGAGTACTAGAAACTTTGGTATCTTTGTAACCAAACTTTTCCAGTATGTCTTTAACATATTTTGATTAACTTATAAAAAGTCCTGTGGGCTTCTGCTTGACCTGCAATCCTAGAAAGAAGGTGAGTTCTCCCATTGAACTCATTTGAAACTTTTTGTGCATCAATGCCTCAAATTCTTTGCACAGACTGTCATTAGTAGACCCAAAGATGATATCATCAACATACATCTGAACAAGCAGAATCTCAGATTTGATGGACTTTGTGAATAAAGTTTTGTCCAGAGTACTTCTCTTGAATCCATTCTGTAGAAGATATGATGACAGAGTGTCATACCATGCTCTTGGAGCTTGGTGGAGTCCATAGAGGGCTTTGTCTAATTTGTAGACTCTGTCTGGATACTTGTAGTCCTCAAATCCAGGAGGTTGACACACATAGACCTCTTCTTCAACTATACCATACAGGAAAGCAGACTTCACATCCATTTGATACACTTTAAACCCTTTGAAGCTTGCATAGGCTAGGAACAGTCTGATAGCTTCTATTCTTGCCACTGGAGCAAAGACATCATCATAATCTATTCCTTCTTCT
The DNA here is from genome assembly GCA_020465985.1 of Centrapalus pauciflorus. NCBI lineage: Eukaryota > Viridiplantae > Streptophyta > Magnoliopsida > Asterales > Asteraceae > Centrapalus > Centrapalus pauciflorus. Next base: position 74,412 of record JAANYP010004039.1, read on the forward strand.
TGAGTGTATCCTTGTGCTACCAGTCTTGCTTTGTTCTTGATTACTATCCCTCTCTCATCCATCTTGTTTCTGAACACCCATCTTGTACCAATTGCTCTCTTTCCTTTAAGAAGATCAACTAGAGTCCATACATTCTGAATCTTGAATTGCAGTAGTTCTTCCTGTATTGCCTCAATCCAAGATGGATCTTTCAAAGCCTCAGATGCCTTCTTAGGGTCTAATTATGACATGAAACATGCATGTTCAAAGGCAGCTAGACTGAATTCAGGAACTTCTGATTCAGCATCAGTAGACTCCTTGTGAACCATTGTTCTTGTCTGTACATGAGTGCGTGGATCACCCATTATCTGATTGAGAGGGTGATACTTGTGAACTCTAAGTGTTGGCTCTCTGTCTGTCTGAAATGAGGTTCCTAAATTTGAATCATCTCCTTCAGGACCACTTGATGGTTCAGCTTCAGGAACAACTTGACTAGAAGATGGGACTGTTTTCCTTTGTGATGGAGCTGTTCCTTCAGGACTTGGGATTGGCACTTCATAATTTAGATTTGAATCATGTTGGGCATTCAGTACCCCTGGTGGGTCACAAGATAGAAGTGGTAGAACAGTATACTCATCCCATTGACTAGAATCTTCAATAGTCTGAAGCTTTGTGCCAACAGCTTGAACATTTGTGTTACCAGCATGAGAATTTGTGTTGGCAGCTTCAACCCTGTTTTCATCAGTTTCTGCTGTATACTCAACAAAGCTCAGAGAATTAGTTAGTGAATCTAAATCAAACAACCAATCAGGACCAGTGCCTTTGACATTTGCAGTGTTTTCATTAAACTCAACATTGGCACTCTCTTCAATGATTTTAGACACACTGTTATATACCCTATAGGCTTTGCTTTGAGTAGATTATCCTACAAAGAAACCTTCTTCAGCCTTACTTTCAAACTTTCCTAAGTGAGTCTTAGTGTGAAGAATGGTGCATGAACAGCCAAACGACTTTAGAAAGGCTATTAAAGGGACTCTATGATGGAATAACTCATATGGAGTTTTCCCTTGTGATTGAACAACTTGAACCCTATTTAGAACATAACAAGCTGTGTTGACTGCCTCTGCCCAAAAGGTCATTGGCAGTTTAGAATCAGCTAGCATGGTTCTAGCAGCCTCAATTAAAGTTCTGTTCTTTCTTTCAGCTACACCATTTTGTTGTGGTGTTCTTGGTGCACTATATTGCCTTGCAATACCTTTAGACTCACAGAAATTGTTTAGGATATGATTTTTAAACTCAGTTCCATTGTCTGACCTGATCACCTTAACTTTTAAGTTGGATTGGTTTTCTATCTTTAGGATAAATGATTTAACTAGCTCAGCAGTTTCATCTTTAGTCCTAAGAAAGTATACCCATGTAAATCTGGTGAAATCATCAACAATGACTAAACAATAGGCTCTTTTATTCAAACTCAAAACAGATGTGGGACCAAAGAGATCCATATGAATAAGATGAAGAGCAGATGAGATGAAATTTACTTCTTTGGCCTTATGAGAAATTTTGTGTTGCTTGCCTTTAAGACATGCTACACAATGATCATCACAGATGAACTCCTTTTGTGGTAAACCTCTTACCAAATTCTTTTTGACTAAAACATTCATAGATTTGAAGTTCATGTGACACATCCTTCTGTGCCAAAGAGCAGACTCATTAGATGATGCTTTGGATATCAAACAGCTTAACGTACTTGATTTGGATAAAAGATCTGTGTCCAAACAATAGACATTGTCCTTTCTTGGTGTTCTAAGTAAAACAATATTTTCAGGTATTTTAAAATCTTTTGAAAGAACAATGCACTCAGAATCTGTGAAGACAACAATATTTTGTTTATCACAAATTTGAGACACACTTAGTAAATTGTACTCTAGCTGTTCAACATACAAAACATCATTAAAAAGCATATTGTCTGCTTTGACAATACCTTTACCTGTGACCTTACCTCCCTTGGAGTTTCCTCCAAATGCAACAAACACTCCTTCAAATCCTTTGAAATTTGACAAGCATTCAGAATTGCCTGTCATGTGCCTAGAGCATCCACTGTCCAAATGCCATCTTGTTTTATGTTGTGACCTGTGGGTGCCCTGCACAAATAAAAGCTTAGTTAGTAGTAGAGTAAACCCAAACCAAGTTGGTTTTGGGTTGTCCTTGTGCATTGACATAACTAAACACTGTTTGTAACTTCTTATACTTAGTGAGATCCACTGGTGGATTCTATGAAGAATATTTAGTTATGACATGAGGTATCCAGGTGTTCTTTCCAACCATTGCATTAACAGTCTCAGATGATCCATTACCAGTTCCAGTTTTAAGCCTAGCAGTTTGAACTGGGTTTTTAGTGCTAACAGCTTCAGAGTTTGCACTACCAGTTTCAACTTTTGTATCAACAGTTTGATCTGGGATTTTGCCTTTAACACACCATATCTGTTTTAAATTTGATTTGGGCTTTGCCAAAACTTGTTTTTGGTGTGAGGACTGTTTTTTATTGACTTTTAAGAACCTGTGATCAACTGTTTTCTTTGGAACTGGTGCAACAGGTGGTTTGGCCTTAAGATTTTTTGTGTTTTGAACAAATGCCTGTTTCTGAACCACAGTCTGTTTTGAAACAGATGATTTGTACAAGCAATGCCTGGCCAGATGATTTTTCCTGCCACAATGGAAACATCTTTTGACTGTTTTGATTGGAGAACCAGTTTTGTTGGACCATAACTGGTTCTTGTTCCTTTGATTTCTCCTTACCTGCTGTTGTTTGGGAAACTTTTGAACACCATGCTTTTGGCATGTGCAAATTGGAACAGTCTTACCCCTTTTATTACCTTTTGAGGAAGATGCAGTGTTACAGTTAGAAGGTACAGAAACATGTGGAGCAGCATGGCATACACTCATCTTCTCTTTTCCTTTCTTACTGGGGTTAGAGGTTTCTATAGGTGCACTCATTGTTTTGTGATCTCTTTCAACCTCTTTGCACTCACAGCCTTCATTTGAAATCAGTTCTTCTTTAGATTCAGGACTGTTTTCAAGGATAGCATCTACAGTAGTCATTGACTCATCTAATGGTTCATTAACAAGCCTATCAGCAACTTCACTCATGGGATGAATGTATTTGTTGTTGTATGGGGGTGGAGTGGCTCTGTATCCTATACCTTCTTTGGGATTGAGCTGAGATTTTACCATATCTTTAAATTGAACTTCCATTAGGTGCTCCAGCTTTTGATTTGCCAATTTGAAGTTTCCTAAATCTATATTGACAGATTCTATTTTCTTGTTAGCGTCTAACACCTTCTGTTCAGCCTCATCTAATTTCTTATTTAAAGACTCTATTTTCTTATTCAGCTCCTTTTTCTCCCACTCATGATATGTTCTATCATGTCCCATTTGAATCTCATTATCTTTATAGTCATTGATCTGTTTTTCAAGATCTTCTATGGCCTGCATGTACTCATATCTCCTTTCTTCCATCTTAGCTAGAGTTTTGCACATGCTCTCATTATGATCTATGTACTTTTTAACCATATTTTTGCATGTTTGAGAGCAGAGTTTAGCATTTACCTCAGATGGTAGTTCAGTGGAAGTGACATTAGATGTTTCTGCCATGAGAGCTTGATTTTGAAACTCTTCCTCTATCTGATCACTCCAGTCAAACACATTGTCTTCTTGAGAGACAAGTGCTTGTGATGATGAAGCTTGATTAGTTTGCTGGGGTCTTGGTGGCTGTTGACCTTGGGATCTGCATTCTCTGGCAAAGTGTCCAAGCTTGTGGCATTTAAAGCATTCAACTTTTGATTTATCAAATGCTGGTTTGCCTTCTGGTCTGGCTTGGAAGTTGGATCTGCCAGTTCTTTTCAGAAACCTTTTAGCCCTCATAGTCAACATTGCATGCTGCCATTTCAAGTCCATCTCTTCTAGATCATCTGGATGGATTTGTTCTAAATCTTCTGCATTTAGAGCAAACAGTCCATCATTGGCAACAAAAGCTTCATAATAAACTTCAGTAGAGTTACCATCAGCACCTGAAAAGGAATCACAACAGTTAGATTTATCAGTTAATGCTGATGACAGCAGAGCAGTGTTATGATTATAAAAAAAAGATTTCTTTTTATTTTTAATCTCAGTTTCAAACACTCTCAGACTGTTGTAAAGGTCATCCAACTCTATTTCATCAAGAGTATCTTTTGTTCTCCATTGGGCAGCATAGACTGTCCACTCTTCACCAAGAGATCTAAGGAATTTTCTGTTTACTTCATCTTGATCCAAGCTGACTTTGGCACTCTCCAATTCACCTATCAGTTTATTAAACCTGTCAAAGATTTGAGTAATGTTTTCATTCTTGCCACCAGAAAAGTTTTCATACTGCTGTTTCAGAAGAGCTTTTTGATTTCTTTTGGTGCTAGCATTGCCAGTAAATCTCTTCTCTAAAGCAATCCAAAGAGAATGAGCAGTATAAAACTTTTTAAACTGATGTTGATAAGCATTAGGAATGACTATCTGTAAAAGTGTAAGAGCTTTCACTTCATGCATTCTAGCCTTTCTTTCAAGTTCAGTTTTTGGAGGTGTTTTTATGGGTTTGCCCTCAGCATCAAGTTCAGGATCAACTACAGGAGGAAATTCAACAGCTTCCCATATGGCATAATCAATAAATTGGATATGCTGTTGAATCCTGAGTTTCCACATCTCGAACTCAGTGGGTTTGAGCATAGGCACTTTGAGTCCTTGCCCAGATCCACTACTGCTATTATCAAATTCCATTGCAGAAAATTAATAATTTTAAAAGAAAGCTTCTGACTTTGAAAACAAAGAAAAACCTGGTGCTCTGATACCACTTGTCAGGATCAAAATCAGTACCTAAGATTAACTGGTTTGAACCAATCAGAGTATAAAACCAATCACCTTGTATTGAATCAAAGTCCAATTAAGAAGTTTGCGGAATAACACTTAACTGTTTTAAGAAAAACTTTCAAAACAAATAACACATAAATATAATCAACAATCAAAATCTTTTGTATTGCCAAACTCAATTATTACAATCACCTCTAATCTGTTTGATTAGACGAAGAACACATATTGTTCTTAGGGTTTTACAACCTTAGAGGCTTATGAAAACTTAATCAGAAAAACAATTACAATTGAATCAAAACTTGTACGTGCAAAACTTACAATAGAAAAACCTATTCTATGTATATATAATGCCTTCTGATTTGTTTCCTTGAGAAACTTTGATTTCTCTGGTAGTAGATATGCTTGAATCTTTGAATATATATCTTTTTCTGAATTTCAGCACTTTCTGTTTATTGAGCTGTTGAGCAGCTTGAAGACTATCTGTTGAGCAGCTTGAACTTGAACACTGGCAGCTTGAACTTTTGAATTAACAGTTCGAACTTTCTCAACTAACAGTTTGAACTTTGTAATTACACAGAAAATCTACTAACAGTTTGAGAAATCTAACTAACAGCTTGACATACTTAGAATATTTCCCAACAAAATTGGTAAATTTTTTTTAATATTAATAATAATAACAATAATAATAGAACAACAAAATTGTTATAAGCGTTAAAAATACATCATTGATATAATCGTAAAAAAAGTTAATGATAGTTGCTATTTTTTGCAGTTAACCTGTTAACAGGTTAGTTGCTATAAACGTTAAAAAAATGAAAGATGAATGCCATAAACGTTAATAAAAAAAAATATTATTGTTATAATCGTTAAAAAAGTGAAAGATGGTTTTTCTTCTTTTGCGTTTAACCTTGTAATATATTACAAGTTGGTTGCTATTAGTAATAAAAAAAAAAAGATTTAGTTACTAAAACTTTAACAAATAAGAGAGTTGGTTACTATTCTATGTCATTTTTCACTTACAAAACCGTCAATTGAAAAGTTTGTCCCATCGGTAATAAATTTATATCAAAATGTAAATAAAAACAATGCAATCATAATAATAATGTATTCGAACTTTATAAAACAAAATTTGTCAAAGGATATAATAAAACAATTATATATTAAATAAAAATGTATTAAAGAATTTAATATTTAAGCTTTATCATTTTAAAATATTAAAAGATTTCGTTATTTTAAGGCTAGTCGACAAGTTCATAGAATACATGCTCTTTTAGATCTACCAACATCAGAATAACCTGGAAAAACATGCAAGATATACTAGGCATCCCTATGTGACTAGCTAGTGAGAATTAGGAAACAAAGGCCTTGGAAAACTTAATTCAATAATAAAACTACAATCCAAATAACTGAAGTTTTTACCTAAATAGAACAGACGAAGGTGCGAATGTTTCTTCTGGTTGAACTTTCTAGTTATTATTGTTACAATGACGACAAAAAAGCATATCAAGTGGAACCGTAAATCAGCGATTCATCCCATCGATTAGATAAGTCGAAGATGTTTAACAACAAGATTGGTATGAATACATTTTGGATTTCCTAGTGAGAAACAAGGAAATGAGGACGAGGGAGGCACGGAATGTGTATTGTAACTACAAGAAAAGTGTCATTAATTTAATGACACAAAAAAGTGTCACTTATGGAAAAAAAAATAGGTATATAGCTACTTTTTACCTATACTTTTTCTAAGTACCCACATAAAGATTCTGTCACAAAATAGTTGAGGTCTATACCAACATATATTCTCAGTCACTATATATTTATACTCACTTTAATTTTACCTACTCTTTTTGGTGTGTAGGTAAAATTTTTAACACTTATATTGACATTTTTTTTACTTTTAGTGACATTTTTCGTGTGTCACTAAATGACATTTTGTTCATGGACCAACTTCCATTCTTAACGATAACAATAAGAACTTAATTATTATAGAAACCTATTGTTAGTTACTAAGATGTTAAAAATCTTTCAAGTTGTTCCATGTGACTGACACTGGCACAATTAAATAATTGAAGATTGCATCAAGAAATACATTAATAATTACACACATTACACTTTCGGATTCATAGAATAACAATTAAACTCTCACCAGCTTCCTTTATGGATTCAATGAAACATTGAGTGAACGATAGTCGATTGGCAAAATAACAAGAAGTAAAGATTGCATCATCGATTATCCTGGAACTGACACAAGAAATTCGAACGGTCAGTCGGTCACATATATATGTTTTCAACTTCCTTCGACGGCTTGTTTATAATTGATTTCTTAGGTGTCGAAATCTAATAGGCTCACCAAGTGCTTATAGTAGATAAAAGATGCTTAATAAATCCCTCATATGTGTGCGAGCGCATATGTGTGTGTGTGTGTATATATATATATATATATATATATATATATATATGTGTGTGTGTGTGTATATATATATATATATATATATATATATATATATATATATATATATATATATATATATCCCTCATATGTGTGCGAGCGCGTATGTGTGTGTGTGTGTGTATATATATATATATATATATATATATATATATATATATATATATGTGTGTGTGTGTGTGTGTGTGTGTGTGTGTATATATATATCGATTATATGTCAAAAATAGTAATATTTTTTTTTTTTGTATTTTTACCGTTTATAGTCAGATTATTTATTATTTATCATTAATATCAACAACTTTTTGTATTTTTATCACTGATTATAACAATTTTTGACCTGAAAACCTGTTATAGCAGGTTACCATCTTACCGATAATAGCAACAACGTTTTATATTCACTACAAGAAAATCAGCTTTTTGCGACGTTGTCGTCGCTAAAGGTTCTAATGTCGTCGCAGTTGACCTTTTGCGGCGACATGTCGTCGCAGATAAGTCCTTGTAGTGCTTTTTACCGATAATAACAACAACTTTTAATTTTTTTATCAATAATAGCTACATATCAAATTAAAACACTATTTATCTTTAACTTATTATTATTAGAAATTTTAAATTTATGAAAAATCTAAACATGTTCAAATAAGTTCATATTTGTGTCCAAATTTTGTTAGAGATTTAACAAATGCAACATGCAGCAATGAGAGAGACAACAAATAAGTTTTTTATAAAAGTTAAGAAGTGAAGAATATCTTAATATGTTATATTGTTATGTAATGATCCAAAGTATATTGTCATTGTTAGGTTTATTTATACGTATTAGCAATTTTGAAGTAAAACATCAACGCAATGGAATTATAAATAAACCACAAAAATAATATTATATTTAGAAATCTAGAAACACTACATAATCAATAATAGAATAGAGTTGTACCTTTGTTACAACAATATGAGCAAAAACAATTCTAGGGAGATGTTTTTGACGTTACCGGTGATTGACTGTAACATCCCTACTTTTCAATTATTTGTAATTTACAATTTTAAGGACTCAATTATTGTATTAATGGAATATTATATCAATTTAAGCAAATTCTGATCATAATATCGGTTTAAATAAGAAAATACGAAGTTGAGGGGCATAATGTGCAAATAGGTATAAGTGGAAATAAAAAAAGGAAAACTCTTTCATTTTCAAAATCTCACACACTCTCTCTACCCTCTCGATTCTCTCTCTTTCTCTCTCTAAAAACCCACCATTTCATCATCCAAAAATCTGAAATTGTTGGATTCAAGTGTTCAAAATCTGGAATCAAGCTTATTGGAAGGAACTAAAAGCAACACAACAAACTATTTGAGGTAAGATTCACTCAAAACTTGCAATTTTTGGTTCGGTTCTTGTGAAAATCGAATCAAAGGTTTTTGATGTCAAACGTTTATGCATGTTAAATGTTGTTATGGAAATGTTAAAATCGAGTATATAGGATCTTGCATACCAATTTTCAGAATCAGATTCGAAGTCTAAGTATAATTTTGAATTAAGTGTGTGTTTTTAGTGTGTGTGTTCATCGAGACTTGATGAAAAATGGACATAAATGAGTTATTTTGGTATGTTAGTGTTATGATATAAGTTAAATGAGTACATTTAAGTTCATATGTAATTTTAGATACAGAAACATGTAAAAATGGTCAAAAGTAAAATTCTGGAAAATATTGGAAATTTTATTAAGTATGAACTCGGACTGATGAACTCGGTTCGGACCATCCGGGTTCGGACCAGCATCCGAGTTCGGACCATCACCCAATCCGGATTCATCCTAGTTCGGACCAGAAACCCATTTCGGACCGTTATCCAATTCGGACCACCCCATTTCGGTCCTACCCTGATTCGGACTACAAAATCCAATTCGGACTGTCCGGATTTCGGATCCATCCGAATTCGGATGTCGTTCGAATTCAGTTTGAATTTCTTTTAATTTTTAGAATTTAAGTTTTAAGCAATTACTTACATAAAATCACTATTACACTTACTTGACAGATCATTGTGGTGTTGTCTAACACACATTGATTCAGAGACACGATACACTGTACCAATCAGTGTGAGTAATAGATTATCATTCTAACATTTATTGTCTTTGCATTCACACTTTTACAATTCAATGGCATATTCACATTGTTCATATACATCAATTGGCACTCATGATTGATTTGTTGTTATGATGCACACTCGTACTTGACATGTAATACACATGTAGCCAAGGTTCATTTGAAAGTGCATCTATTTACATCATGCTTGCACTGCATGATCATTACTTCACAATCTGATGCGACCTGGACTGGGGTTGACAGCAGGCCACTGTCGGGGACTTATCATCCCACTCGTTATCCTGGTCAGGTTCGACACATCCCCGATCAGCATTTGAACTGCCAACCCCATGCTTGCACTGCATGGTTTTCACATACATTGGGGCTTACACTGCCCGTAGTTACACTATGCTTGTAAAGAAATATTTGTTGATTGTATAATCTGTTATCTCACTAAGCAAATTAGCTTACTGTTGACTCACAATGTTTTCAGGCAAAGGCAAAGGTGTAGCTGGACCTTCATCTTAGGCAATCCATTTCATATCTCGGTGTCCTTAGAAGCTAATTGGTACACGGACAATGTAGCTTTGGGGATGGGATATTATGACTTGTAAACAATTATGATGTTGTAATAGTTAGACTTAATCACTGTAGACAAATACATTACTTGCTTTAGTGTGGAACTGCTTAAATCTGAATTAAGCATCAAATAGCTCTAAACTTTCGACTTTGTACACATTTATGTAGTGAACTTTTTTTTGTGCATATTTGGTAGTCAAAGTTTCAAAATTGTTCCAATTTGGTAGTTAGCGTACCTTTTAACCGGTTGCTTCCGGTTTCGATGCCTACATGGACAATTTTTTAATGACGTAGATACCCGTTTTTATATTATACCGGTTTTATCTATGTGGCAACCCATTTTTTAAAATCACCCGGGTTTATAACACCGTATGAAATTAAGAAATCACCCGTGTTTATAACGTCGTTTTTTAAAAAACCTGGTTATAAATCTGGGTGAGTTTAAAAAACGGGTTGCCACGTAGATAAAACTGGGTATAATATAAAAACGGGTACCCACGTCATTAAAAAATTGTCCACGAAGGCATCGAAACCGGAAGCAACCGGTTAAAAGGTACGCCAACTACCAAATTGGAACAATTTTGAAACTTTGACTACCAAATGTGCACAAAAAAAAGTTCACTACATAAATGTGTACAAAGTCGAAAGTTCAGAGCTATTTGATGTCATTTTCCCTTTTAATTATCATGTTTATCAATGGGTTGTGTGTTGATCCTGGTGATTTCATTTATACTATCAAAATATGAGGACGTCGCAGTTTGGTATCAGAGCATTAGTTTGAGGTTTCAAGTGTCCGCGAGGACTTGGACTCAAACTTAGGTTATGATATTAGAATGTACTCTTAGGAAATGATCTGAACTAAGATAGGATTGACATGCACACGGGGACACATAAAGGGTAACTGTAAACACTTAGGACTTACAAACAAATGTTCTAAATATAAATTGTTATATTTCAGAACATGTCAGGAGACGATATGACTCCTTAACAGATTTTCCAGATGATGCAAGCTCTTATGGAACAGAATAATGGAATACAATCCAAAAGAATGGCTGAGCAGGCTCAGTCATTTGCCGACCAATTGAGGGCCAGAGATGAGGCCGAAGCAAAGCGTAAAGCGGATAAAATAAAGAACAAGGAACAATAGCAGGATGATCAAGAGGAAAGACAAGGAGACACTGGGTCTTCTAACAAATCAAAGGGTTGTAGGTTTAAGGACTTCAAAAGTAACGGGGCCGTTACTTTTGATGGGACTGGAGATGCTGTTACAGCACTGGAGTGGATCACCACCACCGGACGAACTTTCAGAATCAGCGACTACGCTGAAAAGGACATGGTCCAGTTTGCAACCGCTATGTTTGCAAAGGACGCAGTTATGTGGTGGGATGCAATGACAGATGTGTTGACGATGGAGGTAGTGTCACACATGTCCTAGAGTGAATTTAAGGAAGTATTCTCTCAGCAATACTGTCCTATAGATGAGAAGCGCCGTCTAGAGGCGAAGTTTCTGAATCTAACCCAAGGAACAAAACGGTTACACAATATACCGTTGAGTTCACCCGTTTAAGCCTGTTCGCACCCCATCAAGTTGACACAGAAGAGAGAAAGATAGCCCGGTTTGAGGCCGGTCTAGACTATGAAATTCGCCGAACCATGAGTGGGGTTCGGTATACAACGTTTGCTGGTTTACTGGAGGCTGCTCGAAATGTGGAGCAGATTGTTCAGTTATCTGGATATGTCATCGGTTCAACCGCCACAGCACCGACTCAACCGTCGCCGCCAAAAAGGCAGCGGGAGTCTGGATCATCTCGATTCTCTCCTCAATCCAATCAACCATCTTCATCACCCAAGAAGGGAAAGGCCTTTTCGGCCAGTTCTGAAATGAGGGACTGCAGGTGATGCAGAAAAGCGCACTCTGGGGAGTGCAAGACTCAAGACATGTACTGCTTCTGCTGTGGGCAGAAAGGCCATCACTGGGAGCATTGTCCTCGAAAAGACGAAGCATGCTAAAACTGCCACAGACTTGGCCATTTTGCAAGGGACTGCCCGAAATCCCCACGATCAGAGTGCTCAACAATCAACGACAAGATCTTCTGTAGCTTCCACTGCTCGCAGGGACCAATCTCACAGGGCTCCAACAAGGGCATTCCAAATCACAGCTGAAGAAGCAAAAGATGACCAGGAGGTGGTCACTGGTATGTTCTTTGTAAACTCAATTCCTGCACGTATATTATTTGATTCCGGAGCCAACCGTTCGTTTGTCTCCACGTCATTTGCTCGTCAATTCAATATGCCTACTTCAAAACTGCAATTTGTACTTGATATAGAGACTGCTAGCAACATGTTAGTTAAAGCAGACAAAGTATATAGGAATTGCACATTGCTGGTAGAGGATGTAGTATTCAATATAGATCTGATTCCCATGGAGTTTAGGGAATTCGATGTTATAGTAGGTATGGATTGGTTGGTTCATAACGAGGCCCAAATTGTATGCAAGAAAAGAATGATTAAGATCACCACTCCCAAGGGCCGAGACATTTGTATATATGGTGACAGACACAAAGGCGACTTATGCCTTATTTTATTTGCAAAAGCCCGAAAGCATGTTCCCAAGGGTTGTTCAGCTTACTTAGCCTACGCTGTCGATGCAAAGGTTGAAGTTCAAACTCCTTCCACCGTTCCCGTTGTTCCTTGGGGCGCTCCTGTTCTGTTTGTCAAGAAGAAGGATGGCACATTACGTATGGGCATCGAATACCGAGAACTCAATAAAGTCACAATAAAAAACAAGTACCCATTGCCCCGGATTGATGATCTCTTCGACCAATTACAAGGCGCAAGTTACTTTTCGAAGATTGATCTTCGTTCGGGTTATCACCAGCTTAAATTGCATCCAGACGACATTCCTAAAACGGCTTTCAGAACTTGTTACAGACACTACGAGTTTCTGGTAATGCCATTCGGTCTCACAAATGCGCCGGCTGCTTTCATGGATCTCATGAACAGAGTCTGCCGGCCAATGCTCGACAAATCTGTCATCGTGTTCATTGATGACATTCTTATTTATTTGAAGACCAAAGAGGATCATACTACACATCTGCGAGAATTGCTAGAGTTGCTACGCAAAGAGCGACTTTATGCTAAATTCTCGAAATGTGAATTCTGGTTGAGGCAGGAATGTCTCAACATTCCAAACAATTTCATGATCCTTATACTCAATTATAAACTCTTTGTTAACTTGTACCTTCTAAACATACAATTCAGATCCAATTCTTGGGGCACGTGATATCTGGTGCTGGGATTGCTGTTGATCCTACAAAGATCGAGGCCATCCAGAACTGGGAATCACCTCGCAACGCCTCCGAGATTCGTAGCTTTCTGGGATTGGCTGGTTATTACCGCCGATTCATCAAAGACTTTTCAAAGATCGCTGTTCCGCTTACTTAGCTGCCTCGCAAGAATGCAAGTTTCTTTTGGAAAGAAGAACAACAAGCGGCCTTTGACAATTTGAAGAAGCTATTAAGTAAGGCACCAGTTTTAGCCCTGCCTGAAGGGAACGAGGACTTTGTTGTTCACACAGATGCATCAGCCATGGGTTTGGGAGCAGTGCTGATGCAAAGAGAAAATGTCATAGCATACGCTTCTAGACAACTCAAACCACATGAGAAGGATTACTCTACTCATGATCTAGAGCTAACTGCTGTGACTTTCGCTCTCAAACTTTGGAGGCACTATTTGTACAGAACCAAGTGTCAGCTCTACACCGATCATAAAAGTTTGAAGTACATATTCAGTCAGAAGGACTTGTATATAAGGCAAAGAAGGTCAATGGAGCTGATCAAAGATTACGACTACGAGATCTTATACCATCCAGGGAAAGCCAACGTAGTGGCTGACGCTCTAAGCAGAAAAGCATACTGCAAGGCGTACTGTTATGCCTTGGCTTCCACAATACTGACATCAACAATCATAGATGATGTAAGAGCTGCTCAACTGCAGGCTCTAAAAGAGGAGAATGTAAAGAATGAAAATATCAGAGTTCAACTGCCATTAATGCAAGACGATGGAACTGGACTCAAAGGTGTGTACGGTAGAGTTTGGGTTCCTAAGTTGGGGAATATGCGGGAAGTAATTCTTGAAGAAGCTCACCAATCCAAGTTCTCGATTCATCCTGGTAGCACAACCTGAAAGCGGACTTCTGGTGGCCAGGGTTGAAAAGAGACGTTGGACAATTTGTGGAAAAGTGTAGAACTTGCAGACTAGTCAAAGCCGAACACCAACAACCTTATGGTAGTATGCAACCTCTTCCCATCCCAGAATGGAAGTGAGATCATATTACTATGGACTTTATAACAAAGCTACCCAAGACAGGTCGTCAACATGATGCCATTTGGGTCATCGTTGATCGTCTGACAAAATCTACTCACTTCATTCCCATTCGGGAAACCTATTCACTGGACCGTCTTGCCCAGATCTACTTGAGCGAAATTGTCATCAGGCATGGTGTGCCTAAGTCTATTGTCTCTGATCGAGATAGTAGATTCACTTCTAACTTCTGGGCTGCTCTACAAAACGGTCTTAATACTCGTATCGCAATGAGTACTGCTTACAGACCTCAATCTGACGGATAAAGTGAAAGAACGATCTTAACTCTGGAAGACATGCTCAGAGCGTGTGTCATGGATTTGGGTGGTAACTGGGACTATCACCTCCCATTGGTTGCATTCTCCTACAACAATAGTTACCATTCAACCATCAAGATGGCACCATTTGAGTTTCTGTACGGAAGGAAATGTAGGACTCCAACTTATTGGAGGGAAACAGGAGAAATTCCTATCGCCGGACCAGCTTTGCTACAAGAGACCAATGAAAAGATACAACTTATTCGGCAATACATGAAAACGGTGCAAGATCGACAAAAGAACTATCACGATCGCCGTCACAAAGCCATAGAATTCAAAAGGATGATTGGGTCTACTTAAAGGTCTCTCCGATAAAAGGTGTCACAAGATTCGTAAAGCGAGGAAAGCTATCTCCTCAATTTGTAGGACCCTTTTGCATCATAGAAAGAGTTGGGAATCAGTCCTATCATTTGGACTTGCCGGAGGAATTGTCAGGTGTTCACCCGGTCTTTCATGTTGGATATTTAAGAAAGAGTCTGGTGCCCGAAAGGGAACCATGGACTGATCACTCGGACATTACGGTTGACGAACGGCTAAGGTTCGTTGATGAGCCAGAGTGCATTTTGGAAAAAAAGTCAAAAAGCTACGGAACAAAGAGATCAAAATGGTGCTGGTCAAGTGGAAGCATCAGATGGGAGCTAACCACACTTGGGAATCGG
Source organism: Centrapalus pauciflorus (assembly GCA_020465985.1). Taxonomy (NCBI): domain Eukaryota; kingdom Viridiplantae; phylum Streptophyta; class Magnoliopsida; order Asterales; family Asteraceae; genus Centrapalus; species Centrapalus pauciflorus. Next base: position 89,726 of record JAANYP010004039.1, read on the forward strand.
AAGAAGATATGAAGACTAAGTACCCAAGTCTGTTTAGCGCAGCATGCTTCGCGGACGAAGTATAGGCGTGGTGGAGCCCATGCTGTAACATCCCTACTTTTCAATTATTTGTAATTTACAATCTTAAGGACTCAATTATTGTATTAATGGAATATTATATCAATTTAAGCAAATTGTGATCATAATATCGGTTTAAATAAGAAAATATGAAGTTAAGGGGTATAAGTGGAAATAAAAGAAGGAAAACTCTTTCATTTTCAAAATCTCACTCTCTCTCTACCCTCTCGATTCTCTCTCTAAAAACCCATCATTTCATCATCCAAAAATCCGAAATTGTTGGATTCAAGTGTTCAAAATCTGGAATCAAGTTTATTGGAAGGAACTAAAAGCAACACAACAAATGATTTGAGGTAAGATTCACTCAAAACTTGCAATTTTTGGTGGTTTTTGGTTCGGTTCTTGTGAAAACCGAATCAAAGGTTTTTGATGTCAAATGTTTATGCATGTTAAAAGTTGTTATGGAAATGTTAAAATCGAGTATATAGGATGTTGCATACCAATTTTCAGAATCAGATTCGAAGTCTAAGTATAATTTTGAATTAAGTGTGTGTTTTTAGTGTGTGTGTTCATCGAGACTTGATGAAAAATGGACACAAATGGGTTATTTTGGTATGTTAGTGTTATGATATAAGTTAAATGAGTACATTTAAGTTCAAATTTGCAATTTTAGGTACAGAAACATGTAAAAATGGTCAAAAGTAAAATTCTTGAAAATATTGGAAATTTTATTAAGTATGAACTCGGACTGATGAACTCGGTTTGGACCATCCGGGTTCGGACCAGCATCCGAGTTCGGACCATCACCCAATCCAGAATCATCCTAGTTCGGACCCTGCCTGTTTCGGACCTCCACCCAGTTCGGACCAGAAACCCATTTCGGACCCTTATCCAATTCGGACCACCCCATTTCGGTCCTACCCTAATTCGGACTACAAAATCCAATTCGGACTGTCCGGATTTCGGATCCATCCGAATTCAGTTGGAATTTCATTTAATTTTTAGAATTTAAGTTTTAAGCAATTACTGACATAAAATCACTATTACACTTACTTAACAGATCATTGTGGTGTTGTCTAACACACATTGATTCAGAGACACGATACACTGTACCAATCACTGTGAGTAATAGATTATCATTCTAACATTTATTGTCTTTGCATTCACACTTTTACAATTCAATGGCATGTTCACATTGTTCATATACATCAATTGGCACTCATGATTGATTTGTTGTTATGATGCACACTCGTACTTGACATGTAATACACATGTAGCCAACGTTCATTTGAAAGTGCATCTATTTACATCATGCTTGCACTGCATGATCATTACTTCACAATCTGATGCACCCTGGACTGGGGCTGACAGCAGGCCACTGTCGGGGACTGATCATCCCACTCGTTATCCTGGTCAGGTTCGGCACATCCACGATCAGCATTTGAACTGTCAACCCCATGCTTGCACTGCATGGTTTTCACATACATTGGGGCTTACACTACCCGTAGTCACACTATGCTTGTAAAGAAATATTTGTTGATTATATAATCTGTTATCTCACTAAGCAAATTAGCTTACTGTTGACTCACAATGTTTTCAGGCAAAGGCAAAGGTGTAGCTGGACCTTCATCTTAGGCAATCCATTTCATATCTTGGTGTCCTTAGAAGCTAATTGGTACATGGACGATGCAGCTTTGGGGCTTAGATATTATGACTTGTAAACAATTATGATGTTGTAATAGTTAGACTTAATCACTGTAGACAAATACATTACTTGCTTTAGTGTGGAACTGCTTAAATCTGAATTAAGCATCAATTTTAATTATCATGTATATCAATGGGTTGTGTGTTGATGCTGGTGATTTCATTTATACTATCAAAATATGAGGACGTCGCATTGACACAAGATTGTATCTAGAAATTTAGAAACAAGACTTCAACTAATATTCTAACTATACTATTAATGAACTAGAATTCTATATTTGAACTTTTGAACTTTGAAAGTACGTCTATTTGAAATTTTTAAAAATTATGGTTGTCTTATAAAACAAATTTGTTAGAATGCATTTTAGTTGATGGAATGCAAAGTAAAGGGTTTGTTTTGTAATTAGTTAATAGTTGTGTAATTGTATATAAATAGAAAGTTTGACTTTCAAAATATATAGGTCTCTGACAATTACATTTTGGACGCATTAATTTCAGAGAAACGGTTACTATATTCGAAGCTTCCATTTCATCATTTTGTAATCGACAAATCTGCAATATAATCATTCGGTTAGCTTTGATTCCAGTTATTGTTCTTGATTATTGATATTGTTGTGTGATTGATAAGAAACTGTAATTCACAATTGGTATCAGAGCTTCTAGGGGTGAATCTTTGAATCTGAAATTGAAATTTTTCGAAGTGTTCTTAATTTTTTTTCTCGAAAACCCTAAAATCATCAAGGGTTTTTAACCTGTTGATCATACACTCTGAAAATTGGATCGAAGGAATTGGATAAGTAGTCGATTCATTTGACTATAATCTTGTTTTGATACATCAAACACAGAAAAGGATCTAATGATTTTTCTGAAATTTTGAAAACCCCAAAGTTCATCACTGTTCTATTGAAAAAGTCACGTCTAGATCTCTTTTTGGACAAAATTGTTTCACAAAAAGTGTTTGTAATCAAAATCCTTACCTTCGATTTCAATTTGGGTGAAAATGGCTGTGTTTTACGATTTATTTTGAATTTCAGACTTGAATAATCTAAAAAACTAAGAAACTCAATATACACATACTTTATGTGCAATTCGAGTTGACTATATTTGTAATTCGAGTTGACTGTATTTGTCAACCGAGTTGAAACTGTCAATCATTCGAGTTGACTTGATTAATCAATCAAGTTAACTCTCATTTGATTCGAGTTGACTTGATTAGTCAATCGAGTTTACTCTCAATTTTATTCGAGTTTCACACAACTCAATTCGAGATTCACAAAAGAGTAATTCAAGTTTTACACAAGTAAATTCGAGTTATACAGAAGAGGAATTCGAGTTTCACAAGAACTTAAATCGAGTTTCACTCTAGTTAATTCGAGTTTCACTCTAGTTAATTCGAGTTTCATACAAACATCATTCGAGTTTTACACAGCATCATTCGAGTTTTACAACACATCATTCGAGTTTTGCAACACATCATTCGAGTTTTACAAAACATCATTCGAGTTTTACACACCATTATTCGAGATTCATCAGTGTTTGATTCGAGTTGATTATTGCTTCTAACAAGTTACTTTGTTGTAGATTCGAGTTGATTATCTGATTCAATAGAGTTTCACTAATCATTCTTATAAAGGTTGATCAACTTTCAACTGTTGTTCAACAATTTCAATTTCAATCAAAGTTCATCAGATCTTGGACAATTTCCAAAATATCAATCACAATGTCAAAAGACGCTCTAGCAATGGGATCAGAAACCAAACCCCCAATTCCTTACAGGGGAGAATACGTCCAATGGAGGGAGAGGTTTCTAGAATTCATAAGTTTTCATGATCTGTCAGAAGAAATGTTGAAATCCTTAACAGAAGGACCAGCCACATTCATGGAAACAATCCCTGGAGTACCCACCGGTAATCCCCCGATTCCACCAAGGACAGTTGAGGTTACCAACTTGACTGAAGCACAAAAGAAAAGAAAATTAGGGGATAAAACTGCCAGGTTATTATTACTGATCTCAATCCCCAATGACATTTGCACATGTCTCACAAACATAAAAACCGCCAAATCCATATGGGATGAGGTGTGTAAACTAATGAGGGGATCCGATAGAGCTACAACAAACAGAGCTAGAAACAGTCTGATGACATTTGAGAATTTTCGAGCTCGTGAAGGAGAACTACTGAAAACACTTACCTGAGATTTGTTAGTTTGGTAAGTGAAATGAAAAGAAATGGAGTGACAAAGTCAAATCTGGACATAAATGTCAAGTTCTTAAACGTTCTGAACCCTAAATGGGAGAAGTATGCCATGATTATCCAGCAGACAAAGGATATTGAAGAAATGGATTTTCATATGATTTTTGAGAACCTCAATAACTACCAAGAGGTTGTATTGAGGAAATTATCAGGCAAGAAGAAAGTCGAGAAAGAGATTGCTGATCCATTGGCTCTACAGGCAGAAAAGAAGTACAACTATAAGTTGAAAAAGGAAAAAAGGGCAGTAGTCAGCAGTACCTCTTCCGAATCAGAAACCTCAGATTCATCTGCAGATTCTGAGATTGAAGAAATGAAAAAGCAGATGACACTGCTAACCAAAGCATTTCAAAAGAAGTTCTACCGTAAGCCAACCAACAATAAGATGCGCTACAAGACTGGCTCGAGGAAAATTGAGAAGAAGGAAAAATATGAAAAATCTGGAGAAAGCAGTGGAAGAAAAGCTAACATACATGAAAAATCAGATAAGTCAGTAAAGAAAGATTCAGAGCAGAAATGTTAAAACTGTGGAAAACCAGGTCATTTTGCCCGTGAATGTAGACTTCCAGTAGTTAAAAACTCTGACTACTATACAAGAAAGACTCTCTTAGCCAAAGAAAAAGAGGCTGGAAAAGCTCTTATGGCGGAGGATGACCATTGGCTGCAGTTATCTGAAGATGAAGACATCCTAGATGAGGATGCTCATATTTGCCTAAAATCAGAGGTTCTAAATGAGTCGGAATTAAGTGAGTCAGCCATGATAGCCGAGGATGAAGTATGGGTTGGTTTAACAGATGAAGAAGATGAGGAAACACAAGAGTCTGAGGAGGAAGAGACAGAAGAAGTTGCGTTGATGGCAACTGGAAAAACTGAAGCTGAGGATAATGAAGATTCAGAGTCAGAAAAATCAGATGGTTCAGACAAGCCGAAGGTAAATTCTAACTCTGACTCTGATATTGATGATTCTTGTGTGCTAGAAGAGAAATTAACTTATATGGCCTTTATGCTTAAGAAATTTGAAAAATCGTTAAAGGCTGAAAAGAAAAATGCTCACTCTTTGGAAAATAAGCTTCGTAATGAACATAATTTAGTTTTATATTTTTCCAAAGATAAAACATTAGCCTTACGAGCAGTTTCAGATTTACAAGATAAAGAAAAGAACTTCAAAGCAAAATACTAGAACTTAATCATTATATATTTGACCTACAAGAAAGACTGAGAATAGCAGAATTAGAAGCTTCAAATTTTTCCTGTAAAGTATCATGCTATTTTTGAAGAACAAACTAAACTTTATAAGAAAATAAAGAAAATGAAAGATGAATTTATCAAAAGAGGACAAACAGATCAAACCATCTATTTAAATCAACCAAAAAAGACAAGAATTTTATAATTCTAAATTTGGTATTGGTTGGGAAAATCCCAAGTATCTGACAAAGGCGATATATAGTTCACCAACTTTATATGATGTCAGATATATGAACTTAGGATTAAAAATGACGTTAATGAAAGCATCTGATGAAGTAGAATCTAGTGAAGAAACAAAAAGGTTAAGATCAGACAAAATGCAAAATTCTGTTGATTATAACAGAATAAATGAAACAAGCAATAATACTGATATTAAAGAAGAGTACATTCAAACATATTCTGAAAAGGATTTGTCTGAATCCCCTACTAAATCTCAAACTCAATCTCAAAAGTTATACCTTCCATTTTCAATTCTAGAAAAGATAAATTCTGATTTAGAATTAAAAACTAAAAACTTTGAGACAGAGAATAAATCTCTCAAGACTGAACTTAAAATTATGGGAACAAAAGTTACAAAAACAGTCTGAGAACAAAAAGTTGTCTGATCAATCTTCTTCAACCTCTCTGGAATCTACCAATTCAGAAAAGGAATTTGATCTGTTTATGAACTCTGACTTCAATTCCTTAGAGGAAATGTTTGTTAAAATTGATAATTTTGTAAAACCTTTACATAACAAACAATCAGATGGTCAAAAAGAACCTGTTAAAATTCTGCAAAGAATTTCTACAGATTCAAAAAAATCATCTGAACATTCACCAACTTTACAACAAAAGAAGGAGAAAACAAAAGTTATTTTTGATACTCCTAACTTTGAAAAAGGTGAATCATCTTCAACAGAGAACTCCATTGCACTTAGAGTCCAATCTTCAAAAGGTAACAGAAATTTACAGAAGAAACAAGTTTCTAATTCTACTAATTCTCATGTTTCTTTTATGTCAGATATTATTGTGAATGGTTCAAGAAAGCAAGTTTGGAGAAAGAAGAAGAGAGAACATAAAAACAAGAAAATAAAACAAGAGTGGCGCGTGAAGAAAACTATTGTTACAGATAGAAATAACAACATTGAAAACTCTGTCTGTAATAATAAAATTGTTGATAATTCTTGTATAAAATTCTCTCGAACAGACTTAATTGCTTTGAATTCTGGTGCATGTAAACCTTTAATTGTAAAATCAAAATCTGATAAGGTCGTCTGGCAACCGAAGAAAAAGGACCCATTTTTTAAACAGAAAAGGGTTTCACAGAAAATTATTTTAAAAACAGTTCCACCAAGAATTGTACAAAAGTGGATACCTAAAAGAACTATTCAAAAGTGGGTACCTAAGTCAACATCACATATTAAGCTAAAAGCTATATCTGATGAGAAAACAAATAATAAATTGCATGATTTACCTAAAACAAAAGTACCCAACTACAAGTGGGTACCTCATGTGTTGTTTCGTCTTATAGGTAAACCATGTATGGTATCTTGACTCCGGATGTTCCAAGCATATGACCGGACAAAGAGACACACTCACGAACTTTGTAGAAAAGTTCTGTGGGACGGTCAGATTTGGAAATGATCAGTTTTGTCCGATCAAAGGATACGGGAGTCTCGCATACGACAAAATTACCATTCAGAAGGTTTTCTACGTTGATGGTATTGGACATAATTTGTTTAGCATTGGACAGCTGTGTGATAAAGGATTGGAAGTCAATTTCAAAGCCAATCGGTGCAGCATCAGATCCGGGGAAGGTAAAGAAATACCGACAGGAAACAGGAAAACCAATTTGTACTCTATTGACTTAGCCTCTATTAATATGAAGAAAGATGTCTGCTTACTGTCAAAAGCTACATCTAAAACAACATGGCCATGGCATCGTCGCCTTTCACATCTGAACTTCAATGAATTAACCAACCTAGCGAAAGGAGAATTAGTTAAAGGGCTGCCAACTCTCAAATTCCAAAAGGAGCAGTTGTGTGCCGCATGTGAAAAAGGAAAGATGACAAGAGCTTCACACAAATCCAAATCCGAACACTCATCAACGAGAGCACTGGAATTACTGCATATGGATTTGTGTGGACCAAAGAGAGTACAAAGCATTAATAAGAAAAGATACGTATTGGTGATAGTTGATGACTATTCACGGTACACATGAGTTTTCTTCCTGAGGTCCAAATCAGATGCGACCGAAATTATCATAGACTTCATCCGGAAAATACAAGTGAAGTTGCAACTTACAATTCAATCAATCCACTCAGATAACGGAACAGAATTCAAGAACAAATCGCTTGAATCATTTTTGAATTCTGTAGGAATCACACATCAGTTTTCAGCTGCTAGAACTCCACAACAGAACGATGTCGTTGAACGAAGAAATCGGACACTAGTGGAATCAGCTAGGACGATGCTGACGTATTCAAATCTACCGTTATTCTTATGGGCCGAAGCAGTTGCAACAACTTGTTTCACACAGAATCGTTCAATCATTAATAAAAGATTCGGAAAGACTCCTTATGAATTAATAAATAAACGAATACCTAATATTAAATTTGTCCATGTCTTTGGATGCAGATGCTTTATTCTAAACGACAAAGACAACCTTGGAAAGTTTAATCAAAAGGCAGGTGAAGGTATATTCATCGGCTATTCAAAGGAGTCAGTCGCTTTCCGTGTCTACAACAAGCGAACCAAGACAGTCAACGAGAGCGTCAACGTCAAATTTGTTGAAGGAGTGGTAATGGCTTCTAAACACACTAGTACAGGACCCGAACCTAACAAGCAGACTTCAATGGAGTCACCTGAACAGAATGCTGAAAATTCTGAATTACATAAATTGTTTGAGAATTTTTATGAAGACTACTTTGAGAAGCCCAAAAATAATGTTCTAAATTTGGTGCCTGACAGGATTACTGAAGATCCCGTCGTAGTCTCTGATCTTTCTCATCAACAAGTATCAGAAGAAACTGGAGAAGCCTCAACAACATATGTGCACTTACCAACTGAAAGTGCACAACCCTTTGAACCTCCAGAATTTTCTGAAACCCCCTTAACATCCGAACATTCAGAAGCTCCTAACTCAGATACCCTACCAACTACATCTGAAGTTACCCCCGACCAACATATTTAGACCGTAATCCCAATCAAGACCACATAGAACCGTATCAACATACTTTCAAGTGGACGAGAAATCACCCAATAGAAAACATTATTGGTGATCCATCTGCTTCAGTCCAAACCAGAAGAGCCACTATAAACGAGTGCCTATTTTCAAATTTTCTAAGTAAAATAGAGCCTAAGAATGTGAAAGAAGCACTTCTGGACGCTGATTGGATTGTTGCGATGCAAGAAGAACTGAATCAGTTCGAACGGTTAAAGGTCTGGAGACTTGTTGAGCGCCCTAAAGACAAATCCATCATAGGCACGAAGTGGATCTTTAAAAACAAGAAGGACGAACATGGAGTTATCATTCGTCATAAAGCTCGCCTCGTTGCCAAAGGATACAGTCAACAAGAAGGGATTGGCTACGATGAAACGTTTGCACCAGTTGCACGAATAGAAGCGATTAGAATGTTTTTAGCTTTTTCCGCTCACAAAAACTTTACTGTTTATCAAATGGATGTTAAAACTGCGTTTTTTAACGGGGAACTAACCGATGAAGTATATACATATCAGCCTGAAGGCTTTACTGATCCTTCGAAACCTGATCATGTATATATTTTAGATAAGTCACTGTATGGCCTTAAACAAGCACCGCGTGCTTGGTATGATGCACTTTCAACATATTTGTTGAAATGTGGATTCAACAAAGGTGCAGTTGACACAACCATGTTTATAAAACGTCAGGGGCCGGATATCATAGTAATACAAATATATGTAGATGACATAATATTTGGGTCTACAAATCCGGAATTTTGTAAGAAATTCGCATTTTTAATGTCCCAAAAATTCGAAATGAGCATGATGGGAGAAATAAATTTTTTCTTAGGACTACAAGTTAAACAATTGGCTGATGGTATTTTTATCAATCAGTCAAAATATATACAAGACATGTTAAAGAAATTTAACATGGTTAACAGTACTCCTATGAAAACTCCCATGGCTCCGGATTCAAAGTCAAAACTCGATGAGGACATTTCGGGGAAACCTGTAGATTTGACTCATTATCGAGGTATAATTGGGTCATTAATGTATTTAACAGCAAGTAGACCGGATATTATGTTTGCTACATGTGTGTGTGCTAGATATCAGGCGAATCCGAAAGAATCACATTTAACAGCTGCGAAAAGAATTTTAAGATATCTCAAGGGAACTCCAAACCTTGGTTTGTGGTATCCCAGAGAATATTCATTTAATCTAATTGCTTTTTCTGACGCTGATCACACAGGTGATAAGATGGACAGAAAAAGTACGTCTGGAGCATTAGAATTCTTAGGTGACAAACCCATATGCTGGTCATCCAAGAAACAACACTACGTTTCATTGTCTACAGCTGAAGCAGAATACGTTGCTGTTTCATCATGATGTTCTCAAGTGTTGTGGATGAAAAGCCAACTGCGAGACTACGGGTTTACACCACAGAAAATACCTATCTACTGTGATTCTCAGAGCGCAATAGCTATTGCATCAAATCCGGTGCAACATTCGAAAACAAAACACATTGACATTCGGTACCATTTTATAAAGGATCATGTTGAAAATGGAAATACAGAATTATGTTTTGTTCCTACTGAATATCAACTAGCTGATTTGTTTACCAAAAAGTTAGATGAAAAAAAGTTTAATTTTTTGGTATACAAATTGGGTATGTTGAATCATTAAGATTTAATAATTCAGTAGTTTCAATTTATAATTTTAAATTTACATTTTTTAATTGATTCTAATCTGATGTTAAATTCGAGTTTAATACATATGTAATTCGAGTTGATTCAAGTCTTATTCGAGAATCACCAAGTTTTAATCGAGAAATACTATCATTCATTCGAGTTGATGTATAGACTAAGTCGAGTTGGTTCAAGAGTCATTCGAGTTGTTTCATGTATCAACCGAGATTTATAAAGAGTCATTTGAGATGGATGAAGTTTCATTCGAGTTTCTATGAAATTTTTTACTAAGTGTTGGATTTTTAATGTTTTAAGAAAAATGTGACATTTTTTCAAGAAACTGTTATAAATTTGTGTTTTTCTAGCATTGGCCTCTGAACGATTGACTCTGGAATCCTGTGAATAATATTTTATTATTGTCTGGAATCCCGATGCCTTAAACAGGAAATCACAAATTTTTATAATTTCTAACAAAATGTTATATTTTTCTACTTTGAATGATTTCATTTGTTTACCTACATTGTTTAACATGATTCTTATTTGTATACAGGTTTCAAATGCCATCTCCAAATTATTCCCAGAATTCTAATTCATCCGATTCCCATTCATCCTCCAATCATACACTCGTATCTACACCCGTCTGTTCAACCTCAGTTGCTAGACCTTCACCTTCAACCATCATACCTGATAACCAACTTGTTAAACCCAAACATTGTCTGCCCTTCAAAGACAACAACCATCGTTTGGATACAAAGGTCATAAAAGTTAGTCACCCTATCATAGTAGATATTCTCAAAGGCCATCCTTTGGGATATCTTCTCCAGTACAAACCTTCAATCCCACAAGTATACCTTCAACAATTTTGGCACACTGTCAAATTTGTTCCAGCCGATGGAAACCACCTTTTTAAAGTAACCATTGATCAGTGTAAATCCAAGATTACCCTTGCCAGACTTCGTCACAACTTGTTTCTCCCAAGACGGATAGATACAGTTAACTTTCCTGAGTTAGCTGATTTTGAAGACTTTGTTTCCGATGAGGAGTTAGTACATGATCTCATATGCTTGGGCTATTCAAAACCACTTCCTAAAAGCTCCAAGTTTCATCGAAATGGTTTAAATGGAGAATGGTACACGTTATTTAGGATCATAAATAGATGTATGACGTCTAAGCATACATGAATAGACAGGTGCAGCATTCACTGTCTAAGGATCTTCCATGGTATTGCTTTCAATAAGCATTATGACTATGCTCAATGCATCTGGGAAGACCTCAAAGAGATCGTACTTGCGAAGACAACGAACAGAGCAAGGAAGTTTGTTCCACTTCAGAGGTTTATTCAGATTCTTATCCGAGGGATCCTAAGGGCAAATGAAAATATACCAAAAAGATCTAACTCTATCCGATGCCCAGACTATGTGATGATGAGTTTACATGAGGTGTCGGATTCTCCTAATGCAAATATCATGCCGATTCCTGAATCTTTGTTGATGTATGCAGATCCAGAGAGTGAGAATGTGAAGTTGTATAGGATAGATCATGCTCCAATAGAGACCCGAGAGTCGGGTTCTCTTACCCAAGGAGTGATAGGAAGAGAGGAACTTCAGCAAGGGGCTGAAGTTCAGGGAAGCCTACAGGAGAGTGAGGGAGTAGATGTAGTAAGGGGTGGTGAGGAAGAAGCTGAGAGTTCTGATTCAGAGCGTACATTGTCAAATATACAAGAGGGTGAAGATGAAGGAAATGATGATGATGATGATGGTGATGATGGTGGTGATCATAATGAGGGAGGGGTTGCTTTGATGGATATAGTTAATATTGCTCAGGAGAGTGTGAGGGATGCACTTAACCAAGAAAGCCGAGATTTACCCACATCTGCTGTTAGCTCCCCTATGGGAGTTAACATTGAAGAGGTCAGTATCCCACTGACAAGTGCACACCCAACCATCCACTCAGTCTCCTCTCAACAGGAAACTGTTTCATTTGAACACCGGGATGAACCACAAATTCTATCCGAAAGTCATTTGGACTTGATGGATATTGAAATAAGTATACAACTGCCCGAGTGTACAACTTTCATTCAAGCACAAAGTCTAGATACTATACAGACTAGGACACTTGAGTTGACTTCATCAGTTGAAGTAAGTGCGGTTGAACTTAGTGTTCCCGCCGGAACATCCTTAGCTTCAGAAGCATTTGTTGCTCCGTCGCTTGAAGAGGGTGGAAGTCCAGTCAGAGCGACAACTTTGCCAACTCTGAGTACTAGCCACACAGATGTTCTTTTCACAAGTTCTACTGTTGTGACAACTGGAAGTCTAAGTGACCCAGTAGTGAATCTTTCCCCGTTCGTCACTGAATGATCTTTAAACCAAGCCTTAAATGCAACTGTTGCAGGAGTGAATCATCATGTCTCTGCTCAGTTATCTAGTGATGGCACAGATGTCGAACATCCATAAATTTTTGAAGGGAAAATCAGTGGCTGAAGAATCTGTCAAGCAGTCTGATCCAAATCAAGCAATCGATGAATTGAGGGAAGAGCTGAAAGATTTCATTTTTGAACAGTTTGACGAAATGAGAGAAAGGATGATAAGTTTGGAAAGTACGGTGATTACTCTAGGTAATCTTTCTGAGAGGGTCGCGGCTGTCGAGGAAACGTGTAACGCGCAAGCTTCATCATCTAAACGAAACCATGACGAGCATGATGAAGACTCCAATGATGCTCCTCATGCGGGGGAGAAGAGGAGAAAGTTTGCTGAGCCTACACTAGGACGTTTAATGATTACATACCCTGAAAAAGAGACAGAGGAGAAAGAAAAGGAAGCAGGGAGCTCAAAAGAACCTGCTGATGTACAAAGTGAGTTGGGATTGATTCTTCATGAAGATGTTCCAGTTCCTTTGAACATTCAGTCGGATATCTACAACTTTGAAGAATATAATGATTCAGATGATGATGATCAAGTGGTTAAGGAACAGACATTAATGATTCAAGGTTTAGAAGGAGAGATAGAGGAGTGTGTTGAATTATCTGAGGATGATGATGTGATCACATTGACCGATATTGACTTTCAGGGAGAAAGAATTGAAGAAGAAGAGGAGTTAGTTCAGGAGATTTTGAAAGAGTCCATACCGACACCAATGGTTGAAAAGCCTGAGGTTGTAATTCAAGTAAAGGAGGAAGTTGAAGAGTTTCCGGTTGAGAATGTGGGTGTTCAAGAAAGAGTTGAATTAAATGAAGTGGAGGTGAAGATTTTTTTAATGAATATATTCTGGCAGATGAGTCGCAGAAGCAACACAGACTCAGATTTGAAGCCCAACAGGTAGTACAGAGAGAAATAAGGGATATGCTCACCTTGTTGAATAAAGATGAAATCAGCAAAAAGAAGGTTAAAAAGTTTGAATTATCTGAAAAAAGATGAGCAGAATTTATTAAGAAAAGGAACAAATTGCCTTACCTTGAAGACATTTTGGAGAAAAAGATTTTTTGTAAGAAACAAGCTCCTTGTTCGTTTCTTAAGTTGTTTAGGGTTCTTGAGCTGAACTTGCCATATCTTGTTAATTATGCTAGTTTTCTGAGAAACAAGACACAAGAAGTTGATAAAGTAAAGAGTGAGTTCAGGATAGTAGATTTAATCAAAATTGAAAAGGATCGATTCGTTCAGATTTTCTATCCGACATTCACTGTCACGAGAGCTGATGGAAATACCTACTGTCTAGCGAAATCTACAACATTGCATTTAAACTAAAATTCTATCCCTTAATTGGATAATTAAATCATATGTAATCATCCATAAATTAAATGGATGCATCTTTTAATATTACATTTTTATTTATCAAATAAATAAAAGACTAATTATCCATAATTAATCATAATTATTTATGATATTGTTCATTTAATTATCAAATAAATAAATAATGCAAATATTTTTGTAATTAAGTATCCAAAAAATAATACAAATGTAGCAAAATGTGTTCGTTATATTTATATTGAAATCTGTTACAAAATGAAGTGAGTTTTACATTTTCATGTTATACTTGAATGATCTTCTCTATTGTACCCATAAAAACCGGTTATGCATGACAATATCAAAATAATCTTCATTTTTTAATGCTTATAAAAAATATTTTCGTTATCTCTTATATAGGCAAATATTTCATTTGATTTTTCTCTAACAAGATTTGAACAATAAAATAGATTACGAACTTGTTTAAATGTGTTTCGATTTTCATGAATTTTAGTTTCTTTAAACTAATAGTTAGAGAGTGTTTGGGTTTGCTTATTATTGATGCTTATTTGATTATTACGTTACAATAACACAAATAAGTAGTTTGAAGTGTTTGGATAGCAACTATTAAAAACTGCTTATTTACGGTAAGTGGTATCCTTACCATTATTTTTCTGCAGCAACTTTTTGTTGCTGTAAGGATACAACAATTATTTTTAATTGTAAATTTACAATGCTACCTTCATGTTTAACCTAAACCTAATACTCATTTATTGTTATTAAGAATATTATGCTAGTATTGTATTTTATCTTTTCAACTACTTGTTTGGATTTAAAATTTGAGTATTTTTTTAATCTTTATTATGTTATTATATTTTTTTAATAGTTTTTTTATTTTTAAATTGTACTTTTATTAGCTAAGAAGTCAATTTATAAATTACTACATTTAAAAATTTATTTCGTTTTTTGATGAAAAACTTATTAAAATGTTTATTGATAAATAATTATGAATAAAAATATTATATTATAAGCTAAAATACATATTAAATTAAGAAAATTCATAAATATATACAAATGTCCTTTTTGGTAATTTTACAAGTTTTAAACGCAAATCCAAACACTTAAAAACTGATTATTTGATAATTGGGATAACCAACAACATAAGCTAATCCAAACACTACACTTTCTGCAGCACTTTTTGTTATAGCAATGATCTGATTATTAGGTATCAAAACGCTACAACACTTTTTCAAATGCAAAACCAAACACCCTCTTAGTTAAAGATAAAGAGAACTTTAAATTGATGTGTTGTTATTATTGGTAAAAAGATAAAAGTTGTTGATTTATAGATAAGAAGATAAAATGTTATTGCTATTATCAGGGTCGTTCCTATTATTTTTGGGGTCCAGGGTAAGAAATTTAAATGATCCCTCTAAACATATATTATTTAAAATAATCAAAGTTCGTAAAAAACTTACAATTATATAATGTTGACTTTGTAGCATTGAGATTGTATTAAAATATCATTTTCTTTTCACTTTTTTCTTTTCGACTTCCGGATAAATATTTTTTAGGTAACATTATATACTTATATAAAACTAAAGAACAAAAGATTACAATCAAATAATTAATATTTAGCATTTAGCAATTAGAAAAATACTTAAACAACTCAACTACTTGTTAACAATTATCAATTATCAATTAGTGATTAGAAAAATAATTAAACAACTACAACTAGTTCTTAAAAATTAGCAATTAGCAAGACAATTACACAATAAAAAAGGGAAAATTGCGCAAAAAACCACCGAAGTATAACCTTTTTTCGATAAGTCCCTCATTCATTTTTTTTCCAATAAGTCCCCCAACCACCAAAAAAATCTCATTAAAACTGAGTTTCTTTTACTTGTAACCGGTTAGAACCGGGTAAAGATCCTACGTGTCATGATAGGTAACCGGTAAACGTATTACGTGGATGTAAACTTAAATCTTTTAACCTTAAACGAGTAGTTTACCCTAAATGGTTTTCCCTAAAACCCTAATTCTTACTACAATGAAGGAAGAGAAGATCGATCGAAGCCAATCCAAGTGAAGATCTAATCTGTAAAGTCGAAGGAAGAGAAGATCGAAGGATGAAGTGAACAACAACGAAGGTTGTAAGTCTCTGTAAAGTCTCCATCTTTTTTGACCAGTATGTCTTCTTCATTTCGTGGCAAATCGTTGAACATCGATATTCATTATGACGGGTTGTTTCACTCACCTGTAAACACCCCAATAGAATACACAGGTGGTTTGTTTAAAACAGAGGAACTTGATTGTTTGGATGTTAGTTACCCTGATTTCGTTAAATGGCTTCAAAAAGTTACACATTTACAAACCTTCAATGTTTATAATCTGGTTCATGGTAAGAAAATGTGTGGAGGATTAAGAGTGTTAAGATGTGATGAAGACATTGGACAATTTGTTGCACATGGTGTAAGAAACAATGGGAGGATAAATGTTTATGTTGATGTATCTATAAGACGTAACTGACTTTTTAGGAGAGGACACTATGTTTGATTATTCAGATAGTGGTGATGCAAAAAGGGATGACAAAGGAAAAGGGATACTTGAAGATGATGAAGATGATGATGACAGTGACCCATCTTGTGTTATGAGCGATAATGATTTGTCAGACTCTATTTCTTTGGACATGGAGAATGAGGATGAGATGCCTAATTTTAACCAAACAAGTACTGATGCATTTGTAAATAAATTATGTGACAATGAAAGGAGAGCAACTGAGGCTATAGAGGACAGTGAAGGGGATGGTGATGAACAAGTTAGGGAAGAAGTTGAAGATAGTGAAGAAGATGTAAATGGAAGCAGTGTGTTAGATAAACCTCAAGTGTACCCTGTGTTCGATCCATCAATTGAATGGAAATCTATGAAACCAGTCATAGGGATGAGATTTGAAAGCCCTGCCCAACTTAAGCATTGTTTAACATGCTATGCAGTTGCAAATGGTTACAAGTTGTGTTATGAAAAAAATGAATGTACCAGGGTTGTTGTTAGGTGTTGCAAGACAAAGGAAGGGTATGGGTGTCCATTTAAGTTGTGGGCCGTGGCAGAAAGTGCAAGGTAGAAAGGAAAGTTTTCAAATCAAAACCATTGATGATCAACATCAGTGTGCAAGGAAATACAGCCTTGGTTCTTTGGTAACATCCTGATGGCTTTCAAAGATGTACATTAAGGAGTTGATTAAAAATCCTCACAATTAACAAGAAAAAGAAATCATAAAGTTATTCAAAATTAAAAAATTTTAAGATTCAAGAATACAATATAATTAAAAAGATTATCAAATAAAATTATGAAAACAAATAACACATACCTAATACCTTGCCCTTTGCCCCAGTGCCCCTTTCTGAACAAATAATAGTGCTTGGTTGCTTGCAATCGAATAATGGATGGAATCTTAATGAAATCAGATCGCTAATCAAAGAATAAAATACAAAGATGGATGAAATGCTTAGTGGAATGTTGCTGCAGTGCTGCTATTTGTCTTCAGGCTTTAATTCTTCAAACCCTTTCCAAAGAATCAATGGGATGGAATGCTGCTGCTGCGGTGAACCAAAACGACAAAGCCAAATTGGGAGTTTGAATTTGAACAAAAAAACGAGATGAGATTTCAGATTTGTCTTGCGAGTTTCGTTTGCGTCAAACTGTGATTACGTGAAATGGTGATTGCGTCGAATGCAATCCCCTGATTTTACGTCAAACGAACAGACGTTTGCACGTGATGGCCTCAAAAACAAGAAACCTCATTGATTTCGGCTTTTGCTGCTGGCGTTCTGCCTTCTGCGTTTCATCATTTCATTGTTTTAGTCTTCTAGTGTTTATGCCATTTGTTTCAAACTTTCAATCCTTTCCAAGTAAGCCTGAAGCAGTACATTGATCGGCCCTCTATTGGTATACAAACTTTTTTTGGGCCCCTTATACTAGATTGGGCCTTGGGCGTTTGACCAGGTGCACGGCCCTGACTATTATCAATATAAAGATAAAAGTTGTTGCTATTAGTTGATGGTAACCTGCTATAGTAGGTTTCCTGGTCAAAAATTGCTATAATGGTAAAAAAATTACAAAAGTTGTTGCTATTAATGATAAAAAAAATAATGTGACTATAAACAGTAAAACTACGAAAAGTTATTGCTAATTTTGACATATAACCCATATATATAGGAGAGTTCAATGAAGAATCGGTATGCTTGAAAAACTTTCGCAATAGAAAGCATAGTGTGTATGCCGAGGAGTATGCATCACGCAGAATGGATTGTGATGATTTCTACGAAATTGTGTATATTTATTGTCGGAACAACAAGAAAAATGCTCATGTGGCATCACCAATAACCATTAGATTAATTAACTTTTAATCTGAAGCTTTTAAAATAAATTTTGAGAGCAAAGACAAATTACTTCAATTATGAGTTTATTGTTGATTAATAAAACACGTGCTCGAAATTTAAATCCCCGACATCATACTTGTACCATAGAATTTGAATTCCAAATCAACCGTACATATCTATACTATATATAATAAGAAAATCACTTGGAGTTTCTGGACCATTGGACGGAAAGAAATCAATGGTCCAGATCAATGACAACTCATAATTATTTATGAAATGTCTCTTATACCCTTAATGAAAATCAATAATTACAATCATGCCATTTTCTTAAATCATATTCGCAGAGAAATGTGATTTAGGGTTTTCATCAGGCTTCTCTTCTTGGCAGCTTCTCCTGTCCATTTCCTCCTTGCAGTAAGACGAAGATGCATTCAATCTTGCTACGGCTGATATCATCATTCTTTGTGCAGGAATCCACAAGTAGATTTGCAAGCCCTGGATCGTGCTCACAGAATTGGTCTACTTTTTTTAAAATTGTGATAGACGCTTGCGCCGTATATCTTTTGCTTCATTTCTTGCAAGGTTTGAAAATTTATAATTCCCTCAATCAAATACTGTTTCTTGATCTAAATCATCTTGGATTTAGATCATTTATACAAATTAGTTAATGAATTTGTATCATTTATACAAATTCTCAATGGATTTCAATTCCCTCAATCAAATACTGTTCTTGTTTTTTTGCATAGATTTGATACCGTTCTTGTTTTTCGCATTAGTTTTCAAGCTTTGTGTGAAGACCACCCCTTACGAGGCAGTTCTCACCAGTCTAGGTCCCACATCATGCAATACGATATCAATCAAACTAAGATAGAGTAATTATAATGCGGAAAATTAAATTACAGAACAAGCTATTAGGATTTAAGTTTAATACAGATTAAGTTTTTAAATTAAACATTATAAAGGGCACAAATCTAATCTAATTCATGTCATCATATTATCAAAATAAATCTACCCAGATCACCACAATATCGTCATCCAATTAGTACCAAAATGAGATCGTTGAGTAGAGGTCTATGATACTTCTGTCTTGATCGTGTAAGACCTAAGAACTAGGTCCGGCAGGTGACTTTCCTTTGCTTTTTCCTGTAAAATATTAAAGCAACATCTGTAAGCAAAGCTTAGTGAGTTTATAGATTTTCAATATTAACATGCGTGTCAAGCGGAGTCATAATTCTAAGCGTGATAAGTCTTGGCTGCCGCTACAGCCCTCATCATGATTGAGATATAGTATCTTAAGATCGGATGATGTTCAAACCACACTCACGCTTATATCGTGGGGATCAGCCACATACTGGGCTAGCTACCAGTAGGTCAACATGGCCGAACATCGGAGGTCATTACCAAGTTCGTGAGAACTGGTGGAATAGCCGGGTCTAGAACAATAGACCATAAGGGCTAGTCAAGCTGAATAAATCTTATCAAATCTGATCAATGTAGTAAGCATAAGTCTTAGAAGTCATGATAGCAACGAATCATAAAGCAAAGTCTGAAGCGCTAATAAATGCAATATGAAATGATAAGCAAATAGCTATCATGATTCACTGGGCAACACCCATCCATGGTGTGCACAGGTCTCAATCCAGCTGATAAATGAATGTCAAATAATGTAACAGCATCAATATATCTCAAACGGATCTTTGCATGTTCAATTTGAATATCTATAACTCACAGGTCTGGGTCTTGGTCAAACAGATATGTGAATCTGCCACCTGAGTTATCTCAGGATTTTGTCTTTGTCAATCTGTAATCTGTAAATCAATTCTCTGACCCGCTTTAAATCTTTTAAAATCTTTGTCTTTATGTTCAGAATTTCACTGAACCTGTCCAGAATTATCATTTCATACCATATCAATATCATATCATCTCTTTCGTCGTTAAAATCTTTATTTTATCTGATTCTGATAACTTGTTCGTTCATAATTCATACTTTCATATATATTCGAATCTAGGATGATAGATTCGAACATATACATTTCGAGTTTGGGGTATTAGATTCGAAACACCTATCATTCGAATCTAATGGCTTAGATTCGAAGAACATACTAAATAGATTCTGGGGAATAGATTCGAATTAGTGATATAGATTCAAGCCATCCATAGACTCGAATCATACATAGATTCGAAACCCACACACAACTCGAGTCTAAGGATACAGATTCGAAGCTTAGCCATTCGAATCTAATGGCTTAGATTCGAAATTCACTCATTCGATTCTGTTCTAAGTATTTTTCGAGTTTGTTCTATGTATTTTCGAATCTGATCATAATGTTCTCGAATCTGATCATATTTGCAACTCTAAAACATGAATTTCTAAGGCATAAATCACAAATATGATCAATATTAAGCCTATGTTTGATTATATTATACTTATTCTAGTTAAAATTCATAAAAATAGCTTTAGATTTCATAAAACTTAACAGATTCGAAATACTGTATATGTATAAAACGTAAAAATATAAAAATCTTACCTCAATTCGTATGAACTCACGCAGGAATTAGTATATTCGCGTAGTATTCTCCGAGATCTTCCTAACGGTATATATATCTTGATAATCGGACGGTCGGTTTATGAGAATTTCTAGAGAGAAGTTAGAGAGAGAAAGCTAGAGAGAGAGTTTAGAGAGAGAGAGAGTTAGAGAGAGAGAGTGCAAATCAGATTTGTGAATATAATTCTCGTTTATATACGTCTTCTAGTTATATTTGCTAGCTAACTCACTTTTATTTTTGTATATTATATCTCTTTTATTTAATTTTCTTTAATAATTAATTAATTCATAAATATAAATATTTATATAATTTAATAAATATTTCATCACTTAATTAAATTATAATTCAAATATTGTAACTTTATTACATTATCGGTTCAAAATATTACTGAATTTACGACTAGATAAAATTAGGTTGTTACAGAATGGGCTCCACCACGTACAAACTTCGTCCCCGAAGTTAGCTAGATTCGAACAGACCGGGATATGTAGCTTTCATAACATCTCTCAATTCCCAAGACTGATGCGAACCTTTGTGGTGTTTCCACTGGACGAGCACCATCTGTATCTCTTTATTCCGAAGCTTTTTGGTCTTCGAGTCCAGAATACGTTCTGGCTCTTCAACCACGCGAAGCTTCTCATCAATCTGCAAGTTAACATGTGGTATCTGAACTTCCCTTTCATCAGCTAAACTCTTTCTCAGATGACTGACATGAAATACAGGATGTATTCCCGCTAAGTCAGCCGGTAGTTCAAGACGATAAGATTGATTTCCAATCTTTTCCACAATCTTGAACGGACCGATAAATCTTGGAGCTAGCTTGTTTCTTTTAATGAACCGCACCACATTCTTCATTGGGGATACTTTCAGCATCACCCAATCGTTAACTGCAAAACTGATTGATCTATGCCGATTGTCATAATATGACTTCTGCCTGCTTTGAGCTTCAAAAATATTTCTTCTAACAAGTTGAATCTTTTCGTGTGTCAACTGTAGAAGGGCAGGTCCTGCTATTGGCGATTCGCCTGTTTCGCGCCAACAGGTAGGAGTTCTGCACTTTCTTCCGTATAAAGCCTCAAAAGGAGCCATCTTGATTGTAGAATGATAACTATTGTTGTATGAAAATTCGACCAACGGCAAGTGGTCATCCCAGTTACCACTTAAATCAAGAACGCAGGCACGAAGCATATCTTCAAGAGTTAAGATAGTACGCTCACTCTGGCCATCTGCATTCGGATGATAAGCAGTACTCATAGAAATCCGAGTACCCATCCCTTCTTGTAATGCCTGCCAGAATCTGGATGTGAAGCGACTATCACGATCAGAAACGATAGACTTTGGCACCCCGTGTCGTGAAATAATTTCAGTGATGTACAGCTGCGCCAATCTATCGAGAGAATAAGTTTCTTTCATCGGAATAAAATGTGCTGATTTCGTTAATCGATCCACGACTACCCAGATGGAGTCGTGCTGTCTTTTGGTCTTAGGCAACTTCGTAATGAAGTCCATTGTTATATGCTCCCACTTCCATTCAGGAACTGGCAGTGGTTGCATATCCCCGAAGGGCTTCTGATGTTCTGCCTTAACCATCTGACATATTCTGCAGCTTTCAACACATTTTCCAATGTCCTTCTTCATTCCTGGCCACCAGTAATCAGCTTTCAGATCAAAATACATCTTTGAGCTGCCAGGATGAATAGATAACTTGGACTGATGAGCTTCAGACAGAAGAGTGCTACGAATAGAACCATATTTAGGAACCCAGATTCGGTTCCCCTGGAGACAGTAAAGTCCCAAATGGTTCAGAGTTAATAATTGCAGTTGCCCTTTAAGATTTTCAGAATCAATATTCTCTTCTTTCATTGCTTCGGCTTGAGCAACTCGAATATCTTCAATAAGATCCGAAGAGAATATTACAGGAGTTAAGGCATAGCAGCACTTTTCTGGATACACCTTTCTACTCAATGCATCCGCGACAACATTTGCTTTGCCGGGATGATATAAGATCTCACAGTCATAATCCTTGATAAGCTCCAAGGATCGACGCTGTTTCATGTTCAGATCTTTCTGAGTAAAAAGGTATTTGAGACTCTTATGATCGGTGTAGAGCTGACACCGAGTCCCATAAAGATAATGCCGCCAGATTTTTAGAGCAAAGGTGACGGCAGCCAACTCAAGATCATGAGTTGGTGCACTTTTCTCGTAATCCTTTAATTGCCTTGAAGCGTAGGCAATTACTTTTCCCCTTTGCATAAGAACACATCCTAAGCCAGTACCAGAAGCGTCGCTGTAAACAACGAAATCGTCGTTACCTTCTGGCAAGGCTAGGATCGGCGCTTGAATCAACTTTTGTTTCAGAATATCGAATGCCTCTTGCTGTTTATCGGTCCAAACGAAAGGAGTATTCTTCCGTGTTAGCATTGTAAGCGGCACAGCAATCTTTGAGAAGTCCTTTATGAATCGCCGATAATTACCGGCCAATCCAAGGAAACTTCTTATCTCTGAGGCATTGCGAGGTGTTTGCCACTTCTGAACAGCCTCGACTTTTGAAGGATCAACGGAAATTCCTTTGCCAGAAACAACATGGCCAAGGAACTGGATCTATAAGAATTAAGATAGAATTTCAAATTCTGAGGTGAATCATAGAATAGTTAAGGAAACAGCTCAAGACTTATATAATAGAAATTATACCTGTCTGAGCCAGAATTCGCACTTAGAAAACTTTGCATAGAGTCTTTCTTTTCTTAATAACTCTAGCAATTGCCGCAGATGAATAGAATGATCAGCCTCCGTTTTGGAGTAAATCAGAATATCGTCTATGAACACGATAACTGATTTATCCAACATTGGTCTGCACACGCGATTCATGAGGTCCATGAACGCCGCTGGTGCATTCGTTAATCCAAACGGCATCACGAGAAATTCGTAATGACCGTATCTTGTACGGAAGGCTGTCTTTGAAATATCTTCTTCTCTGACTTTTAACTGATGATACCCAGAACGGAGATCTATTTTTGAAAAGTAACTGGCTCCTTGTAACTGATCAAACAGATCATCGATTCTGGGCAGAGGATACTTATTCTTTATTGTAACCTTGTTCAACTCGCGGTAATCGATGCACATACGGAAGGTTCCGTCTTTCTTTTTAACAAATAGTACTGGTGCACCCCACGGAGAAGAACTCGGTCGGATAAATCCCTTCTCCAACAGCTCTTGCAGTTGCTTTGACATTTCCTGCATTTCTGCAGGTGCAAGTCTGTATGGAGCTTTTGCGATAGGAGCCGCACCAGGAACCAAGTCAATACTGAACTCGACTTGTCGTTCCGGTGGCACTCCAGAAATGTCATCGGGAAATACGTCTGGAAACTCACAGACGATAGGAATATCGGATAAAGACTTCTTTTCAGAGCTGGACTCAGATAGAGCATAACAAAGATAAGAGTCGTGACCTTTAGACAAATATTTGTGAGCCTTTTCTACAGATATAAAGCAATGCGCACCTTTCCGCTTCTCGCCCTTGATCTCAAGTACTCGGCCGTCTGAAGATTTGATTCTGATTACTCGTCGGTTGCAGATAATTGTGGCCTCGTTGTTCATTAGCCAATCCATGCCGATGATGACGTCAAACTCTTTCAAAGGAATCGGGATAAGGTCGAGGTTGAATACAATATTATCTACGAGTAATGTGCAGTTTCGATATACAGAATCAGCCATAACATAGCTGTTACTGGCTGTCTCAATGTCAAGTACAAAAGGAAGCTTCGATGGGGACTTAGATAATCTTAATGCAAAAGAAGTCGATATGAAGGAACGACTTGCGCCAGAATCAAATAGCACTCGAGCAGGTATGGTATTTAATAGAAACGTACCGGTGACTACGTCAGGTGTTTCTCTCGCCTCTTCAGCCGTTATTTGGAACGCTCGAGTCCGTGCAGTTGGCGTTGCAGCAGAACTTTTAACTGTCGACCCTCCAGCTGATGACTGTGACTGATAACGTGGTCCGCTACGACACTGATACATGAAGTGCCCTCTCTTACCGCATTTCGCACATCCACGTCCTTGCTGTGGACATTCTTCACTACTATGACCGATCATGTTGCACGCGAAGCAAGTAACGTCATCCGGATTACATAGTCCCATGTGAGACTTTCTGCATCTCTTGCAGAATCGTGGTTCGTTTGTCAGTGAGTAGGCTTGCGCTTTCGGTTGTGAACTATGCTGATAGGATTGCTGAGATTGTTGGGACTGAGACTTATTCGGCCTAAAGAATCTGCCAAATCGCTGTTTCTTTGGAGGAGACGGGTTCATCGGATTAGTAGACGGAGCATAAAGCTGATCACCATACTCTAAGTATCCTCGTTCAATCTGTCTAGCTGCTTCTACCATTTCTAGATAACTCTTGTATTTGATCGCGCTCATCGGATGTCTGTATCTAGGATTGAGTCCTACCCGGAATCTATTCATCTTTCTTTCTTCGGTAGCAACTTGGTATGAAGAATAACCGCATAATCGCGAAAACTCGTGCTCGTATTCGTCGACTGTCTTCGTTCCCTGAGTCAGCTGCATCAGTTGTACTTCCATTTTATCTCGCTGGTCGACCGGGCAGTATTTCGCATTGAACATTTCAAGAAACTGCTCCCATTCTAAAGTCTGAATCACCTCCTCACCATAGATACTTCGCTGGGTTTTCCACCAGGCACGAGCAGCTCCCACAAATAGTGCAGATGCATAACTTACTTTCTTCGAATTTAAACAATCAGAAATCCTGAAGATTTCTTCAGTATGACTAATCCAATCCATTGCCTAAATCGGATTAACTGTACCCTCGAAGTTCAGGGCACCGCTGGCTTTAAAATCTTTAAATTTGCAGCCTTTTGGCTGAGCTATTTGGGTTTCTGGATTTGAATTATCAGAATCAGATTCTTCATTCTGGACTTGTTTATCTTTTCGCTTATTTTTCTTATCTTCACGTCTTTTAGCTTCGGCCTCATCTCTGGCACGAAACTGTTCTTGCATCATTTTGTTTTGTTGTTCTGAGTGTTGGGCTAGAAATTGTTGCATCATTTCAAACATTTGTTGTTGGGTCATATTGTTGAGAATATCACCTGATCCTGATCCTGACATCTTCTACTGAAAATTAAAATCAATTAACTATCAGTTTATAGACTTAGATCTATGTACCCTTTTTCCCATCCTAACAGTCTGTACATCCTATCTCAGTTCAAACCACCTAAATGATTGATACATATGTATTGCTTCAGTTTGATATCAAGTATACTTACGTAATACTTGATTCACTCAAACTAGGGCTCTGATACCATCCTGTGAAGACCACCCCTTACGAGGCAGTTCTCACCAGTCTAGGTCCCACATCATGCAATACGATATCAATTAAACTAAGATAGAGTAATTATAATGCGGAAAATTAAATTACAGAACAAGCTATTAGGATTTATGTTTAATACAGATTAAGTTTTTAAATTAAACATTATAAAGGGCACAAATCTAATCTAATTCATGTCATCATATTATCAAAATAAATCTACCCAGATCACCACAATATCGTCATCCAATTAGTACCAAAATGAGATCGTTGAGTAGAGGTCTATGATACTTCTGTCTTGATCGTGTAAGACCTAAGAACTAGGTCCGGCAGGTGACTTTCCTTTGCTTTTTCCTGTAAAATATTAAAGCAACATCTGTAAGCAAAGCTTAGTGAGTTTATAGATTTTCAATATTAACATGCGTGTCAAGCGGAGTCATAATTCTAAGCGTGATAAGTCTTGGCTGCCGCTACAGCCCTCATCATGATTGAGATATAGTATCTTAAGATCGGATGATGTTCAAACCACACTCACGCTTATATCGTGGGGATCAGCCACATACTGGGCTAGCTACCAGTAGGTCAACATGGCCGAACATCGGAGGTCATTACCAAGTTCGTGAGAACTGGTGGAATAGCCGGGTCTAGAACAATAGACCATAAGGGCTAGTCAAGCTGAATAAATCTTATCAAATCTGATCAATGTAGTAAGCATAAGTCTTAGAAGTCATGATAGCAACGAATCATAAAGCAAAGTCTGAAGCGCTAATAAATGCAATATGAAATGATAAGCAAATAGCTATCATGATTCACTGGGCAACACCCATCCATGGTGTGCACAGATCTCAATCCAGCTGATAAATGAATGTCAAATAATGTAACAGCATCAATATATCTCAAACGGATCTTTGCATGTTCAATTTGAATATCTATAACTCACAGGTCTGGGTCTTGGTCAAACAGATATGTGAATCTGCCACCTGAGTTATCTCAGGATTTTGTCTTTGTCAATCTGTAATCTGTAAATCAATTCTCTGACCCGCTTTAAATCTTTTAAAATCTTTGTCTTTATGTTCAGAATTTCACTGAACCTGTCCAGAATTATCATTTCATACCATATCAATATCATATCATCTCTTTCGTCGTTAAAATCTTTATTTTATCTGATTCTGATAACTTGTTCGTTCATAATTCATACTTTCATATATATTCGAATCTAGGATGATAGATTCGAACATATACATTTCGAGTTTGGGGTATTAGATTCGAAACACCTATCATTCGAATCTAATGGCTTAGATTCGAAGAACATACTAAATAGATTCTGGGGAATAGATTCGAATTAGTGATATAGATTCAAGCCATCCATAGACTCGAATCATACATAGATTCGAAACCCACACACAACTCGAGTCTAAGGATACAGATTCGAAGCTTAGCCATTCGAATCTAATGGCTTAGATTCGAAATTCACTCATTCGATTCTGTTCTAAGTATTTTTCGAGTTTGTTCTATGTATTTTCGAATCTGATCATAATGTTCTCGAATCTGATCATATTTGCAACTCTAAAACATGAATTTCTAAGGCATAAATCACAAATATGATCAATATTAAGCCTATGTTTGATTATATTATACTTATTCTAGTTAAAATTCATAAAAATAGCTTTAAATTTCATAAAACTTAACAGATTCGAGAATACCGTATATATATAAAACGTAAAAATATAAAAATCTTACCTCAATTCGTATGAACTCACGCAGGAATTAGTATATTCGCGTAGTATTCTCCGAGATCTTCCTAACGGTATATATATCTTGATAATCGGACGGTCGGTTTATGAGAATTTCTAGAGAGAAGTTAGAGAGAGAAAGCTAGAGAGAGAGTTTAGAGAGAGAGAGTTAGAGAGAGAGAGTGCAAATCAGATTTGTGAATATAATTCTCGTTTATATACGTCTTCTAGTTATATTTGCTAGCTAACTCACTTTTATTTTTGTATATTATATCTCTTTTATTTAATTTTCTTTAATAATTAATTAATTCATAAATATAAATATTTATATAATTTAATAAATATTTCATCACTTAATTAAATTATAATTCAAATATTGTAACTTTATTACATTATCGGTTCAAAATATTACTGAATTTACGACTAGATAAAATTAGGTTGTTACACTTTGATTGAATCATTTTTAATCTGCAAATTCTGTGAATTTTTCTGTTTCCGTAATTTCCAGGATTATTGTGTATGGAACGAGCTCCACATTGGAAAAGGTAACACTTTAAGCCCTGTATATATTTTTAAATGTTACATGCAGTTAATTCTTTCATTTGTGTAAAATTGACTTTCATTTTATTGAAATGAAGTTTGAGGGATAATTGAAATGTTAAACACCTAAGATCTATTGACTCCCTTGCCTATCCACAAATTAAAAATCAAGTCAACTCCATTGGGTTCACATACGTGTGTCTTGATACCGAAATACATACACACACACAAAATGATAATTTTTTCTTTGATTTAAAATTTTTGTTGAATCATGAAATAACACGTTAATTCAACATATATGTCTTTGATTCATACTTCTCATGAATATTTGATTTCATACGATCCCATTTCTATATATATATATATATATATATATATATATATATATATATATATATATATATATATATATATATATATATATATATATATATATATATATATATATATATATATATATATATATATATATAAGCAACTTAAATGGTAAAAGTTGTAGGATTTAATTTTTACGAGTGACTGATTTTTAAAGGTGAAAAAGGGATTCTGACAGCAACTTGTGGGCTGTTGTTGATGTCACAGACAGACACACACACACACACACACACACATTCTTTGTGCAGGATTCCACAAGTACATATGCAAGCCCTGGATCGTGCTCATAGAATTGGACAGAAGAAAGAAGTTCAAGTGATTCGCTTTTGCACTGAGGAAAGAAATCAATGGATGGACAGAAGAAGGATTATACATACATGGTATTCTTCATTTTATTTATGTTTGTGATTGAAAAGCTTCTGAAATGATTATTTGGTAACCTTTTGTATCTTATAATTGACTATGACAGTACACCATCGACGAGAAGGTCATTGAAAGAGCTTATAAAAGGCTTCCACTTGATGCTTTGGTTATTCAACAGGGTCACTTAGCAGAGCAAAAGAGTAATTATTTTGGGAAGGCATTATTACCGGATGTTTAAGAATTCTATGTACCGTGTATGTATAATCCTTCTTTGTGTTTTTTTGCAGCTGTAAACAAAGATGAGTTGCTTCAAATGGTGAGGTTTGGTACATATGTTGTCTATATCAGTACTTAAGGACTTCATGATCTTTGGAAATTGGAATGCAGGCTCTGTGTAATTGTTTTGTCATTTGTTGTTTTCTACATTGCACTGCACTGCACTGGCGTGTGTTACTGGTGTTATACACGGCTGTTGCCTTCCGTGTATAATAGTAGTGTTGTATAACATCTTGAATTGCTATTATGCAGGTAGAACGGAACTTGGAGTGCTAAAGTGTTGTTTTTATTTGACAATTTTTTTATTTTATATAATTATAAATTATTGTTTTTTATTTTTGTGTGATCAACAAGTATGGCTAGAATATGTTTTTTTTTTGCGTTTTTAGTGTTTATTTCTGTCTGTTTTCGTATCTTTTAGATGTGTTTGGTCTGTTTTTGTATCTATTACAGTTCCTAGAAAACAATTCAAACTTCAAAATTAACAAAGCTGCGAACAGGAAGTTTATGGCTTAATCGTATGATTATTTGTTCATAACAACAAGTTTATGGCTTGTGGGCTGTTGTTGCTGTTAGACTTGTGGGTTGTTGTTGCTGTTGAGGGATGTTATTCGTCCATATTGTTGCTGCTGTAACTTGAAATTATATTACATATTTCACTGCACACACACACTTGCAAGTATCAACGATTGAAAGTTTTAAAATAAAATAAAATTTGAATGTATGTTTCTTTCTGTATTCTTGATAGGATAGGATATCCGAATTGTAAATAAACTGGTGATCTTGTTTTTCATTGTTCTTTCTGATTCAGACACACATCCATATAATACCTCGCAAGGCACGATACTGCCTGTTGGCTTCTGAGGTATGCAATGTATTTCTTCCATCTCCATGTCTAATTGCTCCTCAATTTCATAATTAGCGTCTACTTTCTTTTCTTAGACATCAGCTAAGGTGCACACAAAGGCACGATACTTTTAAGAATGTCCTTTCTGTCCCAAAATAATCTCAAACGTTTCTTTTTTATTTTTTCCTTTTGCAAAATATTTTCCTAATAAAGTCCCCTATATTAGCAAGGCAGTCATGAAAGCCATTGGTTCTAGTAATGGTTTTGGGAACTTCAAATTATGATTTCATTAATTGAGCTTGCATATTGTTTTTCTATATAGTCTCTCGTACATTTTATGAGTTTGTGTTGGGAAGACTGTTTTTAGTATATCATAAGAAAAAAAAATCAGAGGAAACATTATCTGAATATTGAAGTTATGTTCTTGTAACCTTGAAAATTGGAATAGCCCTGACCCATCATTAGATAACCTTACACTTACAAACATTGACATTTTCAGATTCATTCAACTTGTTAGTCAACAATGGCGTGGATGCGGGCCAAGTTATATTTCATGTAAGTATCAACGATTGAAAGTTTTAAAATAAAATAAAATTTGAAAGTAGGTTTCTTTCTGTATTCTTGATAGGATAGGATATCCGAATTGTAAATAAACTGGTGATCTTGTTTTTTATTGTTCTTTCTGATTCAGACACACATCCATATAATACCTCGCAAGGCACGAGACTGTCTGTGGGCTTCTGAGGTATGCAATGTATTTCTTCCATCTCCATGTCTAATTGCTCCTCAATTTCATAATTAGCGTCTTTTCTTTTCTTAGACATCAGCTAAGGTACACACAAAGGCACGATACTTTTAAGAATGTCCTTTCTGTCCCAAATAATCTCAAACGTTTCTTTTTTTTCTTTTTTCCTTTTGCAAAATATTTTCCTAATTTAAGCATTTAACATGTGTTGCTAAATGTACCCCTCATATGTAGAAAGAGATGCAGAGTCATATATAGGTGAGGGTGAGACCAAGAGAACATTGTTAGGAATGTAGAATAATATCCCCAAAATCACTCTAATTTCTTTCCTAAAATAAATTTCCCTGACTTTTAAAAATTTCCATATATAGTATAGATTCTTTTGATTTGATATAAAAGAGATATCCTTTTATCCTATAATTGAAAAATCAATGACGAAATTTGCTATAAGTTGTTTTAAGAAAGTATTGTCTGTTATCATTTTAATTGAAAAAATTCAAAATTTTATTAATTGAAAAAATCAATTACGAAATTTTATTATGGTTCTTTTAAGAAAGTATTTCAGGCATAAAATAAAAGAGACTACAAACTTTTAGAATGAAAAATAATTTCCCCAAAATCACTCCAACTTCTTCCCTTAAATAAAAATACCCATATATATTACGAAATTTTATTAAATTTACCTGACTTTTAAAAATACCCATATATATTATATTCTTTTGATAAAAACTTCTTCCCTTAAATTAATTATGTTGACTTTATATATACCCATATATATATATTCTTGCCATATAAAACAAAATGCCCATAAATAGAGCCAGTGACCATTTTTAAAAACTGTCTTTTTTAATTATATAAATACTGTTAAATCTGCATACATTAATTTCAAACTGCATACATTCTTTCATCTTCATCTTTAATTATGAATTCTCAAATTGTATGTTCTGAGCTTAATGAAATCAATGGTGACAAGGATGATTGACATATTAAAGTTCACATTCATCTTATGTGGAATGTGACATACAGAAAAACACCCAATCAAGTGTCAAGCCTTGATATGATCCTGATGGACTCTAAGGTGATTATCAAAATTACTAACTTTTATCGTTTTTTCTTATATTCTATAAACTAATATTCATTATTATTTCAGGGGAAAAAAATTCACGCAATTGTGAAAAGAAATCTGATCCCACTCTACGAGGGTGTATTGAAGGAAGGCACGTACGTTGAGATCTCCAATTTCGGTGTAGCTACGTATGGTGGAATGTATATGATGGTCTCCCATCCCTTCAAAATTAATTTCTACCGTGACACCCAAGTTCGTAGGTCAACGCCTTTTGAAGAAGAGGTCAATGCATACACTCCCATCCACTTTTCTGAAGTTATTGACCTCAAACATAACCAGAATGTTGCGTTTGGTAATTAATACATCACCTATTCAATTTTTTAATACTTTATTTTTTCCTGAAATTAACCATTACTTTTTCTTACTTTTTATATAGACATCGTGGGTCAACTTGTGAAGAATGATGACTTTACTGTGGTTATTGGAAGTGGTGTTACCACCAAACAGATATCAATAATCCTTCAGGATGAATGGTACATGCTTTTGTTATTCATGTGTAATCTTTTTTTTTTATTTTGGTTTTCATTGATTTTGTAACTAAACCCTCAACTTTTTATATTCAAAAGTGGACTATATATCAACTGCTCTCTATGAGTATGCATCAAAGGTCCACCAGTTTCTAAATCAAAACAAGGATTCTAACGAACCCATTATCTTAATGATTGAAATGGCAAAAATGAAGACGTGGAAAGGTAACATATATACACTCATCTTTTACTAAACAATATTATAATGTTATACTTTTATAAATTGTATGTATGACCCATCTTTTATTACACATGTCAACCACAGGTGGGAAACTCCCTATTTGGAACCCGTGTACACATAAATTCTGATATGCAACCTATTAAGGATTTCATGGCAAGGTAACGTTTAGTTATTACAATGAAATTACAAAACCTGCATTATGATCTACTGCTTTGTATAATATAGTTACTGGTTTAGAACTGAACCATTTTAATTAAACATTTATTTATTTTACTTTTTTGTTATTTATTTTATAAATAAGTTACTGCATATAAGTTACTGATTTCATTCTTAAATTACAATCGCACTAATGACAACGTCTTCACATATAAGTTACTGATTTCATTTTAATTAATTGCAATTACATTACATATTTCACTGCACACACGTACACACACACTTGTATGTTGTTGCTGTTGAGGGATGTTGTTGTTGTTGTTACTTGAAATGAAATTACATATTTCACTGCACACACGCACACACTTGTATCTGCACACACTTGTGGGTTGTTGTTGCTGTCACAGACACACACACACACACTCTATCGATATACATACATCACATACACACACACGTTGCTGTTGTTGCTGAACAGGAAATTCAGAATTGTTGTTCTTTTCTTTCTGTTTTAGCTGCTCATATACAAACATATAGGCTATACATTTTGATTAATTGATAAATATTACAACAATTATGTAAGGATTATGAGAGTATAAGGGTGCAATTGATTTAAGCATTCTGTTTTGCTGATTCTGTTTTAGCTGCTCACATACACACATATAGGCTACACATTTTGATTAATTGATAAATATTACAACAATTATGTAAGAATTATGGGAGTATAAGGGTGCAATTGATTTAAGCATTCTGTTTTGCTGATTCTGTTTTAGCTGCTCATATACACACATAGGCTACACATGTTGACAATTTTTTCTTTTATATAATTATAAATTATTGTTTTTTATTTCTGTGTGATCAACAAGTATGGCTAGAATATGTTTCTTGCTGAAGATAGCAATTCAAGATGTGTTGTAGCACTCCAAGTTCCTTTCTACCTGCATAATAGCAATTCAAGATGCGTAAACTTACAAGATGGTTCCAAAAGATAGTACAATCACGGATAAAGATATCGATAGGATCATTGCTTTGAGTTTCTAGGTTTACCAAGCTGAGAGTTGGTTGCGCTCTTCAGTTTCAGATTTTTTTTCAACCAATCCAATAAAATTAACCCTAACAATTTTACAAGTTAACTAATAAATAAGACTATGCAGTTTTACCAATTAATATCTCTTCACAAATTATCAACAAACTTGATCAAGTAAAAATTTTTAACAATCTGACCAAGTAATATAACAATCAGCTAAATTAAACACAAATCCTTCAAATTTTCAATGAAAAAGTCATAATTCAGAAGAAAAAAATACATAATTCATAAAGAATCTTTCTACTGTTCTACTTAAATAAATGTATAATATAACAATAGCAACTTATAGTTTCCCTATGTCTAAAAAGCCTAAAATAAAACACTAAGTTAGCCAAAAATGAGAGATTGAGAGGAAACAACAATATTCATAAATTGAAGTCAGAAAAATGTTGAGTAGGTAGCTTTCTAATGGGGTATTATTTGTGGGCTTTTTCTTTTTGAGTTTTGATTTTGGTCACATATATGATTGAGGGCATGCACAAATTGAATCGAGGGCCTTTATAGTTTTTGTATATCTTTCATGGCCACTTCATCTTAGAATTTAACAAACCATTAGCAACCCAACCCAACACCCCCCCCCCCCAAAAAAAAAAAAAAAAAAAAAAAACTTGTTCATACCTCCATCCGCCCCTGGTTCTAGACCAAAAGTTGGCTGCTGTTTTACAGGCTGAATTAAGATGGAAAACAATTCAAACTTCAAAATTAACAAAGTTGGGAACAGGAAGTTTATGGCTTAATCGTATGATTAATTGTTCATAACAGCAAGTTTATGGCTTGTGGGCTGTTGTTGCTGTTGAGGGATGTTGTTCGTCCATATTGTTGCTGCTGTTACTTGAAATCATATTACATATTTCACTGCACACACACACACACACACACACTTGTATCTGCACACACTTGTGGGCTGTTGTTGCTGTCACAGACAGACACACACACACACACACACACACACACTCTATCGATATACATACATCACATACACACACAAATAGCTGTTGTTGCTGAACAGGAAAATCAGAATTGTTGTTCTTTTCTTTCTGTTTTAGCTGCTCATATATGCACATATAGGCTACACATTTTGATTAATTGATAAATATTACAACAATTATGTAAGGATTATGGGAGTATAAGGGTGCAATTGATTTAAGCATTCTGTTTTGCTGATTCTGTTTTAGCTGCTCATATACACACATAGGCTACACATTTTGACAATTTTTTCTTTTATATAATTATAAATTATTATTTTTTATTTCTGTGTGATCAACAAGTATGGCTAGAATATCAGTCAAATAATGCCCCATATGACGCAATATAAATGCAATGTTTGACATGAAACATTTTTTTTGCAAGTTAATTAATTTGGTATTGAACTGAACCAATATAATAATATGCAATTTTCTAACTTTTTTCTTAATTATTTGTATAGTATAAGTTACTGCATATAAGTTACTGATTTTTTTTTCTTAAATCAGTAATTTATATGTATACTATCAAAATTACTGGTTTAGAAACGTACCAGTTTAGTAAAAGATGCAATTTTTCTTACTTTTTTCTAACTTATTTGTATAGTATAACTTACTGGAAATTTATTTCCCGATTTTTTTTCTGAAGTCTTTTGTCTATATGTATACTGTCAAAGCTATGTGTATACTATCAAAGTTACTGCTTTAGGACTGAACCAGTTTAATTAACCATTACTTTTTCTTACTTTTTGCTTACTTATTTGTATAATATAATTTAGTGCATATAAGTTACTGATTTTTTATACACCTAAAACACAATATTTTTCAATTGTATGAATTTTTTTTATTGGTTGATGTCGATGGTCAATGACAATGAATCTACATCAACTTGTGTTAAATCTTCATCAACTGGTGTTAATTTGTCATCAAACACCGTGGTCACTAGGCCCGTTGACTCCTATTTGGAGTATCCCGTCAAAACACTAGATGAATTGCATAACATTGAAACGGTATACTTACTTTAAAAAAAATCATCCTTTTAATATTACTATACTTTGTTGTTATGTACGTTTTATAGTTGGTTTCTAACAATCTCTGTTTTTTTTCCTTTGTAAAAATTGAGTATGGGATGTGTAGTACTTGCAAGGGTTATTAAGGTCTTGAACGACGATGGGTGGTTCTACTTTGCATGCAGTCAGTGTGGTAAGAAGGTTGAGGAGAGATTTCCAATCGTAAATGATGTTGTGGAGTATCATTGCTCTGACTGCCACATTGTAACAAATGTTGACAAAAAGTATGAATAGTTTACCTGATTATATTTGTTGATCCATTTTCACATGACTTCTTCATATTCTTTTTCAATTGTTTTAACCTTCTAATAAACATAAGGATCCAGACAGTTATTCGTGTGCAAGATGATACCGGTTCGAATTCGTTTGTGCTCTTTGATAGGCAACTAACAAAGCTATTGAACACCACCTCTGCGTGGATGACCAACAAGCTTAGGGTTCAATTTCTTCATCCACAATACCTTTGTAATATTGTAATCCCGTATATATTTCAGCACCTTTATATTCTTTATCAAATCCCAAGAAGAACAATGCTCAATAAATGAGAAATGATGAAGAAGACAATATGAATATTAGAGAGAATATGCAAAATGGCAGCTGCAGTATCTTTAATTCTTTTCAACCGTGTAATACAAAAGAAACCCTAGGAGCTATTATAGCTCCATTTAGTTAACTATGGGGCATTGACACAAATGTCTCCTAGACTTTTACAAGAAAATAACTTACAAAGGAACTAACTACAAAGCTAAATACTAAGTAAATAATTATTAGAAAATAACTCCATATGATCGAAATTAAATGTCTAACAATCTCCCCCTTTTTAATCATTTTTGGAGGTCCTGGAACTCTGGCATGATCTGTCGATTCTCGGAGTCCAAGGATGACGTCAAAGCGTCTGGTCACTTGTCTCATATGTAGCCGTTCGTTCAGGAGTTCAATGCCACTGAGGGTGTCCTGAATTTCCTTTGGTGAGCATCTTTGTTGTGGATTTGGTTGAGCATCAAAATCTTGAACTTTCTGAGTAAGCGCGGCTCGAACTAATCTGAGAGTACCGTCGGAGTAACAAGGAAGATCCTCAAAGAGCATGAACCTTTTGTAGCCCTTCTGATTGACAAAAATGACACCCGGGCCTCCTCGGAATATAACTCTGTATGCAGGATGGTGGGCTAGAAGGAAGCTATCTTGTTCAGGTGCTCGTAGGCCCACTTTAACCATTGCGCTCTCTATCGCCATTTGGAAGTCTCTGAGGCACATAGTGATCGAGCGACGGTTCATACTTCGAACAAGGGCACCTAAAGCAGTCATGCGAGACAGACGCCCTTTAATACGATTTTTCAATCGTTCGTGTAAGAATTCGACGTCGTCCACACTTATGAAGTCCAGATCATTCTCGAAGAACTCATCAGCCGTGCCATCTTCTCTTTCTACTTGAAAGGCGGGATAGTATACTTTTGCCCTTTTGCACATGGTGATGGATATGAGTTTCTTTATCTTCGATTTTTACACTTTTGACCTCCTCTCCCTGAGCATTAGTTGATAGTATTCAGCCTGCTCAGCTTTGGTTACATTTATCAGCTCCATCAGAAGGCGTCTGCTGAAGGATCCAGGGTTCTTTCTGAATACCATCTTAAATCTCTCTTCTAAGAACGAGTTCTGAAACTGCTCAGCAGGAAACTTCTGCAGGAATTCTTTGAGGCCCTAAACGGGGGGTTCTTCGATTTCAGACTTTTTAGCTTCAAGCAATTTTATGATTGTCCTCCTCCGTTCTTGTCTTGGTTTGTCTTTTTCTTCAGGCGGTAGATTGTGTACCTCACCTCTTGAAAACTAGCCTACCAAGTATAAATCTTCTCTCCTATATTCACCGGGTCCTTCTGGAGTTTCATCAAAGCAATAAACCCTCTTGGTTTGAGAAGGACCTGATTGTTCGGTTTGTTGGACTGGGGGAGGACTTGAAGATCTTGGTGGGCTTTGGACTAGATGGGATGCTTTGAGTGATGGGGGAGCTTGAATGGATGTAAGAATTTCTTGTTGTGGGGCTGGTGGTGGTGAGTTTAGGAAATCAAAGGAGGAAGATGATGATTTTTTTGGTGATTCGGGCTCAGGCTTAGGAATGATCATAGGTTCGTTGTCCTCAGTATCGGATTCTGAGTCAGACACCAATATGATTTTCAACTTTCTCATGAATGAGCTCGAACTCTACCATAGCTGTCATTGGATCCAGTGGAGCTGGACCCTCGGCCATGGGCTCGTCTTCTAACATCAAGTATTCCTGAGCCTCTTGCATCTGTTCCCCTGACCCCTGAATCTCTATCCCTTCAGTCTCTGCTCCCCCTACAAACAACATTGGGTCCTCAGACTGAGTATTCTGTCTTTTCTCCCCCTCATGACGATCAGGGTCGTCCTGATCGTCATGATTTCTTTTCTGGGACTCAGCCTGAGGACGGCATTGTAGCTCAATCACTGCAGACTCAAGGCGGTCCATTCTGGAGTTCAGTTGAACCTGGACTTAAAGAATAAGGCGTGTCAGCCCATCTATTTTGTCTGACAGGTCGGCCATCTGATGTTGGACTGAATGGGATCCTGATGGAGGCACAACTTCAGAAGCCACACCCTTACCATTGATAAGTGAGAGAAGGGCGGTGTGACGTTCCTCAGCAGCTTCCTTTTGGGCATCCAGGTCAGCCCGGGTAATCACTCCGGCAGCACGAAGAGATGCCGTTAACATCTCCAAGTTGATGGGGAGATGGCTTGAAGTGGATGGCGTTGATGGAGCCACTCCAAGTCTTCCTTCCGTCATTTCTGGCTCCACTATGGGACGCTCAGATCCGGAAGTTTGTGGAGCTGCCACGGAGGCAGCTCTTGGGGATGCCACAGAGGCATCGTGCGTCGTGTGTATATGGGGGGATGGAATGGTGAGTGAAGGAAGTTCGATCACGTGGGGAGGAGTGTGACCTCGTTCAACATCGCCACTCTCCGAATGAGAGGGCGATGGTGTATGTGCAAAATCCCCGTGCAATGAAGTGGTTTCCATTTGAGGGGATACCAAGTGGATGGTGGGGGTGATTTCGGCCGTTGGACTGACGGTCTTATGGTGGGTAGTCCGGCTGATAGGGCTTCGGTCACCCTCAGATGGAATATCTATCACTCGCACGACAGAGACGGTTCGTTCGGAATCTGCCGCCTCTGCCACCTCACCACCTTCTCCCTCACTTACAAACACAGGCTCCCGCTCACCTAACCCCAATGATTGTTGAACCTCCGCCTGATCTCCCTCATCCTCACTCATTCTGGCTGCACCTTCGGATTGCCTAGACTCAGTCGGTTCTGACTGAGCCTCATCCGGATAGAACACTCGAATGTAAGCCCTAACCCGTTCCAAATCCCTTGCCTTTAGCATTAGTGACAACGGAATAGTCATTATAGGCACTGAAGGGGCCCCCTTTGGCAAAGTAAGCTTTTGAATGGCCACGGTAGGGTAGACGTCGGCTTCAGGACGTTCGTGAATGTCCTCATCATTATCCATCACATATTGTATGATAAGTTGGAGAAACCATGGGAGAGGTATGTACTTGCGTCCCTTTTTCGTTCCCCTCTCCAGATATACTCTTTTCAATTCCTCGAAGAGGAAAGCCGCATAATCAACATGGCGGTCAAAGACAAAGCCGGTGAACATCGCTAAAACCTGAGCCGAGGCAGAGTCGTGGCCTGAGTGCTTTGCTGTGAAGCACTTGTTGATGACGTCGAATAGAATCCGCCAATGAGATTGTAGATTCTTTGTGCAGAAATCGGAGGGTTTGGTGAGAGGGCCGTCATAACCCAGGGTTTGTATTTCGGCTAGGGTTTCTGGGATGGAAGGGATGGGATCAAACTGAAGGCGGGATGGCAAATAGGTTTCAGCGGGAAGGTGAAGTATATGGCGTATGGTGGCGATGGTGATTTTGACTGGGATGTAGTCGATGGTGGTTGTGAAGAAGGGTTCGGCGTCGGGAATATATTGCAACCTGTTCCAGAATTGTTGCAGGTATATCTGGGGAACAACGATTGCAGTAGACAAGGCGTAATATATGGGGTGGTGAAGGAGGATGTCGAAGGCGAGGGTTTGGGGTTCTTTTGTGAGAATGGAGACGTCGAGCTGCCAGTTATGTGGTATAAACTCGACGAACTCGGCTTGGGGAAGGATGGATTGTTCGGGTAGTTAGGCGTTATTATTGGGAATGGGAGGATGGGGTAGGGTGAGGACAACAACTGGTTCCATCATCCTGCAAAGGTGCATCAAAGTTAGAATAAAAGACTTTAAATGATAAGACATTGATGTGAAGTCTAGATAAGTGTGAAATAGAAACTGCCTGATCTGTATTAGTGTAATAAAATTCTACTAATAAAGTCCAAAGTCAATCGTTAAGAGACCGATGTTAGATCAGACTTTTTCACTCATACACTAATCCTAACTCTAATCAATGGTGCACCGAAATGAAAATATTTTTGGATTTTTAAATTATAGTGAAAATGCAAAAATGAAAAAATTTAAAAAATATGCTAAGTGTTGGATTTCGGATGGTCCGAATTCGGATGAACAGTGTCATCGAATTCGGATCAGACCGAAATCCGGATGATGCATGAAAGGTGTTGTTGGGGTCCGAATTCGGATGATGCATGATGATGGTCCGATTTCGGATGGGGACCGAAATGGATGTAAGTGATGATGAGGATTTGGACGAATTCGGATGTAGTGGTGATTTGGTCCGAATTCGGATGAAGGATCGGATGGAATGCATGCAATGTAACAAAAGACCTAATTCGGATGGAACACAAATTCGGATGAGGACCGAATTCGGACCCCATCCGAGTTAGGATGAACAGTAATGAACATACTTAGACTAAATTCAATTTTGAAAATTTTGGCATTACAATGAATGACCGAATTCGGATCAACAGTGGTCCGCATTCGGATGCACAGTGACCGAATTCGGATTTTGTACTTTGAAAAATTTGAAAATTAGACTAAGGGGGACATCCGAATTCGGGGCTTGGTCCGAATTCGGACGTCCGAAATGCATGTGTGCAGTTAATGAGTTCATGCAAATTTAAACGTGAACAGTTAGAAGTGACAAAATGCATGAAATTAAAGATCCTAGACTAAAAACACATAATGAACATTTTATCTAACTACAACTAAGTAAAAAACACACATTAAACTACCTAAAAATAAGAAAAATCGAAAAGAAAAACTAAAGAAAATTTGAAAATCAAACACACAAAATATGAAGTTAAAAGCTAAAATAAAGCTAAAAAGAAGTTACCTGATGATGCCGAAGGTGGGAAATGCGAGAAAAACGAAGATCTAAAAGCTTGGAAGTGCTTTAATGGTGGATGGGGGGCGGTGGTTAGTCGACGGATGAAGAAGGAAGAAGAAAGAGAGAAAACTTGAGAATGAAGGAATGGGTTTTGACCGTTTGACCCGCCATTATATAGGAGGTCGGGTCGGGTTCGGGGCAAGGATCCGCGCCCAAAAGGAGTGGGCCGCCGGATTTTGCACCACAACACACAAATATAGACAATTGGGCTTTAAGAAAATTTAAAAGAAATAAATAGAGTTTAAACAAAACAACAAAAACAAAAAAATTTTGCCCAATTTATTACATCTTTTTGAGTTTTTCTTGGTAATAACAAAATAAAATATTTTTTGGAATTTTCTTTTAGCATTTAAATTATAAAAAATAAACTAAAATAAACTAACCTATTTTTGGCTTATTGATAAATTTGAACAATTAAAATCTTTTTGGGATTTTCTAACCTATTAAATTAAGCTTAAAAAATAAACTAAAATATAACCAACCTAAAATTTAAAGAATTTAACTACAAAAATTAAAAAGAAACAAAGAATTACAAAAATTAGCATCCTAACTATACTCCCCCTCAAATAAATACATGTTCCTTTCCTTTTCTTTTTCAGATAAAGTTCGTGAACCTTTTTAGCCTTAAAGATACAGACAAACCTGGATTATGTTTGCGTCCCACTCCGTGATTAACAATTCATACAGCAATCTGTCAGGATCATTAATTATTAAAAATGTACACAGATAAGGAAATATTGAGTTTCAGTTTTGTGACACAATCCTTAAATTTAAATAATAGATATTTTTTAAAATAAAGGAATTTCAAACATGATAGATTGAAATAGAATTATTTAAGGCAATATCTGATATTTAATTGGAAGGCGGATTCAACATGCCGATATGGGATACTAAAAACTGAAAACGAGGTTCGTCTAAAACTGTAGTATATATATCCGCAAGTTGATATTCCGTGCCAACAAAATACAACTCAATGGTTCCCTTTTCTACGTGATCTTTAATAAAATGATACCTGATATCTATGTGTTTCGTTCTAGATTGCTGCACGGGATTGCAAGATATGGCAATAGCACTCCAAGAATCGCAGTAAATCGGGATATTGGTGAGTGATAATCCATAATCGCGTAATTGTGTTCTCATCCACAGCACTTGAGAGCAACAGCTTGCAGCTGCGACATACTCAGCCTCAGCTGTGGATGTTGAAACACACTTCTGCTTTTTGGAGGACCAACTCACCGGTCTATCTCCCAAGAACTGTATTCCTCCCGACGTGCTTTTTCTGTCAACTCTACAACCTGAAAATCAGCATCTGAAAAAGCGGTAAGATCGAAATCGGTTCCCTTTGGATACCATAGACCAAGACCGGGTGTACCCTTAAGATAACGAAAAATGCATTTTACCGCAGTCAGGTGTGATTCTTTCGGGTCAGCCTGAAAGCGAGCACAAAGACATGTTGAAAACATTATATCCGGCCTACTAGCAGTCAGATACAGTAAGGATCCTATCATCCCTCTGTAAGTTGTATTATCGACACTTTTCCCAGAAGGATCGGTGTCTAACTTACAATTGGAGGCCATGGGAGTTGCGATACTCGTGCAAGAGTCTAACTTATACTTCTTGAGAATGTTAAGAGTATATTTCGACTGGTTCACAAAAATCCCATCCTCAAGTTGTTTGACTTGTAATCCCTCAAACCTGGACTCCATTAGGGCTGAAAAATCCTCAGAGAATTTACTGTCAGTAGATCCAAATATAATGTCGTCGACATATATCTGTACCAGCATTATATGTGGGCCCTTCCTTTTAGTGAACAGAGTTTTGTCCATCACACCTTTACAGAAACCGGCAGAAATAAGGAAATTAGAAAGACTATCATACCATGCTTGAGGTGCTTGTTTTAAACCATAGAGGGCTTTATCTAGCACATAAACATGGTAAGGTTTATGTGCGTCAACAAAGCCTTGTGGTTGTTCAACATACACCTCTTCGTTAAGTTCACCGTTTAGAAAGGCAGTCTTGACGTCCATTTGGTACACTTTGAAATCCTTGTGTGCCGCGTACGCCAAGAAGATTCTGATTGCTTCGATCCGTGCAACTGGAGCGAAGGTCTCGTCATAATCTATCCCTTCTTGTTGTTGGTAGCCTTTGGCAACAAGTCTCGCTTTAATCCTTATTACAATGCCGTTCTCATCTCGTTTGTTCTTAAAAATCCACTTTGTTCCGATCACTGTACGGTCTTTTGGTTTGGGAACTAACCGCCATACTCTTAGCTGTTCAAACTGGTTGAGTTCCTCTTGCATTGCAACTATCCAATCTGGATCTTTTAGGGCTTCATCCACACGAGCGGAGTCTATCATGCTAAGGAATGATGCGAAGAGACATTCATTAGCAGACGCCCTACGAGTTTGGACTCCTGTTGAAACATCACCAATGATTTGATTTGTTGGGTGACTTCGGGTCCATTTAATCTCGTGTGGAAGTAGTGCTCGGGATGGAATCTCAGTGGTTAAGGTGGGGATGGATGAAGATTCATGGTCAATGGTTTTAAATGATGGTACCAATGGTTCCGGTTTGATTTTTGAGTGTTCAGGTGAAGGAAGGATAGTTGGTATTATATGTGAGGGTATTATAGGAGTAGATTCAACTGCGGATGTATTGGTGGATGATGTTGATGGATGAGGGTATGATGTGGATGAAGATGGAGCGGAGAAACTTTGTGGCGCAGTTGAATTGGAAGGATTACCTACATTATTGACAACATTAGACACATTAGCATTAGGACCGAAAAATTCTACGTAAAAAGGATCAAACAAATTAACCAAATCAGAAGAAGAAAAAGAAATGGGGTTATTAGAAGAGGCTCCAGACATTTGAGTAATGTGAGGTCCTGTATGA
The DNA here is from genome assembly GCA_020465985.1 of Centrapalus pauciflorus. Taxonomy (NCBI): domain Eukaryota; kingdom Viridiplantae; phylum Streptophyta; class Magnoliopsida; order Asterales; family Asteraceae; genus Centrapalus; species Centrapalus pauciflorus. The sequence goes on from JAANYP010004039.1 coordinate 134,051, forward strand.
TCAACTACGGGTGCCAGTTCAGCCAACTCATCAAATGTGACATGCACACTTTCATTGACTGTTCTGGTTCGGGTATTGAATGCGCGATAGGCCTTTGAGTTGGATGAGTATCCAATGAAGATCGCTTCATCCACCTTTTCGTTAAACTTTCCGAGGTTGTCTTTATCGTTCAGCACATAGCACCTGCAACCAAATACATGTAAGTACTTGATAAATGGCACTTTAATCAAAAAGAGTTGGTAAGGAGTTTTGTTAAAGCGCTTATGGATAATTGAGTGATTTTGTGTATAGTAGGCTGTTGATACGACTTCGGCCCACAAGAATGGAGGTAGCTTTGAGTATGTGAGCATTGTACGAGCGGCTTCCACAAGCGTACGGTTACGCTTTTCCACGACCCCATTTTGTTGTGGCGTTCGAGCAGCAGAATATTGATGCTGAATACCTTTGGATCGAAGGAAGCCCTCAACTACCGAGTTCTTGAACTCCGTGCCGTTATCAGATCTGATTGATTGCACTGACAGCTGCTGTTGGGTCTCGACACTCTTGATAAAATCTATGATTTCTTGAGCTGTTTCGTCCTTGGATCGCAAGAACCTGACCCAGGTATATCGTGAATAGTCATCAACGATAACCAACACATATCGTTTCCCGTTTATGCTCTGTGTCCGCATTGGTCCGCATAAATCCATATGAAGTAACTCCAATACTCTTTTTGTTGATGGTTCGGGCTTTGGTGTGTGAGATGATCGTTTCATTTTTTCTTTCTCACAAGCTCCACAAGATGGTCCTTTTCATAAAGCAATTCAGGGTGACCTTTGACCAATTGTTTAGCAGCCAGCTTGTTGATATTGTCAAAGTTCAAGTGAGATAATCTTCGATGCCACAACCAAGAGTCTTTTGAAGAGGCTTTTGATAAGAGGCAAATGTTATCCTTTACTATTAGCTTGGCTACGTCAATGGTGTAGAGGTTAGAGTTTAGGGAACCAGACAGGATTTCTTTTCCATCCATACTCCTCACACTGCAGTTCTTAGCTCTAAACGTTACCTCTAGTCCTTTGTCACAGAGTTGTCCTATGCTAAATAGATTATGTGATAATCCCTCAACATAGTCAACGTCCTTGATGACTAGATTATTTAGAACTAAGTCCCCGTATCCTTTGATATGAGCCTGATGGTTGTTCCCGAATTTTACCGTTCCGCAATACTGTTCAACTACGTTGGACAGCAATTCTCTTCTTCCCATCATATGCTTGGAGCAACCCGAATCCATATACCAAATGGATTTAGCCTGAAAAGCAAATAAATTCATACAATGAAAAACTATATGCATTCAAACACATCCATTTTTAATTTACAATCAAACCGTGTTCTGAACCGAGATGTTCAGAAAACATGATGAGTTAAGACCGGGTCCTGAGCTGTGTGCACAGAAGCCAAACGTGTCGGTTTAAGCACAACCGACAAGCAAAAGAACGGGTCCTAGTCTATGGTAACTAGAAGCCATTTCATTGAAGAACGGGTCTTGATCAGAAGTAACCAAGAACCATCTGCATAAAGATCACAAAACTTTGGGTACCCACCTCAATATGGGTCCCTTTTTGTTAGGAGTTCCAGATTTATATGGCACGTGTACAGTTTTAGGAACCCATTTAGCATTTTTGTGTGGTCCGGATGCATAACTCTTTGGAATCCATTGAAGATTGGATTTATTGGGCTTTGGAACCTTAGGCGATGAAATTGCCTTCGGTGTTTGACTTTTTGACCTTTGCTTTGGTTTTGGGCCTCGGCAACGGACAAGTCTCAATTTTATTTGAGGCTAATGATGCAACATTTTTTGTTTTCTTTTTCCGAATTCGTTTAATAGGATATGGCACGAAAGCATTCATTTCAGAACCTGTCGTCTATAGCGAGTTGGACATAGATTAAATATTTCACTGAAAGAGTACTTTAAGGAAGCAACAGAATTCGGTACATCATTACACACATTGTCACACACATTGTTACACATATTGTCTTTAGAGATTACAGACATCCTATCTCTAGTAACAAATTCATTTGGCATTATAGCCTTCTTCACAATAAAACTCGAAAAATCCAGCATGGTGGTTTTTGGAACTCTTCTTACATAATCTGTAGGAACAAAATGATTAGAGTCAGTAAGCATGGAAGATTTAGACTTGACAGAATTTTCTTTTTGTTGGTGAGTGGGTTTCTTAAAATACTTGGATTGGATCTGAGTCTTTTTAGAAACCTCATTTTTAAACGGTTTTGAACACTCGCCTTTATAAATGAAAGAAGAAGTTTCAGCTTTAGCCTTACCTTTATTTGATGACACATATGGAATTTTGGTGGAATGAGAAACTGTTTGTTCTTTTGAAAAATCCTTCAACTTTTGAGAAACCATTTCAAAATTTTCTCTGTAGACAGTTAATTCCACAGTTTGTTGAAAAGATTGATTCACCGATTTTTCTTCGCTCTTAAGAAGAGCATCTTGAAGATCAAGAGCTTCCTTTTGAGACGACTTCAATTCCTTTTCTAAAACATTAATTTGATGTTGAAGAACTTTTGTGGGAATATAAAGTTGAGGAATTGTAGTTTCTATTTTCAATTCAGTTTCTGAATACGTTGACAAGTAGTCTTCCTCTAAAGTGGGTACTCTAGATGGACAACTCTCGTTAAGTTCTTCATATTGAAAAGAAATTTCTTTTTCTTTATGTTCAACACGTTTCTCATTCTCTTGGTTTAAAATTTCTTTTGATGACTCAAAAAAGAAAGATTTAAGCCTGGCTCCCATATAATTCATGTCATAAAATAAAGGTAAAACTATTTGTGACTTTTCCAAATATTTAGGATTTTCAAAACTGATTCCTTGTTTAGAATGGTAAAACCTAGTTTCTTTGGGCTGATTTAAGTGAATAGTTTGTTCTGTTTGACCCCTTTTTAAAAATGCATCGTCAAGGGTCTTTATTCGTGAGTACAAACTTATCCTTTCTTCTTCAATCATTTTATATTTTTCTAAACTGTCTATAGTTTCCATATTTACTGTATCTAATTGTTTTGTAAGTACAGAAATTTCTTCTTTTAATGAGAGTTTTTCTTTTGATAACCTATCCATACACGATTCAAGATATATATTCCTGCGTAGAACCTCTACTTTCTCAATTAACATCTGTTTTATAACATTGTGATTAGTTAACCACTTTGATTGATATAATTCAGACGACTCTTTTAAAGTTTGAGCTAGATGTTCAGCCTGTACACACTTTGCAGTTTCAGCATTTAATCTAGCTTGTAGATCAAGAATATGTGTGTGCAATGTACATTCATTATTTACAGATAAATTATTTACATGTTCTGAAATGTAACAGGAATATACCTTATTTGACTCTGAACCGGATGATGAACACTCGGGATCGTCGGTTGTGGCCATCAGACATGCTGGTGGATTTTTCAATGTCTCCTCCTCAGCAGCATGGTCTGAACTTTCAGCAGTGGAAGTGGCACAGTGCTCCAACCCTAGACGATCAACCATATAGCAGTTTTTGCCCTTATCATCCTTTTTGTCGGTATCTTCAGCATCCCAGTAATCTTCCTGGACGACGAGGGCCATTGCGTCTGTTTTTTTCTTCGCGGCCTCCAGCTTTCTCTCGTAATAGCCGACGTCTTTGTCATATTTGTTGTTGCACTCCCGAGCAAAGTGGCCCGGTTTTCCACACTTGTAACAGAGACGCTCCTCGGCGCCTTTTGGCTCATCGGCCCGCGGCCTCTCATCTCGTCTCTCAGCCGGCCTCTTGTCGGCGCGACGATGATCTCGGCTATCATCTCTCCTCCTGTCCCTACGCTCATTTTCTCTCCTATCATCTCGTCGGTCGTCCCTACGATCATCCCGACGATCGTCCCTTCGATCATATTCCCGCATGTCGTCCCTCCGATCCTCGCGCCTATCGTCTAGCCTTTCATAACGGCGATCATCTCGATGGTCGTGTCTATCGTCATACCGTCTAGCATCCCTGTCGTCCCGTCGATAATCATCCCGGCGATAATCATCGCGTCGTTCATCCCTACGGTCATCAGAGTACCTCCGCGGACCGGTGTCATAACGGAGTTGATTGTTAGTCTTGTTTGAAAACTGTCGCTGTTGGAGACGATTGGTCCACAAGGCTATTTGTTCCTGAATTGTGGCCTCTTCCTCATTAAATACCTCACGTGGAGGAGAAGCATACCTGCACTGTGATGACGATGAACCTGGAGCAAAGGATGGAGTTGGAATATTCGTGTTGGTAATCAAGGCTAGTGAATCATTGGGTTTCATTCCAGTGTTGGCTGATAGCAGCAAAGATGCCAATTGATTCGCCATCAGTTTTTGTTGATCCACATCCCCTTTATACTTCTTCAGCTCCTTGAAGACGACATTAATAGACACCTCAGGTATATTCAGGACGCGTTTTGTGGCCCGACATGCGATCTGCCACTCGGGGGCTAAGGCTGCAAAGAACTGGATGTTTATGTCATCCCTGTCCTTTTTGATGTGCAGTTTGTTCAATTCATTCAGTACCGCACAAAACCTTGTGAACGTAGCCTACAGAGATTCCCCGTCTTTGGCACGGAATTCTGTAAACTTAGCCTTCGCTTCCTCGATCTTGGCACGATCATCGAGATCTGCCCCCAGCATTTGGACTTCCAATTCGTCCCACATTTCTTTGGCAGACATTTTGCTATCTACGCCAACCAAGATGTCAGTGGGGAGGGCCAGGTAGATCAAATATTCCGCCCTCTTATCGGCATGCTGCCTGTCTCTCTCGGCGTCATTAGCCGGTTCTCGTTCAATTTTCGAAGCTAAGACAGGGGGTTAGCCTCGGGTCTGGCTGCTATTTCCCGATAGTAGATCACGGGACCCTCGGAGATGGACTGAAGCATTAAGTTCCCAAGAGGTTGCATTCCTACAAATTTGAGGAACCAGGATTTCCATTGTTCATACTCATCTGGATAGTGAACAGGTGGTCTGTTCTCAGATCCGAGTACGAGAGCTTCACGAGACATGATATGGGTGCTGATTTAATAGATAAGATCTTGAAGGTGGAAACTTGAAACGGATGGGCTGGACTGCGGAAGAATAGCACACTGGATGGTGTTAATTCGAATGAAATACTGATTTCGGATGAACAGTAATTCGGACGGGCAGCAGGTCGGATGGGCAGTAGTTCGGACAAGTACCGAATTCGGATGAACTTTGAGTTCGGATGGGAGACCTAATCCGGATGGTTTGAAGTCTGATGAACCGAATTCGGATTGACCGGATTCTAATGAACAGTTGAGACTTCGGATGAACAGAGGGTACTTCGGATAAGTGATGGAACCGAATTCGGATGGTCCGAATTCGGGTGAACAGTGACGAATTCGGATAGGCACTAAGGGAAATGTCCAGGAATGGGACCGAATACGGATGGTCCGGATTCGGTTTCGTCCGAAATGGAAATGGTCCGAAGTGAAAATTTAAAAATTAAAGCACAAGTCCAAAATATGAAAATGGGAATGCCTGATCTGAACTTCGGATGGTCCGAAGCTCGGATGGGACCGAATGAGGGTCCTAAATAGGCACAGGGTGGTCCGAAATACACCTAAGACCGGTCCAAATTGGACCGAAATGAGGTCCGAACTAGGGTTGTATGTGGTCCGAAATGGGTCCGAATTGGGATCTAAGGTGGTCCGTAGTGCTACAGTCAATGGTCCGAATTACAGCAGGTTTTACGCAGATTTTTAAGGCAGAACAGTTCAGATTTCCAATTTAGCAGATTTAAAGCCTAATGTTTCTAAATGATTAGGAAAGTATTTTAAACACTTTTGATGATTTAAAATAAACCAAAACAGTTAAAAATCGGTAAAGAACAAGCTAAAACCCACTAAAAACCCATGTTCTTAAACTTTTCAAGATACCCGATTCTTGATGATTTGGATGGAAAGATGGAACTTAGTGAGCTCGAAAGCAATATATGATGATATTGTGATGATTATAAGACTATAATAACACAACAAACGCAAAAAAACGGAGAAAAAAAAGATCTAACCGATGGAAATGGTGAAGAACTCGAAGAACTTTGAGAAAACCCAGCAGAATCCGTGAAAAGCAAATTGAAATCCACCTTTGAGGCTCTGATACGAATTGTAATATTGTAATACCGTATATATTTCAGCACCTTTATATTCTTTATCAAATCCCAAGAAGAACAATGCTCAATAAATGAGAAATGATGAAGAAGACAATATGAATATTAGAGAGAATATGCAAAATGGCAGCTGCAGTATCTTTAATTCTTTTCAACCGTGTAATACAAAAGAAACCCTAGGAGCTATTATAGCTCCATTTAATTAACTATGGGGCATTGACACAAATGCCCCCTAGACTTTTACAAGAAAATAACTTACAAATGAACTAAATACAAAGCTAAATACTAAGTAAATAATTATTACAAAATAACTCCATATGATCGAAATTAAATGTCTAACAACCTTTGCATTTTTCGTTACTATTTAAATACTTTATGGCTTCATTCTCGTAATATTTTTTTTTGTTCATGATAGGTCGGAGATCCTTTTATGCCCCCCCGATGAATTCAATTCTTTGATTGAGAAAATGGTGGCCTTTAAGATTCAAGTTGGAAATTGGAACATAAATAACGGTCATGTGGGGTTCACTGTGCATAAAGTAAGTGATGATCCAGAAATTATTAAGGTTGTCGAAGAAAAGAAGAAGCAATTGATCTCAGCAGATGGAGATAATTTGGATGGCGTTGAGGATGCAACCCCCACTAGCAAGGTATTAACTTTATACCTGATAACTTTGTTAAGATATGGCTTCAAAATAATGTTATATAATTATTTCTTTAATTTCAGGTCCACATTTCGGTTATAGATGAGAGTGTCACTCCACCAACGTTTCCCATAAACCTTAACTTCAGTGAGGGTAGTAAGTAGTAAGAGGAAGAATGGAACAAATTTTGAAGATGGTGCAACAGATAACTCGACGTCCAAAAAAGCACGTTAATGCCTTCTTTGTCACCCCTCGATTCATGGCATACTTAATTGATATGGTAAAATAAAAAAACCAAATAACATACTTTTTAATAACAACTTTTGGGTGGTCAATCTTGAGCATCATATTATGTTATTTTTGGACTAATTATAACGGTTTAGGGTTAAGTGAGAATCAAGTAATGATGGGCCGGTAAACTTTTTTGAGTTTATTACAAAAATATAGTAGTTTGATATTTTATTTCCCAACTCATTGTACTTTTTAATTTATTTACCAAAACATGGTAGTTTTCACAAAAACTCATTTATTATTTATTTTCTCTCTCTATTTTTTTCTTTAAATTTTTACATTTAAAAAAGAAATAACTTACACATTGTCCTTATAATAATTTAGTTTGATTAATTTTTAACCACGTCAATTTGTTCGTTTCATTTAAAAAAACAATCCTTTATTCATGTTTAAAAATTAAAAACATCAAACAACTCTAAATCATAATAACTTTTTCATTTGTTTCACATATTCTGATGGTTTGACAAATGTAAATACAAAAAAAAAATACATGTAAATATATAATTGAAAAACTTATATTTAATCTGTAACACCCCGATCCCGAGTGGACAGGCGATGTTAATAAACTACCTCATCTAACCAAAAATAAACTAAATAATTTATTAAACTTCGAAAACTTAACATAAATTCCAACTGATCTCAATTACAAAATAAAGCAAATTAAATATCTAACATAATTCTAATCCTCCAATAGTAGTCAACTCTCTGCACACTGCCCATCATCACCCCTGAGTACCTGCCGGAAGAAAGAACACAACATGAGCCAAACGCCCAGTACGGAGATCGATTACAAGTGCACCGAATACAAATTCAAACACTAAGGAATGTTTTGAAAATAAGTTTCTTAAAAAGGAAAGTTCTGAAATTGGTTTTTCTTTAAAACAAATATCCACCTCCACACCAGATCAAACAAAGAATATAATGGCTGAAGCAACAAAGGGTTGGATTATATTTACCGAGCGGCCTAACATCGTATACAATAATAAATCTCACAATCACTCTCTCTCTCTCTCAAGACTACACTGAGTGCGCCACCTCAGTTCATCTGGCCGAAGGGGTGTATGGCATTACACCTTACTTCTGCAAAACTCATAACATAGCCTAGGATGCATCCATACGCCTCCCTGAAATAATCAACAACTCATTTCCCGAGCTAACATGATCTCCATTGATCATAAACATAATATCAATCATCCATAATCATAATCATAATCACAACAAAAGGGAGACGTCGTAACCGATCACACTGTTACGGAAGTGTCATGCCATTGGTGCCGCAATGGCATGCCTGTGGTACCTCCACAGGTAGTTTACTCGGTAATCCTATCTCCTGTCTACTGTCTAGGGTTCAAGCATAACCAAAAGGCCCGAATAAACATTTCAAAAATAAATAATCATTTCAATACAAAAGGGTCACATTTCACAAAGCAATATCAACAATCACAATACATCATGGAAACAACTGTTTTCAAAATATGATTTTCACAAATGTTTTACGAGCATTTAAAAACGATATTTGCTTTCGATAAGGAAACTGACACGAGATATTAAAATTCGACTGTTAAGTATTAGCATGCAATTCACACAACGAACAACTCAAGAATAACGTTGAAAGAAGTACGAGATCCGTACTTTAAAAGCAGCTTCGCAAAACACAACGACAACTGAATCCGCTACGAATTGATCCGATCTATAAGAACGAACTTAAAATTAGAACTCAGCTAGGTTGGTCTTCTAGCTACCCAATCCACTATTTTAATACATACTTTTATATTCAATAATTATTAGGTTCAGTTCGCAATTATTGTTGGTTCAACTTAAAATATTTCATTAATCATTATTGATCGAATCTGTGTCCTAATAATTAACAATATAATTTTCCCTATACTTTAGTCGGTATTCGTTTGCATATAATTTTAGTGTATTTATTTTAATCTCGTTGAACATTTAAATTAACTTATAGGTGAACCTTAATTAAATACTAAGTCGCTAAATAATTTATTCCATTTTAATCCTGTAATAACTAATAATAACATTTAATTGATATTAATCGTAAATATAACCGTGAATAATTAATTGATTGTTACCTGTTAATTATTTTATTTAGGATGAGTTCCACAATGTATATCAGGTTTATATAAAAGGATTTAAAACCAATTATTAGTTAATATGAATAATAACTATGTACATTAGTTAAGGTATAAACTAAAGTAATATTCATTAAAAATATATGTGTTTATTTAATTATATTCATGTTTGGGTCGGGTCAAGAACTTGGGTCGGATCCCCCCTTTTATCCCCTAAATTCACGGGCACAACCAGACACACACACACATCTCACCACACACACACACAAACACCATTCACCCTCTCTCTCTGCTTCTCTTCTCCGGCCGGCGACCGCCGCTGCTCACCGGCGCAAACAACAACCACCATCTTCCTCTCCATCTACTCTCGACTACTCTGTCTCTCTCCGTCTCCCTCGCTCACTCTCCTCTCTCGCACCACAACGGTAGGGGCATAAACCCTATTGCCGCCGCCGCCGCCACTACAACACCACGACGCCACCACCGCTCATCCTCACACTTTCTCACTCTCTTGATCTCTCGGCTTATACACTCAACTCTTTCACGGCCGCCGCTGACCAGGACCATTGCGGTCGCCCCTGGTGCGGCGCCGCCGGTCACGAACCACCGCCATCGACGCTCAACCCAATATTAAGTTTGTTTCTTATCTTGTATTTACATATAAATCTGGTTTTTGGATCCTTTGATTTTCTTCACATATTTCATATATAAAACATAATATTCATACATTAAAAAAATGTGATAGTTTAAGCAAAGTTCTTTACCTTGATTTGAACGAGAACTGCAACTATGCAAACTATTGTCCGGTTTGCTTCTGATGAATACTGCTTTACGGCCGGCTAGAGTTCTTTTACGTTTCTTTTTTTCTGAGTTTGTAATTTAATTAGGGTTTAGGGTTTGGGATTAATCTTAATAAATACAGATGTAACCCTAAATATACGGGTTGGGCTTAGTTAGGTTAATGATAATTAAAGCCCATCTTATTTTGGTTTATTTATCGGAGTTATAAAGTTTGTTACTTTAGTCCCTTTTATTTTACAAATAATGTTATATTAATGTTTAATCATTCTTATTAAGGTTTTTATTACTATTAGTATTTCTATTTATTTCTATTTGTTATTTTAAAATTCGGGTTATTATATAATCGCTAGGTAGTGTAGGTTAGAGACTCATGCTTGGTATAGAAAATAAATAAAAAGTAAACATACACACGCATATATATAAGTATGAAATTTAAATTTGGATTAGGAATATATATATATATATATATATATATATATATATATATATATATATATATATATATATATATATATATATATAAATTTTTATATGTGTTCATGTTGATTTATCATAATTAATAACCGAAATATTTAACGTTTTAATGAAATATATAATTTAGTCTAATAAAATATATAAACTTAATATATTTGAGTTTAATGATAAACTAAATAAAACATATTAAGTAGCAAGAACTATGCGTGTGTATATTAATATAAATTATAATTTTTAATAATATGTATGTATCAAAAATATAAAAGATTAAGTAAAGTTAAACGGTTGAGAAAAGGAAAAATAATTAAAAGTAAAAAAACTTTAGAAAAAAACTAAATTTGTATTTCTAAAACTCGTAAATCAAGTATTTGTAGGACCATGTGTAATTTATATATTTTAAATGATAAATTTGAAAAAAGAAATTAAAGATGGAAATATAATAAGGATAATAAATGATTTTTTTTCTAAATTACCATCTTTTGGTAAATAAATTAAAAAGTACAATGATTTGGAAATAAATTTTCAAAATACTATGTTTTTGTTAAACCTCAAACTTTGTTTGGTTTGATTTTTTAATAAACATGGCTTCTGCCATTGATTATACTTTCCTAATATATCTAAATTACCATAAATTCGTTAATTACTCTTTAGTGTCAGTCTGTCAAAATAAGGGATGATGGCCGATTTTATGGTCATGTATATATATTTTTTAAATGCAATACTTATTATCAAAATAAGGGATGATGGCCGATTTTAGCTTACCCACTAGTTACACTAGCTTTATATATACCCATATATATATTCTTAAAATAACAAATTATGCCAAGTATTTTTAATATGACAATATTGCTTTTATTATGAAAATTTTGTTATTATGGTTGTCTTTTACATCTGAGTATGCATTATTTAATATTAACAATTAATAAATAATTTTTCAAATTCATTCAAAAAGAAATTGATATTCGAATTGGCAGGTTGGTGTTTCTTTTTTTAAAATTCCTAAATATGAATAAAACAATAACTAATAAATTAATTTAAGTCGTTCAATGCGCATTGGTAATATAAGGAAATTGTAATCAATATTAGCACAATTTACATAAATATAAACGGTTGCCATTACGATTTCTCTAGACTTTTTGATTTCTCTTCTTATAATAGGCTATTTAGAATAATTTGGTCCTTACAACTCTTTTACTTTTACATGTACAATTCAGAATAGTCTAAACATTTTTCTTCCTGTAGCTCTCAAGATTGGAAGGCACAATTGAGGCTCCTACCAGCTGACACTCGATACAAGAGGGAAGTATGCTTATTGATATTATCTATGTGCTTTTGAATTCAGTGTGTTACACTGCTGTATTTCGATTTTACATTGCAATGAGATAATGATTTTTCATACACATTTTCTTATGTCTGAGAATACGAAAATGAATACATTTGAATTTCTGGATAAGGTTCTTCAGGTTTGTGTGGCATGCTAAAAATCTTATGCAATTATTTTGGATATCATGGTACTCGCTGAAGAGTTATGGCATTCTGAAGTTTGTTTTAGTGGCTGTATGCCATTTATATGTTTGTATACGTGACTTGTGTTTGGATTTTAACAATATACACGAATGAGCAATTTGACCATTATACTGTTTAGTTTAAAAGCGTGATTTAGATTTTTCCTGCGGGTTATTATATACTCTTAACTTATGTTGTGGTACATAAAAAATATATTGTATAATTTTAGATTAAACGTGTGATTTAATATTTACCCGTTACATATGCAATGTGGTAGTTTACTCAAATTAACCAGACATCTCATGTCAACTTATTGCTATAATTTTTTTACAGTGCTTAGTCACACATATCATGTCAATAATTGTTATAATTTTTTTTACAGTGCTTAGCATGATGGACCCCTCAAATACACCAAATAATATGGTTCGAAAACGCAAGTCTCCATCTCCTAACGGAAAAGAAAATAATGTTACACAATTTAGAGATATGATATCATCTCCTAACCACATCCATTGTTATACATGTGGTATGTGTCCTATTAAATTACTTTTATCATTACTTTGATTGTTTGAATTTATTATTTGAAGACAAAGATGATTACATAAGTATTCATTTTTTAGGCAAATATATTAATCATATATCTTATACATATGTTGCATGCCGTATGCTACAGGTGATATCCATGTTAATTCAGTCGAAAGCAACTACATAAGGACACCTCTATCCAACGTCACAAATAACGGTACTAATATATGCATGTCATATACCACTTCATTTTTTGTTTATGGTTTTATTTATAATTTCATGTCAACCAAAAATTTTATATTGTTATAGTATATATGATATAAAATGTATGTTGCGTTAAAAATTAGGGGTGGCAAAGCAAATCAGTTTTTTTAAATTTTGGGTCATTATAGACGCTCATTAAGTAAAATTACATTGGTGGGTTGTCTAAGGAATTTAAAATGGGTTAAATTGGGTTTATTAAAAATACAAAACAGTAAAATTACTTGTTATAATGAATAAATAAGGATAACACAACATCAGTTTCAAATATGTGAGGGCACTTTTTTTCTTCATTTTATCTAACGTAATTATGCATTCACGTGATATGTTTTCACATCAAATGTAGATCAACGTGTGCTCGATTAAATATTCTCAAGTTAGAGATACAATAGAAACTAAAAGACCTCGTGGAAGACCATCAAAGTATAACCTTCAATCCTGATGCGAATAATCATATCATTACGACAAAAGAAACTCCATTGATCGTTTTGGTAATGGTAAGCGATTCTTAATTTTCACACATCAATGAAGTTGTATCTTTTTCCTTATAGTATTTATAAATACTGTTAAGTACTCTAAAAATTTATCCGATTTGCGTTCATTTTCAATTAAGTAATATTGCAATTAATTCTTGACATAATTTTTTTACAGGTTATAGTTATATACCAACAACACAGAATGAGTGTCCACAAATTCATACAAACAACTCTAGGACGCCACTTTCAACCGTCACAAACAACTCAAGGACGCCAATATCATACGTTTCATCGTCATCGACAACTCGTATGAAGTTCTACGGTTTACATTACTTAATTTTACATGTATTATATAATATTTTTATAAAAAATCAGCTGTCTCACATTTTAAAATCAATATATAAATGATTGCATAAATAAATGTCACTTCCATATTATACGTTGATTAATACTCGTGCAATAATCGGTATCGTAAAATTCTTGACATATGTAACCATTTGAAAACTTACTGTATGTGCTAATAATATACATTTAAATATATTCATTTTCAGCAGAAGGATGTACAACGGGAACAAACATTACTCATGTTACGGAAAATTTGCATTTGAAAAGGCGTGCAGGTAGACCGCCTAAGTATCATTCTGCTGCAATTGATGTCATTCATTTTCGCTTGACCAATGATGATTGCAATACAACGTCAATTGATGGTAAAAATATAATCATTTGCTTATAAATAATTCTTTTTTGTTTTTGTTTAGATATCCAATTTAATTATTTTTTTCAGAGGAAACATAGATTTAAATATTCTACACTTTCTTCCGCATCGAACCCTTCCGGCGACAACATTGTCACTAACGTCATTCATCGAGTTGTTGATAAACATAATGGAATAACGACAGGTAAGTTTCGTTGTATACTATTTAAATAAAAATTTAGATAGTTCCTTTTATTTTACATCACTGTTGATTGATTTGAAATCAATTATACATTCTAATTATATGTCACGTTATAATGATATTAATTTTAGAATATCATGACGTTGGAGATCCGGACTTTTTATGTCAATCATGTGGCGCTAGATTGTGGAAGTATGAAGCTATTCGTGGGAACAAATGTTTGAAAAAGAATACATACTCATTATGTTGCAGCAATGGGAAAGTCCAACTCCCAGGAATGTCACAGCCGCCTCCAATTCTTTTGACGTTTTTTCCAAGGGAAATCATCTACGAGTAAGAACTTCCTTGAAAACATTAGAAGATATAACATGATGTTAGGTTTACATCGATTGGCAGAAAGATTAAGCATAAGATAAACAATGGTCGTGCTCCTTATGTTTATAAGATGCATGGACAAAACTATCACTTGGCTGGAAGTTTGATACCAGAAGATGGTGAAACTCCAAAGTTTTGCCAGTTATATATACATGACACCGACAACGAGGTTGATCATAGAATAAAAGCGAACTTGTAAGTAAATGTTATTGGTTTTATATATTCCTTATTATAACTTTTGTTTTTGTATAAAAGAAATGACCCAGTTTTTGTGTCTAATTCTTTTAAACTTCACATTGCAGTAATCAACGTGATAATCCGTTGCTAAAACCGCTTACTGACGAGTCACACATTATAGAAAATTAAATTACAATTGAAACTGGTTGAAAGTCACCTAAAGTGTGTTCAAGTGCATATAATATGATTTGCGAAATCAATATATTAATAAAAAAACTAGGATAGTTTTATATGGTATTATTTTTGTAATCATATTTGATATGTTGGGTATTCATAAAATTCAGAAAACTATAGCGTTTCATCCCTACCTAACATAATTTGTGATGTTGTCCATATTTTTTTGCCCGTTTGACTCATGGCCCAACCTAACATTGGACAATTCATTATAGACATGAGGTTAGACAGATTGAAGCATAACAAATACCGATTTATTGATCATTAGTAATTAATAAAAACATTGTATTTAGTCTTTTAGCTAAAATGAAAACCAATCACATTTTAGATGATATCTTATATAACAGGCTCTGATAAATAGATTATATAGTCAACATTTGCTACTTAGTTATAACTCTCTTGCCTCTTCATCCTTTTTACTTCTCCTCAATTGTTTTCAATGATTTTGTTTATGGGTTTGAGGTCAATAGAATGTCATTTGTCCACTGTCTTTTACCAATACAGGAAAGGATGAAACGAGTCAAGTGTTGTATAACATGGCACTCTCTGAAATTGAAAAGATGCTTAATAGAGCGGGAACATCTCTAAGGAACATTCCAAACATGCCTTTTCCTGACTATGAATTCATCAATGATTCATGTAATATGCTTTTACAAGATGAACTATCAAACGAGAAAGACAACCTCAAAAATCAGCATGATACGTGGTACTCTTTGATGACAAGTGAACAAAAAAGCGTATATACCACGATAATCGATGCCTTAAAGAAAGAAGAAGGTGGTATATTTTTCCTTTATGGTTATGGAGGGACAGGAAAGACATTCGTATGGAAGACCCTAGCAGCCGCGATACGTTCATGAGATTATCTGTAGGGTGTAACGAAACTAACATAGAAGAGACAAAGGCTTTTTGCGGAATGGATTCTAAAAATTGGTGAAGGTAAGATAAACGAACCAAATGATGGTGAGGCATTTGTTGATTTCCCAGATGATGTTCTTATCAAGTCGAGTGGCAATCACATTAAAGATATCGTCGAATGCGTTTATCCTTCGTTTAACAGTCATCAAGCCGATCCTGCTTAGTTTAAAGACGAGGCAATCTTAGCTCCTACAAACGAAGCAGTAGACTTGATAAACGAATACATGTTATCGTTAATCGATGACGAGGAACGTGTATATTATTGTTCGGACTCCTTATGTCCGATGGAGGATGGTGATACGTTTGATGATCAGGTCTACTCACTAGAGATATTGAATGCATGCAAGGTATCAGGGATTCCTAATCATAGACTTGCACTTAAAAAGGGTGTGCCAGTTATGCTTTTAAGAAACGTTGATCAAACAAAAGGCCTGTGTAACGGTACATGCCTTCAAGTACTACGTCTTGGGATTAATGTTATTGAAGCAAAAATCATTACCGGTGCATCCTTTGGAGGGGTGAATTGCATACCACGCATGAAGCTCATTCCTTCAGACAAGAGAATCCCGTTTAGGTTCCAACGCAGACAGTTTAGCGTGGTTGTTTGTTTTGCAATGACCATAAACAAAAGTCAAGGGCAGTTAATGTCTAACGTAGGTTTGTTCCTCCAAAAACCGGTTTTTAGTCATGGCGAGTTATATGTTGCAGTTTCACGAGTAACTAGCAAAATGGGTTAAAAGGTTTTGATATGTGACGAAGAAGGAAAACCTACTAACAAAACAACTAATGTTGTCTACAAGGAAGTGTTGCAACGGATATGAGGTTTGACATCTTGTGGCATACATATCGAGGTTCAATAGGGATACACAATATATTTATTATTTTAATGTTAATGTGTTTTACTTGGTCTCCCTTTTTTGTCAGATTACACCATGCACTCGAGACGGAATTAATAAAATTTCCTTAACAGGCTGTGTTTGTCGTGTTTTTTGTTTAGGAGTCCGGATCGTGAAACTACGCACAAATCAACAGGTGGAAGTCTCCATCAGGATGTTAGTCTGTTAATGGTGCCAATTATGTGTTCTGATACATGTGGTTATGATGTTTAATGTAGTGTTGATGGAAAGTAAATTTAGACTTTTAGTTCTGTATTATAGGCGAGTTCTTTGCTAATCGTTGTTTGTTGCAGCTCTTGATAGTGTTCTCTTGGATTTTTTTTACTAGCAAAGTGTTTTGGCACTTTATTCTACATGTTTAAGTAAATTTTGTTCTGCAGAAGATTAAACATTACCAAATTGGCACATGACGTAAAATTAGTGACAATTAGTGCAATAAAATTATCAAAATGATAAAAACAACCATTCTAAAATATAATTTTACAAGTAGGGTCTATCCGAAAAAATATTATTGTAATATTAATTAAGTAACTTAATTTAATTTACCCGCGTGTCCGCGGGTTATAATCTAGTTAATTATTAAACTCGGGTCTTCTAGTGTCAAAAAAAAAATAGGGGTAAAGTCGTTCAAATGTATGCTACTTTACTCAAATTATTGATATGACTAATGCAGTTTTTATTTTACCCGGATGATGCTCGTATTTGGATTTTATTGTTGATATCGTACATTTGGTGACTGGTTACCGGTTCCACCACTAAAACTCTGTTCTTTAATATTTTAATTTTAAGATAAAGTCATACAAATGTATGCTACTACTAAAATTATCGATATGACTAATACAATTTTTTTTACCGGATGATACTTATACTTGGATTTTATTGTAGATATAATACATTTGTTGATATAATACATTTGTTGAATGGTTACCGGTTCCACCGGTAAAACTCTATTTTTATATTATTTTATTTGTTTTAAAAATGATGTGGATTTAACCACCCATTTTATCTCCTTCATCAACCAGAGAGTGAAACATCATCCCATCCTTAAATGCTACAATAAAGTCTTAAAACCAAAAACATCATCACCTCCGGTCGTCAGCTTCCATCGTCTCATTCATGACCTTAGCATCTGATCACCTCCACCACAACACCGTCCCCTGTATTCCGGATCTAGTGGTTACATTTTTTGGAATCGATTTCGTTTTCGTTCAAGCATCATGTGTTTATGGTTGTTTGGTGGTTAACATTTTGAAATAAATGTATAACGCGTTTGGGATTAGGTTCAAGCATCAATTTCAATTTCATTTACTGTTTCGATTGCACTTTATTGGTTTCCATTTTGAGCGATTGGGTT
Source organism: Centrapalus pauciflorus (assembly GCA_020465985.1). Lineage (NCBI taxonomy): Eukaryota > Viridiplantae > Streptophyta > Magnoliopsida > Asterales > Asteraceae > Centrapalus > Centrapalus pauciflorus. The sequence goes on from JAANYP010004039.1 coordinate 152,130, forward strand.
CCAGAATCAAAAGGTTCTAGATCTGGATTTAAATACGAGTTTTTATGGGTTTTATATTCATATTATGGGTTTTTTAGTTCCAAGTTAAACATTCAAGAAAAGAATAAATAACAATAACAACAACACGAGCACTATCAACAACAACAATAATAACAATGTAAGTGTCATGTCATCGTTTGAATAAACAAAAACTGCCATGTCAGCAGCATATTTACCAGTCATATGTACCATATCGACAGGTCACCTTTGAGTACAAGTACCGTCCAGTTAAAAGAAAAGTAAATTAGACATATCGATAATTTCAGTAAAGTAACATTCATTTATATGACTGATGTAAGTGTCATGTCATAAAAAAAATATGTCATGTCATCGTTTGAATCAACAAAACCACCATGTCAGCATGGTTAATGGTCATACGTACCATATCGACAGGTCATCTTTGAGTACAATTACCATACAGTTAAAAGAAAAAATAAATTAGTCATATCAATAATTTTAGGAAAGTAACATACATTTATATGATGTTAACCCAAAAACTAATTGCATTTTATTCATTTCACTAAAAGTGTGTTTGTATCTATATTTATATTTTAAATTAACTAAAATGTCTAAAGATATTAAAACAATATAAAAATATTTTCACCTCGTTAAAAAAATAAACTAAATATTATGTAAAAGTTATTCATTAGAATATATTACACCTTTATACATTACTCACTAATGAAAATACTATTCATAAGTGGGTTTTGCTAATTTGTTCATCTCACACCAACAAAGAAAAATAATTTATAAATGGATTCTGCTAAAATGTGCTAGAGAGGGATGTCTAAGTATTAATTATATTTAATTGTGCTAAAATGCACTAGAAGAGACTTTTGCAAAACACTATTTGTTGGTGGGTTTTGCTAAAGTGTGCATATTTTTTTTTATATGTAATTTATATAATGAGAATCTTGACATGTTCTTATATTTTATTCATTTAAAAATTAATTTACTTAAAACTAATTAATTCTTAGACATTTTGAAAATAAGATTTATTTTGGCTATAATAATTTTTGGTTTATAATAACTTTAATGTTTTTAATGTCTTATTTTGGTATCTTTGTGTTTACTTGAAAAATCAATTTTATTTTATATTCAGTTTAACATATTGCTTGATTAATTCTAATTAGGTTGTAATGTTTAGTTTATTAAATATTGTTTATATTAATGACATCATTATTAATATTGATCACACCAATAAATTTGTTCTACTATATTATTAGTTCATCGTCATTTTCGATTATATATTATACTTTTGTTTATTGTAATAACTACGATAGATGATAAATTTGTGTTTTGTAGCGTACATATGTGTGTGTGTGTAATAACTACGATAGATGATAAATGTGTGTGTGTGTGTATCATTTGGTTGGTGATCAGTTTTTTCTCCAACATATTCAATTTATTCAATTTATTTTAAATTTTAATAGATCTTTTTATCTTTTATGTTAAATTTTATCTTAATTAATAAATAAAGTATGATTTAATCGTTTAAACTGTATCTACTAAAGTACAAAAAATGCATAACTATACATCCGTCGCAACGCACGGACACCACATAACTTGTTAACAACATCATCAGATTATAATTAAAGAACAAAGTTTTAGTATTTTAAAATAACAAAAGTTATTTCACTAGAATATTATAAGTATGCTGTCAACAGTGCATACTAGACAAGGTTGTTCCATTAATTTTTAGGCCCTGGATGAATACGTATAAGAGGACCCCTATACGTATATACATACATAGTTACATAAAGGCACACATATACATATATACATGTGTGTACAAACATATTTTTTATTTTCTTTCTCTTCATAAGTTAGAAAAATAATCCACTTTATTTACATAGAGAACTTGTGAAATTAGGGACCCTGGATAGTCGCCCCTTTTGGGCTCCCTCAGGGCCGGCTTTGATACTAGGGGTGTTCAAAACTGGATATCCAAATTTTCGGATATCCGAAATTTCGAATAGTGATTTTTGCTATTCGAATCCAAATATGAAATTTCGGATATCCGAAATTTTGGATTCAGATATCGGATTATTCGAAAATTCGTAATTTTTTTTTATAAAATAAATCAAATATTTAAATATCTAAAATACAAATTCATATATCCAAATACATATTAAAGATAAATATAATGTATCCGAAACTATTATACTTAAAACGACTAAAAAAGATTAAAAAACTATATATATATATATATATATATATATATATATATATATATATATATATATATATATATATATATATTAGTTAATAAATATACAAAATCAAGATAAAACTAAAAAAATATACATTAGAATAATAATAATAAACTCTCAATATTATGTAAATAACAAATACTAAAGATATGTAAAATTAAAAAAATGCATTAGAATAATAATAAACACTTGGGGAAGTATTCCATATGATATCCTTTTCGGATCCGGCCATTTCACCGAGATAGATTATCAAAAAATGGAATTGTGTCCTCCCTTTCACTAATAAGAGCCATTTCATTTTCATCATTGGCTTCTTGAGTTTTGTCTTTCTCCGAGCCCTCTGCTTCAGACATCTTTTCAGTCTCATAACCCTCATCTTTTGCAGATCCTGCCAACAAATCTATCTTTTGGTGCTTGCTTAACCCCTCATGATTATCAGACGATCATCATGTTTGCGCTTGAGGGGTTGAGCTTGAGAACAACAAGATTGATCAATAACCGATAGGCAGGCATCAAGACTTGAGAACACTTGCATCATCAGCTGGGTGCTTGCAGAAACTTGCGAAGCAATTTCTTCTTTGATTTCCTTGACAGTTTGTTTCCGCGCAACTTCAACAAGGTCAACAGTTGCAGAGTTTGTAACCATGACATATCGGTTCAATGTGTCAACCTTCGCATGTAAGTCTTTAGATTAGCCATGCATGATAGTATTGACAGCCTGTTCAAGTCTTTCATGGGTTACGTAAGGTGCAACGTTGGGAGTGGATCCTCCGTGAGAAGAGGATTCATCAGATCTAACATCGACCTTAGGGTCAGGTAGGCCACGAAGGCTTTCATATGGCACATGAATTGGAAATTCAATATTATTGCCTGAGTCATGAAGACATTCTGATCGCACCAATTCTGTTGCAGTTGCCTGAACAGAAGAGTGGCGTGCTCTCAAGATTGGCATTGATGTGGTGTTGACAGGATTTCCCTCTGTTATTTCTGCCCTACCAGAAGGTGGCATAGATCCAGAGGTTCGGACAATGTCACGTAGACGTTGCTGACTAGGAGCATAGTCCCAAACCCTGTGCTGTGTCCTAAGAATAGTTTGTTCAGCAACGGGCTCTAGATTCGATGTGGTCAAATGATGTTGCAAAGGCTGGGGCTGTGGCCTTTGTGGTTCAATATCTCCTACCTCCAAGTGAGGTGGAGATAGCATATGTGCTTGGTCCCCGTGATAAGATGAAACTGCCCCATGTTGAGAGGGAACAGAATGGATAGGATGGGTGTGCATTTGGCGTACTAGGCTAGTATCCTTTTCAAAAAGTTGTGCCCGGCTGTATGTGGTGTGGGATCCCTCACCCTCTTTCTTATCACCTTCACCTTCAACACCCTCAGTATCCTTAAATGTAGTAGCATGGTCCCTTGCTTTAAGGATTTTGGCAAAACTAGCTGCTTGAGCTTTTCTAGTGTCCAATATGGATGGCTGTGTAGCTAATTCTAAGGATATACTTATTCTCTCTCTCTCTCTCTCTCTCTCTCTCTCTCTCTCTCTCTCTCTCAACCTCACTCTTGCACTTGAGTTTTCAACTCTAGCTCCCTCGTCTCTAGAACTCTCATCCTCAGCTCGCAGTACAATCAGGGAGTTATCCTGGGTAGATCCCGTCAGTTCTGACGGGAACATGGATGAATAGTTTAACCACAAGTACTCTCTGAATCGCCTCCTTTTCATGTTTGTGTGTTGAATTAGTGGTAGAGGAACGAGCAAGACTTCAATGTTGGGATTGTTAGGTCTGATTTTGATAGATGAAACAATAGGAGACAAATAGCAGCTTCCGGTCATTCATCAATATCATCTGAATTGTCGATGCAGGCATGAATTATCAGTTGAAGAAATTTTTTGGTATGAGATGTATGTCTTGGACATTCTAGATTTAATAGCTCTCTCTAGTTCAATGAAAATAAATCATGCATAGTTGAAATGTCTGCTGAAGGAAAATGAATGTCACATTTGATGTACAACCAAACTTGCAGAGTCAAGGCCATGTGATTTGCAGGTGAGGCACCGATTGAGTATGTCAAAGATTGAAAACCAATGTTACTGCAGATACTTGGTGAAGAAATCAAATAGTCATTTAAGTTTAGCATCATAACCCGTCGTGAAAAGATCTATGATGATCTAAGATTTGTTCACGGGGTCCTCAAAGGTGGTCTTCCTTTGGACTGCGGTGATGTTTGGAAGTCTGAAATCGTCCTTAGTGCCCCTTCAGTTATATGAACCTCACAATTGTCAAATTTTCTCTTGAGGAATGGCTTAGTGTCATCAACATAATCCATGTAATGCCAGAATTCTTAGAGGTATATTTGGGGTACACTGACAGCAGCAGTCAGGACATAATTAAGAAAGTGGCCCTTCAGAATGTCAAACACAATGTTCTTTGTGTTGAACTTTGTCACATCCAACTGTAGGTTATTTCGGGTGAAAGGTGCTCATTATGGTTCGGGAAGTAGATATTCTTTGGAGATTCTCTCTCCTGCCAGCTGTGAACCTGAATCATGACACATGAGTCGGTATATGAAGAGTAAGGAAGAAGGTTTGGAAACATTTATCAGTTTCGGGAAAACTAGAAAGAGTAAGAGTGCCTTTTTTAGGATTGAGATTCAGTGATATAATACTTAAGAAATTATTACATTACTGATTTATTTGACCATCGTTGATAGATCAATGTTAAAACAAACTTATTCGTAGAATTTTCTCAGGAACTGAAATAATTTCCAAGTTAAGCAAAGGAAGTGACTAATTGGATAGGAAATTTGTCTCAAAAGCAATACACGGATGGGTAAAGTTCTGAACGCCAATAAACTTTCAAAGACACAAAAAAGTTCCAAAGGCCTTCAAATTTCCTAAGGCATGAAGAAGTGCCGAAGGCCTTAAAGTTTCCAAAGGCATGCAAAAGCTCCGAAGGCTTTAAAATTTCCAAGGACCTATAAAGTTTCGAAGGCTTTAAAATTCCGAAAGGCATATAATCTTCCGAAGGTTCGGAATTTGAGTTCCGAAGCTAAGGAATTTGTGTTCTGAAGCTAAGAAGTTCCGATGCTTTAAAAGATGCAAAGGCAAAATTCCAATGCTAAGGTTCCGAAGGGAAAAATTTCGAAAACCTTAAAAAATAAAGGCAAAAGGTTCCAAAGCCAAAGTTCCGAAGCCTAAAAGTTCCGAAGGTTCGAAATTTTATGTTCCAAAACTAGGGATTTATGAAGCTTCAGAATTTTGAGTTTTGAAGCATGACACTTGAAACTTTTGAATTTTGAAATTCAGATATTTTTGGTAATGATTGCTTAAAGGATAAGCAACCTGTCACATCACCTTAATTTCGTGAAAGATCAATTAGTTTTTGCGAAAACCCTTATTCCGAAGGTGATGTTTTCAACAACCAAAATACTTAAAAGGCCAACGAAACCAGTTACGTTAACTTGCTTTAGGACTTCAAACCATGACCCAACTGATAAAGGTGTATCTTTCAAGCTCTAAAAACTTGACAAAGGGTCAACAATGACAGTTTTGAAGCCCTAGAGCGTAATGCAGTTGAAAGATGATGATATGAAGCCCAATAGGTCGAGACTCGTTGGAGGTTAAAACAAATAGATATTCAAAGCTCATAAAAACACTTGCTTATTTTGAAAAATTCAAGATTCCGTGACCTTAGAACCTGAGTTAGTGTGGAGGTTTTAGGGCTTTAGATGAGAGAGAATAAAGAGGTTGGAAGATAGGCAAGAAGATGAAGACGTGAAGGGACGGTGGTTATTTTTATAACTGTGTGGGCTGAATGTGCGCCTATTGAAACAAACGAAGAAGAAAAAAAGCAGTTGAAAAATGGAAAAAGAAACTTAACTACAACAAACAAAACAAAAACATAAAACGAAAAATCTTTTTGGATTTTGATTTTGGAAAATAAAAAACTTAGACAGACGATATTTTTGGACTTTTTTTTAGAAAAAGAAACTTAAATAAAAAATGAAAAAATTCCAAATTTAATATTTAGATTCTCCGCCTACAAGTGTGCGCACATTCAAAATGTTGGACGTAGCAGACTTGGAAAAGTGAGTCACTCCCTCTCAGAATATGCATAACAACTTATCTGTTGATTGCTCCCCCTAAGAAAATAAGGTCATCAGAATAGAGATAAAATATAAGAATGAAAATAAGATTTGGTAAAATAAAATTACATAAAACAAGAATCGTGTGCAATGAATAGTAGACTAGGTAGGTGGAATTTAACATTCCCAACTTGCTAGAGACGAGTGTCATCCAATGCCTTAGTAAGCATACCAGCTAGCTGATTTTTCGTTGCTACAAAGTATAGCTCAACTGTGCCTCGTTCCACGTGATCTTTGATAAAGTAATACCGAATGTCGATGTGTTACGTCCTGGAGTGTTGAACCAAGTTCTTGGTGACAATAATAACAGCTCTGGTGTCACAAAACATTGGAATCTATATGGCATTAATTCCATAATCTCGAAGTTGTCTGCGCATCAAGAGGACTTGAGAACAACAGCTCGCGGCAATAATGTATTCAGCTTCACATGTGGACAAGGAACACAGTTATGTTTCTTGGATGACCAACTAATTAGTTTGTCTCCTAAGAACTATAACGTACCTGAAGTGCTTTTTCTGTCCATGTGACATCCTGCAAAATATGCTTCTGAGTAGGCCGTCAGCTGAAAACCTGTTCTTTTGGGATACCATAGACCAAAGTTAGGAGTCCCTTCAAGATAACGAAAAATATGTTTCACAGCAGTTAAATGAATTTATTTTGGGTTTGCTTGGAAACGTGCACAGAAGGACGTGAAAAACATAATGTTTGGTCTGCTGGCTGTAAGATAAAGCAAAGAACCAATCATCCCACGAGATGTCGTCACCTCCACCGTCTGAACTTCGTGGTCGGGTGAATAATTGGTTCAAGTGCACATGGGAATTTTCATCAAAATGCAAGAGTCATATTTATACTTCTTGAGGATGTCAAGGGTATACTTAGACCCACTGATAAAAATCCCATTAGACATTTGTCTAACTTGGAGTCCGAGAAAGAAATTCATCTCTACCATCATACTCATTTCAAACTGTGAGGACATTAAGGTTGAAAATTCCTCACAAAACTTACGGTTGGTAGAGCCGATTATTATGTCATCAACATAAACTTGAATAAGCATTATATCATTAACTTTCCTTTTAGTGAACAGAGTTGTATTGATTGTGCCTTTTTTTAAAGCCAGCTGAGAGCAGATTAGTAAAATGGCTATCATACTAGGCGTGAGGATCTTGTTTATGATCGTAAAGAGCTTTATCGAGAACGTAAACATGATGTGGTTTCCTCAACCTTGAACTCTTCGGGTTGTTCAACAAAGACTTCCTCTTCCAGTATTCCTTTTGAGAAATGTTGTTTTGACATCCATTTGAAAAACGGTGAAGTCTTTATGAGCAACACATGCTAGGAATATTCAAATTACTTTCAATCGGGCAACGAGGTTAAAGGTCTCATCATAGTCAATGCATTCTTCTTGGCGGTACCCTTTCGCAACCAGCCTAGCTATATTCCTAACTATTATATCATTCTCGTCTCACTTATTTTTGAAAATTCACTTGGTACCTATCAGTTCTTCTTGCATGACGAATATCCAATCAGAGTCTGATAGAGCTTCTTTTATCGTTTTTCGTTCAACTTGACTCAAGAATGCAGAGTAGAGACACTCATTTACTGTGGCCCGCCGAGTTTGAATGGGTGCATCTTGGTCACCTATCACTTGATGTAAGGGGTGTGCCTATGTCCATTTTATCTCATGCTCTACTGAAGGTGGGGGATTGGAGTCTTGTATAGGCTCAGGAGGGGCTGAGTCATCAACGTTAATTGGCTCGGGGAAATCATCGGTGGGTGTTATTTCCATTGTGGTATTTATGTGTGATTCACCAACAGTGGGTACGGTCATTCATGGGGTTGCCAACTTAGTTCTTGGGAATTGAGGGAGGAGTTTGATAAAAATCATCAAAGAACGTGAGTAGTTCAGTTGATGTGTCATGTGAGCTCGATGACATTGGATCAGTTGGGTTTAGCGGAATGGAGAGAGTGGTAGAAGTGATTTTCTTTGGATCGGAGTCCGGGAATTCATCGAAGTGAACATCTATGCTTTCTTGAATAGTTTAGGTTACGCGATTGTAGATCCAAAATGCCTTGGATGATGCCGAGTATCCAAAAAATATACCATCATGTGAGTGGTCATCGAATTTCCCTTTATCTCCTCTTTTGTCAAGAATAAAGCACCTGCAATCAAAGACAAGAAATATTTGATTGAGGCACTCGGTTATGGATAGGTTCATAAGGAGTTTTATTGAAGCATTTGTGTGATATGGAACGATTTTGTGAATAACAAGTCATAGCCACCTCTTGTTCCTAGAGAGACATTGGGAGCTTTGAGTAGGCCAACATCGTTTATGCAGCCTCGACTAACATACGATTTCTTCATTCAACCACAACATTTTGTTGTGGGGTTCGTGCAGTGGAGAATTAATGGTCAATCCCGTTAGTCACAAGATAATAAACTAAATCAGAATTGGTGAACTCCGTTCAATTGTCGGTGTGAGTGGTTTGAACTGTCTTCTGAAGTTGGTTCTAATCTTGCTTGAGAAAGTTGATCAGCACCTCTGAAGTTTCATCCTTAGATCCCAGGAAGTGAGTCAAGGTGTATCAGGAATAGTCGCTGATTGTGACCATGACACACTTCTTACCATTCTGGATTCAATTCTCATTGGTCTGCAAAGATCTATGTGAACTAGTTTGAGAGGATTCTTCGTTGAAGCCTCAGTCTTGGGTTTGAATGCAACTTTGTCATTTTTCATTTGTCACATGCATCGCAAAGATGTTCCTTTGATTAGCACAGCGGAGGTTGACCCTTTATCAAACGCTTTACAACAAGCTTGTTGAGATTGTCAAAGTTTAAATGAGACAAGCGTCTGACCAGGATTCATTGGATTTGGCATTTGTAAAAAGACAAACTTTGTCTTTCACTTTGATGGTGGAAACATCGATGATGTATAATGAGGAGTCTCGAGATCCAGTGACCTTCTTTGTTTCGTACAGTGCATGATGAGGCTCGGAATAATACTTCCAGGCCTTTATCGTAGAATTGGCCGATGATGAAGAGGTTATGTCCCAAACCTTCCAGATATTCCACTTTCCGAATGGTTATGTATTTGAAGTTCTAGATCTCCATAACCGGCTATGGTCGCATAGTCAATATTTCCAGAGCGTACTTGATCACATTGTTTTGCAATGATGTTTGACAAAAGTTCCTTCTTACCCGTCATGTGTCGAGAGCACCCAGAGTCCATAACCCAAGTGAGTTTCTCCTTGAATAAGGAGATCTTGTTAAGAGATGGAGCACAGTAACTTGGGATTACCGACTTAGAAGACATGAAAAGAAAAGTTAGTCTAGTACAAGGTGTACAAGAGCTAGTGATATGAAATCAGGTTCAACTCAGAATTAAGTAGAAGCCTTATCACTGAAGAAAAGGTTCTATACATATGTGCACAGAAACCATTTGACACTTTCAAGAAACTTTAGGTATCCACTTTTGTAGGTTTCCTTTCACAGAAGTGCTTTTGGGAATCCATTTGAAGGTGGATTCTGTGACCTGTTTGTCCTTTGAAACCTTAGGAATTTTAGGTTTCAATTCAACAAATGCTTTTGGAACCCATTTCATGAACTCGAGGAACAAATTTCGAAAATGACAACCGACTTTGAGCATGAAAAGAAAGTTTTCATACTTCATGAACACGCTTTCAAAATCGATACCAAGTCTTATGACGATGATCTCTCCTCACTCCTGAGAATCTTCAAATACTTAGAAACTCAAATTTCATCTCACAAGTGTCCTTCAACTGAAAATATTATAGTGGAAAACAATAAAGGGAAAGAAAAACTTGAATCCTCAAGTTCCTTTCATCCTGGTGAAGACTCCAAATCTGGGAGTATATAACAAAATGTTTTCCAAAATTCACCATGAAAATACAACCAATTATGAACACTTCAAAATCACTAACTTACACTCTTCTGTTGTTTCAAAAACTGTGAAAAGTGACA
>JAANYP010004039.1:167500-169766 GCA_020465985.1 Centrapalus pauciflorus
TCCATCAATTAAAACATATCCTAACATTCTCCCCATTTGATGGAAAGAGCAAAGTCTTTAAATTGATAAGCCCAGCTTTTGTTCAAACCTTCTCACACTTTTACGATCCGAGAGCCTCCATTCAATCTTTGAAACAAACTCAACCATGAGTCTTCGGTCGTTTACAGATAAAGCACCTTTCTTTGTCTTTCTTTTCTGATCTGCTGCAAGCTTTCCTTTCAAACCACTCAACACTTTATTCAGAGTTCCATATGAATACTTGTTCAGCTCTACACTTCTCATTGCTCTTAACTTCTTATTTCTATCTTTGTACATGACTGCTGGGTGCTTCACCATGATCACTTGAAATTCTTTCAGACCAGCAAACTTGATATCTCTGTGCGGCACTGTCATGTTGATTTTTCTCATACCTCGTTCAACCCCTATCTGTAGATCTTGCACTGACATCAATACCAATTTGGTATGCATGAAGTGAAACAATGTCTTAAGTGCAAATCTGCAGTGTTCATTTCCTTTGTTTCTGCACAACTCATCAAAAAGATCTTCAATGTCTACCAAGTGCATGTTGAACATATCAGCTTCTGTGAACACATAGGTATTTCCATCTGATCTAGTGACAGTGAACTTTGGATAGAAAATCTTGACAAATCTTTCCTTTTCTATCTTTACCAGATCGACTATTCTGAATTCACTTTTGACCTTCTCAACCTCCTGTGTTTTATTTCTCAAAAAGCTGGCATAATTGACCAGATTGGGCACGTTTGGCTCTAGCACTCTAAACAACTTGAGAAATGAACAAGGAGCTTGTTTCTTGCAAAATATCCGTTTCTCCAGAATATCTTCAATGTATGGCATCTTGTTCCTTTTTCTATAGAACTCTGCCGATCTATTCTCTGGAAGCTCGAGTTTCTTCACCTTCTTTTTGCTGATCTCATCCTTATTCAATAATGTCAGCATGTCTTGTATTTCTCTCTGAACAACTTGTTGGGCTTCAAATATGTGTCTATGTTGTTTCTTAGACTCGTCAGCAAGCACATACTCGTTGAAGAACCTATCCATAACCTCAACCTCATTCAGTACAATTTTTTCTTGAGCAATAACATTTTCAACTGGAAATTCTTCAAACGCCTCCTTAACTTGTATAACTACCTCAGGCTTTTCAACCGTTGGTGTCCATTCAGTATCTTTCAAAATTTCTTCAACTAAACTTTCCTCTTCCTCAATCTTTTCAGCTCTAAAATCAATGTCTGTCAAAGCAATTACATCATCATCTTCTGACACTTCAATGTACTCCTCCCTCTCTTCTCCTATTCCTTGAATACTTAGCTCCTGACTCTTATCTTGAACGTCTTCATCTGAATCAATATATTCAACAAAATGATAAATGTCAGACTGAATGTTCAAAGGAACTGGAACAACTTCATAAAGAATCAATCCCAGCTCTCTTTGTTCACCAGCTGATTCTTTTGAGCCCCCAGCCACTTTCTCTTGAACTTCCGTCTCCTTTTCTGGGTATGTAATCATCAATACCCCAGGTGTTGATTCATCAAGCTTTCTCCTCTTCTCCCCCCATGAGCAGCATCATCGGAGTCCTCATCACGCTCATCATGTTTCCTCTTGGATGAGGAAGCTTGAGCCTTGCAAGTCTCTTCTACTGCAGCCACCCTCTCTGAAAGATTTCCCAACGCTGTTACCACATTACTTTCCAAGCTTATCATGTGTTCTCTCATTTCATCAAACTGTTCGAACACAAAATCTTTCAATTCTTCTTTTACTTCTTCAATTGCTTTATTTGGCTCAGACTGCTTTACTGATTCTTCTGCAACATCCTTCCCCTTTAAAAACTTATGGATGTTTGACATCTGGGCCATTACCTCAGCCAATTGAGTAGATACATGCGTGTTTACTCCAGCCACAGCTTCATTCAATGCTTTAGTCAATGTTGATTCAGTAACGAATGGGGATAACGTCACCACTGGGTCACGTAGACTTCCAGTTGTCACAGTAGTCGAACTTGTAAAAAGTACTTTTGTGTGGCCAGTGCTCAGAGTTGGTAAAGTTGTTGCTCTGACTGGACTTCCACCCTCTTCAAGTGACGGAGCAACAAATGCTTCCGTTACTGAGGATGTTCCAGTGGGAACACGAAGTTCAACCACACTAACTTCAACAAATGAAGGTGACTCGAGTGTCCTAGGCTGTATAGGAGCTAGACTCAGTGATTGAAGTGAAGTCGTACACACGGGCAGCTGTGTACTTGTTTCAATAT
>JAANYP010004039.1:170879-188744 GCA_020465985.1 Centrapalus pauciflorus
AAATGTACTGTAACTGTAAAAATATATAGTGATTTTTTGATAAGACCAGCTTGGACTGGTTATTGCAAATAGGGGGAGATTGTTAGGCACAAAAAGGCCTCAGTCAAACCTGTTCTACATCTGAGGGGGAGATTTATAATCAAACCTGTTGATGCATTTGAAGGTTGAATTTAAGGCCTGTTATATGTCTTATTGAAACCTGAAAATGATTTGCAATATCAGTCTTAAGCTGTTCTATATGTTGCATGTGTTGCAACTAAGACAGTTTGTCCAAGCTGCTCTGTCTGCTGAACAGGCTGGACATAAACTGTTTACGCTTGCTCTTACACTGTTGATCAGCTTGGCATTTTTAAAGTGTTCTGTTCTTTGTAACAGAAACCTGTTCTTTGTGAACAGGCCTAAACACTTTATGGAATTTGTTTCAAGTTTCATTCATGTATTGTTTTTGACTACAAGATCAGTTTACCAAAGTCGAAGACAAGTGGAAAACAGAACTGCTCAGCCTGCCACGCTGTCTGTAACATGAAGACAAAAGGTTATTTGAAAAAGGGTGACAGACCTTTTTTTTTTATATCAAAATAGGCCTTTACAAGGAAGAAAGACGCAAAGTTGACATTCCTAAATTAGTTAAAGGCAATGCAACAGTAGACAAAGTAAAAAGACAAAAGTTCTGCACATGTGAAGACAAGTCTGCTTTTCAGAAAAGTGCAGAAAAGGTTATGTTGTCTTTTCAACAAGACTTTTCCTTTTCATTCCGTCCAATGAAGATGTTTCTCTTAGATCCTCTAAGTGAGTATAAAAGGAAGCTTCTAAGGTCAGAAAGAAGTGTGAAGAAAGCTAAGTGCTGAAACCCAAGAGTGAACGAGCAAGTGTGTTTTCATGCATGCAAGCCTGCTTGTGTAATACAGTTTCTTTGTGTCTAAGCTGTCCTACATAAGTTGTCCCTCTGAGTCTTGTAAACACAGTGAGTGCTTCTTAGTGAGTGTATTCATTGCATACTAGTTTGAGTCTGTCTTAGACTAGTAAGCATACTGTTGTATCTGTCATCTCAGCTTGAACTATTCCGCATTCAAGCTTGTTTGTAATTAACAAATTGTTGATAATACATACAAACATTGAGAAAATAGTGTGTAGTTTTTAAATTGCTGTATTCACCCCCCCTCTACAGCTTATAACTATATACTTTGGGAACCTCTCGGGACCTACAATGTTGGCTATGGAGCTGCTGGTGGTGTTTGATTCTCCCTCATTTAAGAGGAAGGAAAGACTTTTGCAACCAATGCTGCATGTGTAGCATCATGTTTGAGTAGGCTCTGACCATCTATTGTCAAGGCATGCTTTGTCATGACAATTTGTCATTCTTGTGCAAGTATGACTTGCTGTATTCTTGCAATCTATTTGCCTTGAGCTTCAATGATAGCCTTGTAGTGATCCAAGGTAGAAATAACAGGTACAAGTGTAGGATTCATCAATGACTGTAGTTGCAGACTAGCCTCAATATCCTCAAGTGTTGTTGGCACCTTTGGAATATCACTAGCAATATTACCAGAACATGTTCTCCTGGGAGAAAAGTCTGGGCCCCTTTGTTCTTAGTTCCGGGGACTTCCAAAAGATGTATGAACATCCTCTGTTGCCATGGTAGTGGTCTTAAGGATGTTGTCACTGTTTGGAATCCCTCTTGCAGGAGTATCAGTAGTGATAGCCACAAATACCATATGATCAACCTCTGTTGGGTTGATCACCTACTTGTTGAGGTTGGGAGCGTCCTCAGTTATTTCCTTTTGGATATTCTGCAGAGGAGGATCCATCGGGGCAGGGCTTTCAGGCATTTGGGTGAGAGGTGGGATGGAAGGAGCATGACCACTTATTTTATTTTTGAGTGCAGTGGGTGATGGAGTAGGTTGATCAGAAGGAGCAGATGGTGATTTATTTGTATCATGGGGAGGAGTTTGGGTTCCTGTTGGTTGAGCATTAAGGTGTGACTGTTCATGCTCAGGAACTTCTCCCCTGTTTCCTGTAATAAGAGCCCTCATTACTTGAGTCAATGGGGTGTTAGTTCTTGAAAATTTGTCATTGTGTTTCAAAAATCTTTTGACAGATTGCCATGTGTGAGAATGGGAAACATGTATCCTCGTGTGTGTTTTCAAATTTTCTAAATGATTTGAAAAATGTGAGCCAAAAACCTAGGATACATAAAAAATTTTCCATCTTTGGGATTCAGATTACTTAACATCCTTTGAAAAATCATACCAGAAAAATTGAACTGTTGGCCAGTGGATAAGCAAGTCAAAGCAGTAGCAATGTTTGAAGAAAATTCCCACCAACCTGTTCGTTTAGGGCTTAGGAATTGTTGAAGGATATGGATGAGGTATTTCCATTGCGATCAAAAAATTGTTTGTAAAATGTATGTTTGTCCAATGTGCCCTCATACCCCAAACGTGGAAGTCCTTAAATATGGTAGTAGAGATGAAATCATTAATACCGTGGGCATCTTGCAGTTGTAAGTGCCCATGAATGGACTCTTCGGTAATGGTGATCGGTTGGCCATCAACAGTAGAGTCAATGGAAGTGATTCAATCAACAGTTCCAGTACGAGCATGACTCCAAAATTCGTCCAGTTGAGGAATGGAAATTGTAGGGTTCACCATCAAAGGATATAGATGTTTGTACATCTCAACACGTTCACCATCTCGTTGAAATCGTCCAACTCAGCATGCTTCAAAATGTAGGGCATACAGTTGTGCTCCTTGACAATCTTTAATTCCGCCATCCAAGCAATCCTGAATTCAAGAACTAGGGTTTCGAGTGAAAGTGGAAGTGCGATTTAGGGCTCTGGATTTGAAACTGGTAGGTTAAATTGTTTTTCCCGCGATTTAGGTCTTGGATTTGAAACTGGTTGTTTGAACTCGCGACTTAAAATTAATCAGATAATTTCATGAACCTAGGTTTATAAAACACTTAACAGCTTGAGAAAATGCACTAGCAGCTTGAGAAATTGAACTAACAGCTCGAAACTTGAATAAACATAATTTTTCAATTTAATCAGGTAATTTTAATGAACCTAGGTTACATACAGATATTCAATTCAATTCAATTGCATTCCATTCCATGAGTAATAAAACTTATGTTAAAATTAAATAGGTAATTTCACGAACCTAGGTTCCATACAGATATTCAATTCAATTGCATTCTATTATATGAGTAATAAAACTTAGGTTAAAATTAATCAGGTAATTTTATGAACCTAGGTTACTTATGGATATTCAATTCAATTCAATTGCATATTATTCAATGAGTAATAAAACTTTGGTTAAAATTAATCAGGTAATTTCATGAACCTAGGTTACATAGAGATATTCAATTTAATTCAATTGCATTCCATTCCATGAGTAATAAAACTTAGGTTAAAATTAATCAAGTAATTTCATGAACCTAGGTTACATATGGATATTCAATTCGATTCAATTGCATTCCATCCCATGAGTAATAAAACTTAGGTTAAAATTAATCAGGAAATTTCATGAACCTAGGTTACATACAGATATTCAATTCAATTTAATTGCATTCCATTCCATAAGTAATAAAACTTAGGTTAAAATTAATCAGGTAATTTCATGAACCTAGGTTACATACAAATATTCAATTCAAATCAATTGCATTCCATTCCATGAGTATTAAAACTTAGGTTAAAATTAATCAGGTAATTTCATGAACCTAGGTTATATACAGATAAGCAATTTCATTCAATTGCATTCCATTCCATGAGTACGTCGGTTTATAAATTATAAATTACTCAAGCTCTGATTTATAAAAACAATTCATTTCCTATGTTATATACAGATAATCAATTCATTTCCATTATTCCAATAAATTTCATGAATAATAAAATAAAACTTAGGTTGAAATTTGTTGGTACACCCTGTGTGACGATAGCAGTCTAAGTGATCTAGCATTTTGGTTCAGGTAATATTCAAAGTATTGGGTATTAACGAGTGTTTGATATATATGTTTATATATGTTTGATAGTTATTGATTGTATGTTTGAACTTGATGTAACGTATTACAATAAGTTCAAACATAAAGTTCAAAGATAAATTAAGCATAAGTTGAAAACATAAGTTTCAAATATAGGTTAAATATGTGAAAGTCGAATTTAGATTAAATTCGATTTCACTAAATGACTCAGATTCGAATCTAGGACAGATTCGAATATGACATAGAGGTAGATTCGAGAGTGTCAAGGGGACAAACTCGAATGGGCCTTGGGCCTGATTCGAGTTTGGCCCATGACAAACTCGAATGAGCCTCTATAATTAGGGATTAACTCGAATCATTAGCAGACTTTTGCAGATTTCGTGTGAGTGATTAGCAAAAGGCGATCTCGAGTTTATCAGCTTTGTGAGTGTTCTTTCGGAGAGAATCATCTAGTAGGTACGTTCGTGTTCGTCCGTACAGCTTGTTGATAGTCTCCGTGTTCCGTGGGAGAGTTGTTTCCGTCAAGCCGTTAACGATGATTCCGTACTCGTTGACTGTGTCGCGTCTAGATAGATCTGTAGTGTGTAGACCTTACAATTGGTATCAGAGACTAAGGGGTGTTCTTCGTGTTCATAAAGATTCATCCTAGGTTTCTTGACGCTTTCGGACGGTTATTCTCTCAAGTTTTCGTGTTTTTCGAGCTTATCAAATTGGGATCCGGAAATACTTCGTGTTTTTCATGTTTTTGATCGAAATCAATATTTTTCGTTGTAAAAATATTGATTTAATATGCAAAACGTTAAAAAATCGAGGTATTAGCCGTTTTTCGAGTTTGCGGCGCTCGAATCTGATTAGGAGTCACTAGGGTTTTGCTTAGTTTCGAGTATAACCAAATATCCGCTCCTTTCGAGTTTGATAAAGAGTATTTCGAGTTTAGAAGTGTTCGAGTTTGATTCGAGTTTGTGCTAGAGTCGAATAGGAGCTTCGAGTTTGCTGTGGTTCGACTTTGACTGTTTCGAGTTTGCTTGGACCTTCGACTTTGAGACTTTCGAATTTATCACACACTTCGAATTTAATTGAATTTCAGAACTTAAATCGAATTTAATCCCAAATAGATTTAAACTTAATTATATTCGAATTTACCTAAATTCGAAGGAATTAACTTAAATTAATTTCGAATTAAATTTATTAAGTTAAAATTCAATTACTTTTGAAAACAATGACAAATCTTCAACGGTTTCTGGAAATGGATCATGAGGTCGGGAAACCTAATACTCCGCCTAAGCTGATGAAACTTGAAGACTATTACTGGTCGAAAGATCGGTTTGCCGATTTTGTGCGTTTCAACGACATGCGAATGTGGATATGTATCGACGAGGGATACATTCCACCAACTGCTGAAATTGAGGGAAGACAGAAGGTTGTCACGTATTCGAAGATGAAGGACGATGACAAAAAGCTGTTTGAAGCTGAGAACCGCGCATATGCTATAATACGAATGGCGTTACCTCAGGACATACTACACACATTCCGCAATCAAAAGACATCTAAAGAGCTTTGGGAGACGCTGGAAAAGAGGTGTGAGGGTAATCCGAGGGTTAGGAGGAAGCGTATGGAGTTGTTGAAACAGCAATTTGCGATTTTCAAGGCTTTGAAGGATGAAAAGCTGGACGACACCATCACCCGCTTTTATCATCTGCTGACAGAGCTTGAGAGTCATGACATTGAGTATAGCGATACAGAAAAGAATAATAAGCTTCTTGATGCCTTACCAGCCAAATGGGCGATGTATGTGGCTTTGATTAAGCTAGATGAGGATAAGTACTATACTCAATCTCTGGATGATGCAGTGGGAACGCTGAGGGCGTATCATTTTGAGCTACTGAAGGCCGAAACGGATTATGAACAAGTCCAAAATCCAGCCATGTATTTTGGAAATCAAAACCTTCGGTTGCAGCTGATATGAAGACTGCTACAACATTCTTCACTGGAGAAACGTCGTCACCATCAGAGACTGACGACGCACAGAATAGAGCGTTCTTAGGGTTTGGTAGACCGGAAGAACAGCAACATCAGGCAACACCTGCATCAACATCTCAGGGATACTCTAAGATGCCCATGAGCGCTAAGTCGGCCGAAGAACATTTGAATTTGTTGGCGTCATTTGTGGCCGCATATGGGAACTGCGTTCAGGGAAAAATAAACGATCCTGCTCTCTGGAATGAAGATTAGGATCAGGTAGACCCTGACGACCTTGAGGAGATGGATCTCAAATGGCAACTGGCCATGGTAACCCAACGGGTTAAACGATTCATCAAACGGACTGGAAGGAATCTGAATATGAATAATAAGGGGAATGGATTTGATAAGTAAAAGGTCAAATGCTACAACTGTCAAGGATTGGGACACTTCGCCAGAGAGTGTCAGAGACCAAAGGTAGATAATTACCAAGAGCAGAATCAGAATCAAGGACAATATCAGAACCAATCTCAACAGAGATATGTTCCGAGTTCATCATCCAGTCAAGCAAACGTAGCTGGTCTGTTATCAAACGTCACATCAGACAGACAGCTGGACAGTACTTACGACTGGAGCTCACATCCGGAATCTAACGCTAGAGCCTTTATGGCTGAAGTCACTGAGAGTGGATGTGAAGGAGAAGAGCAGAACACAAGGGACAGAAGTCAACACGAAAGCAGTCCGATGTGGGTGGAGAAGTCGAATGATCAGATGATTCTGGAGTTTGCCGCTCAAATGGCCAACGTCGAATCAGATCACACAAAGGTAAGTCTGAATTACTCTCTTTTCCATAAATTATGTGTTTTATGTGTTACTTCTAACGACAGGTTGAATCTAGTATTAGAATCACATAAAAATATATCTTCTCAAAATGAGTCATTAAAGTCAGATAATGCTAGCCTGACTGACATTAAGCAAGATCTTAGGGATAAGCTTAAGGCTCATGCACAAGATGTCATAGTTCTAAAACACAAGCTGAGTGAGCAGTGTGTTAGATTAGAACTGATGTATGAGCATGTAGAGGCCTTGACCAAAGATCTTAAGATCAAAGAAGTATAGCTAGCTGAAACTAAGGTGAAGGTAGTAGAGGCTAATAGTAAGCTAGAAAAGTTTAGGAACTCAAGTCTGAACCTAGGGAAAGTTTTAGATGCTCAACGCCAATCTAAAAAGCCTGTAGGTCTAGGATTTCATGAGATTCCTCCACCTTTTAATGCCAACTATGTGCCTCAACCTCAGGAGAAAACTGAGACATCAGTAGAATTAGAGGACATACCTGAACCAGTGTCTGAGCCTGTAAAAAAAAATACACCTAAGGTGACTGATACAAATGTCAAGATTAAGAAAGTCAAATTTGTGTCTTCCTCTAGTGAAACACCTGCAGGAAAACATAAAATTGATTTTAATGATCAGGATGATGAACTAGTCACAATAGATGCACTAAAAGACCTAGACACTAGTGAGACACCTAAGTCTAAGGGCACACACAAGAAGTCCACTGACAAGATGTCTTGCTTTCGATGTCATGAGAAGGGGCACGTTGCTTCTAACTGTTCGCTTAGGAAAATTGACATTACACCTAAGACAGGGAAGCCAACACAAACTAAGCCTTCAACAAGTGTGGCGAGCACTAGTAGTTCTCAGAGTACCTAGAAAACTATGCAGGCTGCACCAAAACAAGTTGTGAAACAAATACCGGTAAAAGGTGGACCAAAAGAAGTGGTTAGGACTAATTCGCCGATCGAGTCGTTAATCAATCTAGGTCTGGACCTCAACAACAATATAGGAGCACAACACCTAGCAGAGCATACACTCTAGTTAGGTCACACAATCCTGTTAGACATCACACACCGGTTAGAGCTCAGGGATCTCAATCTGAAATGCAATATAATCGGAATTATTCAAGAGCTCCACAACAAATGCCTACTCAAAGGCAAAGAGTGAATTTACATCACTCGGCACCACAACAAACTCCTGTTCAACGACCCAAGTCACCTGAAAGGCGAGATGGGTATTTGAAAGAGTTTAAGTATGTGGACGAGAATGGTATAACCAAGTCAGTTATGGCTTGGGTTCCCCGTGATAACTAACCTATTTTCTTTCATGTGCAGGAGATAACCACAGGTCCAAACAACAAATGGTTCGTCGACAGTGGATGCTCCAGGCACATGACAGGGGAAAGAAGTCTCCTTACAGACTTCAAGGGTGGGAATCGGGGATTTGTATCATTCGCGGGAAACAAGAGAGGAAACATCACGGGTACTGGAGTGGTCACTAATGGGACGATCAAGTTGGATCAAGTTTATCACGTTGATAAACTGGTTCACAATCTCATTAGTGTATCTCAAATCTGTGACAAGAAGAATTCAGTGCTGTTCACTGACACTGAAGCGTTGGTGCTAAAACCGGGTTCAAGATTCCTGAAGAGTGGATACTGATGCGGGCACCAAGGAAGAATGACTTGTACATGCTCGATATGAACAAGCCGGAAACTTCGATAGGGCCAATCTGTCTGTTATCCAAAGCTTCATAGACTGAATCAGTTTTGTGGCACAGGCGCATGGCACACTTGCACCTAAGAAAAATGAACTATATAATGAAAAATGGGTTGGTGCAAGGTGTGCCTATGAAGAGTTTTCAGTTCGAGGACAAGTGTCCACCATGCAAGAAGGGCAAAGAACATAAGAAGGCACACAAGTCCAAGACTCAGAACTCCATCACTACCACATTCGATTTGCTGCATATGGACCTCTTCGGACCAATCAACAAAAGGAGTATAGGTGGTAGTTGGTATTGTTTAGTTATCACTGATGATTACTCACGATTTTCTTGGGTTTTCTTTCTAGGTACAAAGGACGAGACGACATCCAAGCTCATCGGGTTCTTAGACCAAGTGGAGAATTCCTATGGAACACGGGTTAAAAGGCTTCGTAGTGATAATGGAACTGAGTTTAAAAACACTGTAATTGGTGTATGTTGCCTCTCAAAGGGCATAGTGCATCAATTTAGTGCACCGTATGAGCCTCAACAAAATGGGGTGGCCGAACGAAAGAACAGGACATTGATTGAGGCAGCTAGGACTATGCTTTCGGATTCAAAGCTTCCTACCATGTTTTGGAGGGAGGCAGTGAATACCGCATGTCATATTTTAAACCGGGTCCTAACTGTCAAATCTTTGAAGAAAACCTGTTATGAAATTTTGAATAAGCGGCCACCTAATTTAACTGGCTTCGAACCGTTTGGGGTACCATGTACTTTATTGCGAACAAAACATCAACCTAAGTTTGGTGAAAAGGCTGACAAAGGATACTTCCTAGGTTATGTGACGAACTCACCAAACAAACGGGTTTTTAACAAAACAAATGGTACAGTAGAGATTGTGTATAACATTGAAGTCACAAGTTATACACATGAACCCCAAACAGGTCCGGAATGGATATTTGACTATGGTAAATTGTTTGATTCATTTAATATTCCTTTGGATGAAAATGCAGGTACGATCGAAAAGGACATGGCGACGTTGAATCTGAATGACGAAGGTCATACCTTTCCGAGGACTACATTTCAATCCTCATCCGAGCATACTTTGACTGAAGATGGATCTCCAGAAGTCACTGATCCAGAAGCACCTTCAACTGAGAATCAGACTCAGACAACAAATTCCAACTCTGAGGAAACTGTCCACGAGGAGGAAAATGTGGAATCTGAGGTTGTTCCCCCATTAGGTGAAATAGGATCTAACATAGGAGATAATCTGAGAGTTGACGAGATTGAGACCTCTAGGATCAACAAGAACCATCCTATAGAAAGCATCATAGGAAATCCTAATGAGGGTGTGAGGACTAGGAGTAGTTTAAATAACAACACTGTGTTGTTGTCGATGATAAATGACTCCGAGGCCTATCATATTTGCCTCTATTCTTGTTTTATCTCGCAAGTAGATACGAAAAATGTGCAAATGGCACTAAAGGATAACTCATGAGTTGAAGCGATGCAGGAAGAACTCTCTCAGTTTAGGAAACTAGAATTGTGGGAGTTAGTTCATTTACCTCGAGGGGAAATAGCAATAGGAACCAAATGGGTTTTTAAGTGCAAAAGAGACGATCGAGGTATAGTCACTCGCAACAAGGCTAGGTTAGTTGTAAAGGGTTTCAACCAAGAGGAGGGAATCGATTACAATGAGGTGTTCGCGCCAGTAGCAAGGTTGGAAGCAATTCGTTTGTTTCTGGCTTTTGCTTCCTTCAAGGGCTTTAAGGTATATCAACTAGATGTTAAGAGTGCTTTCCTCTATGGGAAAATGAAGGAACTGGTATATGTAGAACAGCCGCCCGGATTTACAAATCCAAAATATCTAGACAGAGTATATCGATTAGATAAGGCTCTGTATGGATTGCATCAAGCACCAAGGGCGTGGTACGAGACTTTATCCAACCATCTGTTAGAGAACGGGTTTGAAAGGGGTAGGATAGATAGTACACTCTTCGTTAAGCGAAATGGAGAACACTTCATCTTGGTACAAGTGTACGTCGATGATATCATCTTTGGATCATCAGACGAACAAATGTGCAAGGATTTTGAGAAGGTGATGAAGTCCAAAATTCGAGATGAGTGCAATTGGTGAGTTGAATTTCTTTTTGGGGTTGCAAGTTGACCAGAAGAAGGAAGGAATGTTTATCCATCAGATGAAGTATGTCTATGACATATTAGAACACTTCGGGATGGAAGGGACGAAACTGACAGCCCATTTCAGTACACCGATTCAAGTGAATCTCAATCTCGGACTGGGTACTGAAAGTGATACCGATGTGGATCCGACGTTATATCGGGCCATGATTGGATCACTTATGTATTTAACTGCTTCAAGACCTGACATTATGTTTGCTGTGTGTATTTGTGCTAGGTTTCAATCTAATCCTAAAGAGATGCACATGAAAGCTGTGAAGCGAATTCTACGATACCTCAAGTCAAAACCGAAGCTGGGACTTTGGTATCACGCGGAGGGAGATCTAGAGCTGGAAGCGTTCACGGATTCAGACTATGGAGGATGCAGCTTGACACGCAAATCAACAACGGGAGGTTGTCAATTCCTAGGAGGGAGACCGGTTTCCTGGCAATGCAAGAAACAGACGTCGGTAGCCGTAGTCTTTCTTTCTTTTTATAACAGACGCTGGTAGTTGCTGCTCACAGGTTCTGTGGATACAACAACAATTACGGGATTACGGTTTGGCTTACACTCAAACTCCCATTAGGATAGATAACCAATCTACAATTTCTATAACAAATAATCCAGTTAAACACAGTAAAACAAAGCACATAGACATAAGGCATCATTTTATTCGTGATTGTGCTGAAAAGAACTTAACCAAATTGATAAAAGTGGCAACGGATGATAATAATGCTGATTTATTTACCAAAGCTTTTGATAAGTCACGGTTTGAATATTTGATTCAACTAAATGGAATGCGCAACCCAGAGTAAATTGACCTTAGTATATTTTTTATTTTTGTTTATAGTTGTAGTCTTTCTTTATTTTTATAGTAAGTTTGCTAAATTAGGATAGTTTCTATTTTTAGTAAGTTAGTAGGTTAGATTATTTTCTTGGTATCTCTTATGAAAAACAAAAGAAAAAAGAGAGAAAACCATTGTAACATCCTCGGATTTATTTTGATGTATTTTGGTTAATTAAGCGGAAAAGTTATATAATTAAGTTGAATTTGGGCGATTATTATGTATTTGGATATTTAGCAAGTTTGTTGCTATTTTTAAGAAAATTGAACTCAGAAACAATTTTGTGGATTATTATGAATTTAAAAGTTATTTATGATATATCTAAGATTAAATCAGTATTTTATGGAACCGGTTAAGTCGAGTAGTGAAATGTGCAAAATGACGAAAGTAGTATATAAAGGGCAATAGGCTTCATTTTCTAGTTTACACACTCTCTCTACTCTATCTCTCTAGAAATTTTCTCTCTACATCTCTCTAAGATATATCACAAACCGACCGTCGGATTTTCGAGAATTACACGTCATCGGAAAGGTATCGAGGAGTACAACAGCAATCTACAAACGGATTTCAGATTTCATACGAATTGAGGTAAGAATCGACCTTTTTAAGATTATGGTTTCGGTTTTGAAGAACAAAAATTTCGAATCTATCATTTTATGCCAATTTAAGCTTGTTTTTGCTTGAAACATTGCTGGAATGTGATAATATATGCATAGTAGAATCGAATCTAGGTATTATACATGATATATTAGTGATTTAAGCCTTAGAAATGAAGGATTTAAGTTGAAATGATGAACAGACTCGAATATGTCAAGAACAGAGTCGAAATGCAAGAACAAACTCGAGTTTGGTGCTAGATTCGAAGGTGTACTATTAGATTCTAAGGGGGGGGGGGGGGCTTCGAATCTAACCATAGAATCGAAGGTGAGTTCGAATCTAAGCCTAGATTCGAAGCTTAGTTCGAATCTGATGCTTGGAATTCGATTCTGATGCTTGGAATTCGAATCTAACCCATTAAGTTCGAGTTTAATGCCTAAAATTGAGAAATATACTCTCTAAACTTGTATATTTTGAATGAAACTTATAAACAACACATAGAATGGCAAGAATTATTCAAAAGGGGCAATATATGAACTTGAGATGGGTTCAAAACAATGGTAATATGGATTTGAACATAGACCAAAAAGGGAAAATATTGCAAAACTTACAAAACATGGTTTTATGGATTTAAACGGTTAATGATATGAGGAATTGTTGTAATTGATATGACAGGTCCCTCGTGGTGTTGTTTAACCCACAGTGGGGTACTTGGTGGAATCCGGTTGAAAGCCCGAAGAGAAATAATATCGGTTAAAAGATAATTACGCACCCACTGTGAGTACAGTAGATTTCGCATGGTTATATTTGTTTTATGTAAGCTTTGCCTGCTGAGACCTGTTGTTTCATTGATTGTTTGGAATTCTACTAGCGTAGATTTAGATGCACATTCTTACTTGTTGCATGACCTTTCGGTTTTTGTGCATCTAGTGATGGACCGGTGGGTCGCATCGATTACTCTGATGTTACTGTGCTATATGACCTGGAGCTGATCCCTCCTAGGCCCGGTAGGCAGTATGTCATCCCCGATCGTACGTTTGTCTCAGATGGTATGTCTAAATGCCGAGCTGTGAGCTCAAAGGGGCTGCGGCTCTGGTCCGTACTTGGTGTACGAAGAGAGTACACGACGTTTGTCGTCGGGATACTCTTGGGCTTCATAAAGACTTATAAAATGCGCAATCTATGTATTCACTAAGCATTCGGTTACGTTTTAGTTGTTGTATTTTTTTTACAGGCAAAGGAAAATCTACTGCTGGACCTTCTAGTTAGGTCGATTTGGAAGATTTGGAAGATATCTGCTATTTAATCGGTAATTATGTTGTGGGACAAATGTTGTAATATATTCTGGATGATTGTAATAAATGTATGGGTGTGTAGACCTAGACTTGGTACCTGATAGCACCGTAGGGTGTTTAACACTTGTTGCACTACTTTATTTATGTTTTAATGCTTCCGCACTTAATTTAGGTTATCAGATCATTATGTTATTGCATGTTGATGATTAATCCTGGGTGTATTGTAATTGGTGGTTGTTGTGGCAAGGGTGTCACACGAGATGGTATCAGAGCAGTAGTTTGAGATTCAAGTATCCGTGAGGTCTTGATCTCAAACATTAGGTGATGATATGTAGTGATGCTAAGTAATGATCTGAACTAAGATAGGTTATGATCTAGTAAT
This sequence comes from Centrapalus pauciflorus, assembly GCA_020465985.1. Lineage (NCBI taxonomy): Eukaryota > Viridiplantae > Streptophyta > Magnoliopsida > Asterales > Asteraceae > Centrapalus > Centrapalus pauciflorus. The sequence continues at coordinate 184,653 of JAANYP010004039.1, forward strand.
TATAGGGATTGACTATTATACGGGACAAATGAATGGTGTCTTTAAATTTATGACATGTTGCTAAATAAGTTATATGTTTCGTATTTCAGAACATGTCTGGAGGAGGAATGACACCTGAAGAGACGAGAGAAATGATGCTAGCCATGATGGCTGAGCAAAGAGAGATGATTCAAGAGCAGTTTCGGGCTCGAGATGAGGCCGAAACTAAGCGAAGGGAAGATAAAAGGAAGAACAAAGAAAAAGAAAGAGAAGGAAATAATGAGGAACAAGATGACAACACTGGGTCATCTAATAAGCCCAGGGGTTGTCGGTTTAAGGATTTTAAAGGAAATGGAGCTGTAGAGTTTAACGGTTTAGGGGATGCTGTTGCCGCACTGGAATGGATAACAGCAACTGAGCGAACATTCCGAATCAGCGACTGTGCTGAGAAGGACATGGTTTGTTATGCAACTGCTATGTTCACGAATGATGCAATCATGTGGTGGAATGCCATGGTGAACGCTTTAACATTGGAGAAAGTTTCGGTTATGAAATGGGCTGAGTTCACGGACTTATTCACTCAGCAATACTGTCCGATTGATGAGCGTCGGAGATTAGAGGCAAGGTTTATGGCGCTGGTACAGGGGACGAAGACGGTGTCCCAATATGCTGTGGAGTTCACGAGGTTAAGTCTGTTCGCACCTCATCAGGTGGACACCGAAGAAATGAAAGTGACCAGGTTCGAGGCTGGTCTTGACATTGAGATTAGGAGGGTTATGAGCAACGTCCGTTACCCTACATTTGCTGGCTTACTTGAGGCTGCCAGAAATGTAGAGCAGATTTTGATTATGTCGGGCTACTCTGTTGGGTCTGCTGCTGCTTCCACCAATCCAACACAGCCGTCACCGCCGAAGCGCCAAAGGGAGGGAGGATACTCGGGATCTTCCCGGTCTTCACAATACTCGTCACAGCAGTCTTTTCGCCGACCATCTGGTTCTTCTGATCGTGGTCGTGCTCGTGCATACTCTATCAACACCGAACCACAATACTGCAACAAATGTCACCTGGAACATTTTGGCAAGTGCCCTAACGGACGTGCTTGCTTTTGCTGTGGAGAACTGGGACATTTTCAGAATGACTGCCCCAGGAAGGGTGATGCTTGCTATAAGTGTGGAGTGTGGGGTCACTATAGCAGGAATTGTAGGAAGAATGCTCCCACGGCTGCTGTCCCATCATCAACACGATCGTCTGGAGGTTCGAGTGGTGGTTCAGTTAACCGCCGGGGTCAGTCACAGAGGGCACCTGCTCGTGCTTTTCAGATAACTGCAGAGGAGGCAAGGGAAAATCCGGAGGTCGTCACGGGTACGTTCATAGTTAATTCTATGCCTGCACGAGTTTTATTTGATTCGGGTGCCAATAGGTCGTTTGTTTCTACTGTGTTTGCACAAAGACTTGCCATGCCACTGTCTAAGTTGTCTGCTATACTTGATATTGAAACTGCTAGCAATACTTTAGTTAAGGTAGATCATGTATACCAAAATTGCACGTTAGTAATTGAAGATGTAGTCTTCAATTTAGATCTGATTCCGATAGAGTTCAGCGAGTTTGATGTGATAGTCGGAATGGACTGGTTGATCGAGAATGAAGCCCATATAGTGTGTAAGAGCCGAAAGATAAAGATAACTACCCCGGAGGGGCGTGAGATATGTATATATGGGGATAGGAGAAGCGGGGATCTGTGTTTGCTGACTATTGCAAAAGCTCGAAAGCTTGTTGCAAAGGGATGTGATGCATACTTAGCATATGCGATTGATGCTAAGGCAGAGAAGAGAACTTTGGCCGATGTGCCGGTTGTTTCACAATTCCCGGATGTGTTTCCGGAAGACTTGTCTGGCGTGCCGCCTGAAAGACAAGTAGAATTTAGGATTGACTTGATCCCTGGAGCTGCACCGGTAGCTCGTTATCCTTATCGTCTTGCCCCAACCGAGATGAAAGAAATGATGACACAGTTGCAAGAATTGTTAGATAAGGGCTTCATTCGGCCGAGTTCATCGCCGTGGGGAGCCCCGGTGCTGTTTGTAAAGAAGAAAGATGGCACGATGAGGATGTGCATAGATTATCGGGAGCTGAATAAGTTGACGATTAAGAACAAGTATCCTCTGCCGAGGATAGACGACTTGTTTGATCAGTTACATGGGGCAAGTGTATTTTCTAAGATTGATCTGAGATCAGGATATCATCAATTGAAGGTTCGAGAAGAAGATGTGCCAAAGACAGCATTCAGGACTCGGTATGGACATTACGAGTTTCTGGTGATGCCTTTTGGATTGACTAACGCCCCAGCTGTCTTTATGGACTTGATGAATAGGGTTTGTAGACCGATGTTGGATAAGTCGGTGATAGTGTTTATTGATGATATACTGGTATACTCTAAGTTTGAGGCTGAACATGCTGAACATCTCAGAGAACTGTTAGAGTTGTTGAGGAAAGAAAAGTTGTACGCCAAGTTCTCAAAATGTGAGTTTTGGTTGCAACAGATACAGTTTCTAGGGCATGTGATTTTGGGGGCTGGGATTTCTGTGGATCCAGCCAAAGTTGAAGCAATAAAGAACTGGGAGCCGCCTCGTTCAGCTACTGAAGTTAGAAGTTTTCTGGGGTTGGCAGGATATTATAGGAGGTTTATAAAGGATTTCTCAAAGATTGCAGTTCCTTTAACTGCATTAACCAAGAAGAATGCACCATTTATATAGGAAACTGTGCAGCAGGATGCCTTTGAAGTACTGAAGAAGGCGTTAAGCGAGGCTCCGATACTTGCCTTACCGGAAGGCAATGACGATTTTGTGGTTTATACTGATGCATCAAGGTTAGGGTTAGGCGCTGTATTGATGCAGCGTGGGAAGGTTATAGCGTATGCTTCAAGACAGTTGAAGCAGCATGAGAAGAATTATTCGACTCATGATCTGGAGTTGACCGCAGTAACATTTGCTTTGAAGTTATGGAGGCACTACCTGTACGGTACTAAGTGTCAACTTTACACGGACCATAAGAGCTTGAAGTATATCTTTAGCCAGAAGGAACTTAATATGAGACAACGTAGGTCTATGGAGCTTATTAAAGACTACGATTGTGAGATATTGTACCATCCCGGAAAGGCTAATGTGGTAGCCGATGCCTTGAGCCGAAAGGCTTATGCTAAGGATTTCTGTTATATGATGACGTCTACAATGCTGACCTCCACGATAATTGATGATGTCAAGGCTGCTCAGAAAGAAGCCTTGAAAGAGGAGAATATTGGTGCTGAGGATGTTAGGATACATTTAAAGAATATGGAAACGAGCGAGTCTGGAATAAAAGGTGTGTACGGAAGAATTTGGGTGCCGAAATATGGTGGTATGAGAAATGTGATCGTTGAGGAGGCACATCAATCTAAGTTTTATGTACATCCCGGGAGCACAAAGATGTACAACGACTTAAAGGCAGACTTTTGGTGGCCGGGATTGAAGAAGGATATCGGTCAGTATGTTGAACGATGTAGGACTTGCCGGTTGGTAAAGGCCGAACATCAACAACCGTACGGCAGTATGCAGCCGCTTCCCATTCCGGAATGGAAGTGGGAGCACATTACTATGGATTTTGTTACAAAACTGCCGAAGACTAGGCGCCAACATGATGCAGGTTGGGTGATAGTCGATAGATTAACTAAGTCCGCACATTTTATACCGATAAGAGAAAGTTACTCCTTAGAAAAGTTGGCTAAAATTTATATGGACGAGATTGTTTCTAGGCATGGAGTGCCTAAGTCCATAGTATCGGACCGGGACAGCCGGTTTACTTCAAATTTTTGGTCGGCTTTGCAAGAAGGGTTAGGGACAAGGATAGCAATGAGTACAGCTTACCGCCCGCAAACTAATGGTCAGAGTGAGCGGACCATCTTAACGCTTGAAGACATGATGAGATCGTGTGTGTTAGATCTCGGTGGCAATTGGGACGATCATCTGCCACTCATAGAGTTTTCGTATAACAACAGTTACCACGCTACGATCAAGAAAGCTCCGTTCGAGGCTTTGTATGGAAGGAAATGTAGGACTCCTACATGTTGGAGAGAAACGGGTG